>CM052885.1:116054617-116113159 GCA_028534135.1 Potos flavus
TTTTTTTTTTTTAAGATTTTATTTATTTATTTGACAGAGAGAGGTCACAAGCAGGCAGAGAGGCAGGCAGAGAGAGAGGGGGAAGCAGGCTCCCTGCTGAGCAGAGAGCCCAATGCAGGGCTTAGTCCCAGGACCCTGAGATCATGACCTGAGCTGAAGGCAGAGGCTTTAACCCACTGAGCCATCCAGGCGCCCTTCATTGTAAAAATTTTGCAAACACCAAAAAATATAATACAAAATGTAAAACAAGACAAAACAAAAAACAAATGGCACATGAAATTAATCTAACTACTGAGCAAAGAACATTGTTGGCCATTCATTATATGTCATTGGTATTTATTCTGTACACTTATTTCTGCAGTAAAATGCATGTATACAATTGTGTTTATTTTGTATAAAGGCAGCATTCTCTATATGCAATTTATTATTCTGACTTTCCACTTACTATATTAGGAGCAAATTTGTCAATTCATTAAGTTTTTTAACATGATTTTTAGTAGGTACATAATGTTACATACTATGGCTATGTTAGCTTTTTTTTTCACTATCTATCATTGCAAACAGCACTGTAATTATGAATGTACATAAAATTTCTTTACATGTAAATTGATTTTGAAATTGAGATCATTCTAAAGTTTTTTATCCTGATTTTTATCTGAATGCATTATATTATATACATCATACCAATTCATAAAATATTATTTAAAAATTGGCATTTAATGACCACATATTTCATGATATGAATGTATAAAAGTTACATTACATTTTTATATATTTGAACATTTATATTGTTTACAATTCATTAATATAAATAAGTTAAATATGGAAAATATTATACATGAAGCTTTCCATACTTCTTTGATTATTGTCTTAGGACAGAGTTAAGAAAATGATATTACTGGCCAAAGGTGTAATCATGTTTAAGGCTCTTTGTATATGTCAGATAATCTCCTGCTAACTAGGGTTTTTTTCACCTTTCAACATTAGCATTTATCTACACTACTGACAACACAGCATTTAATTCCAAAAATAAACTGACAGTTTGATAGATAAAATATAATGTTGTGTTTACATTCATTTCTTTGATTACCAATGAGATTTGACCCATTTTCAACTTTAAAAAACAATTTCCATTTTTTGGGGTTGTGATTGGACCATTCATTTGCTAAACTCCTTTTATCAATGGAAAAATTAATCTTAAATACTTCTGAAAATCTTGGATTTAATTTGTTTCTATTAATATATTAAGGGTTTTCTTCCTGGAGTGACTGGAGTGATATTTATTTACTGGATTTTACTATTTCCTTCTCTTTACCCATCTATGGATTAGGAAAACTTTGTCCACACTCCGTGTTTAACAATAGACAAGGTGATTGGATTACCCTTGACTCAATTCACTGTCTACCACGCAAGATAACAAAACAGCGTCCGAGAAATTTGGGGCACTATTATTTCTGCTCTATGCAAGCTAAACGTCAGCAGAATAACATCTAATACTCACCTAGAGTGGGTAATAGCATTGTTGCTTTGAGTCCTACCCCGCTTTTCTCATGAGAAATTTCAAATATTAGAAGCAGCTAGACAAACAACATTGAAAAAGTGGAATAGAATTTGTTTATCTCTATAATCATGGTGATAGGCCTGCTTGGGAAATAATTATTAGCATCCTTCAAAGGTACATCTAGAGCCATTCTGTTGGATTGAATAAATTCCATCAACTCCTTAACATTTTTAAGCAGTACGGATGCGTCCTGTAGTGGAAGAATTAAAAGTTACTATCACTCTAGGAGTTACAGAGGAAAGCTACAAAACCTCGTGGGATGAGACTGTTTCCTCATGCAGAGCTTCCGAAAGGTTGACCATATGTCCCTCCAAGCCCGGGATGTGTCTGTCACTGCCCTGAGGTGAGAAAAGCATAGAAATAAGAATAAGCATTTTGAAACGTTTGTAACTATGTGACTTCGCAACTGCATTAATATACTTTACAAAATTATCAGTAGACTGGGGAGAAAAACCAGCTAGGCCTTCACCTGAAAGAGCTTAAGAAACATTCCACTACCACTGATTTCTTCTAAACCTGAGGGTTTCAACAAACCATCTGCCTGTGACCATTAACATTGATCCTCATCTATTGTTTATCCTCTTTGTGGCTACTCCTTTCTTGCTTCAAGTCCTTCTTCTGTGGGGGGATGAGGCGCCTTGGATGTGGAAATTCCCCAAATATAATATCTAGAGGGACAAGACTGGAAAATGAAATTTAAAATCTTGTAAAAGATTCACAATTTCCTGATGTTTTAGAGCAGATAGTACAGAAACAAAATCATAGCAAATTAGGATCTGCCATATTCGATCAGTTTACTTAAAAAGAAAACATCACAGGGTTAACAGGATAGAAAATACAAGTGTTTAAATATGAAAATATTGAGGGAGGGTCTTGGAAAACTGATGAAACAAAAAATTATGTTGGCAAAAAATCTGAGTCCTATCATTCACGGATGGGGAGACTCAACAAAGTAATGACGTCAATTTCCCTCAAATTATCCTGTACGTTTAATGCAATTCCGCTCAAAATCCCAATGAGTTTTTTATTGTACCCATAGACAAGTTTATTCTAAAGTTTATATGTAAAATTTTAGGCCCTAGAATAAAACAATTTTGAATAGAAGAGGATAAAGTGGGAGGAATAACTATGACTAGCAGAATGGCTAAAAATAAATATTTAGTGACTACAAATGCTGGCAAAAATGTGTAGAAACCAGACCACTCCAACACTGATGGTGGGATGTGGAATGGGGCAGCCACTCTGGCAGGCATTTTGGCAGCTTCTAATAAAGCTAAATATGTTGTTGCCATATGAACCAACAGTTCTACCCTTGGGCATGTACCCCATAGAAATGAAAACTCATCTTCACGCATATACTGTATATACACGTCTATAGCAGGCTTCTCGGTAGTAACCCCAAATTAGAAATGGCCCAGATGTCCTTTAACAAACTGTGACACATCCATATCATAGAAAAGTACTCAGCAGTAAAAAGGAAAAAAAAAACTAGTGATCCACCTAACTGTATGGTTGCATTTATTTAACATTCTTGAAATGAAAAAAAAAAAAATAATAATGGGAATAGATTAGTGATTGCCAGGGGGTTAACAGGAGTTGAGGATAGGTTAGGGGTGGGAAGAAGTAGGGGAAGTTATCCAAGGGTGACATTAGGGGACACTGGTCTCAGAACTGATGTGTAATTATCATATAACTGGCTGTAATTATCTGGTAATTTTCATAGGATAACAAGGACCTCCTTACACAAAATGCAAAAGCCTTTGACAGTGTATCTCCTTAATGTCCTATGGTTCTCTGGAAGATGAGGTCATTGGAGTGGGCTAGAGGAGGGCCCAGGGGACCAGTGTGGGGGGCAATGCTGGTGTCCTGCTTGGTGCCAACTTTGGACTTCTGAGTAAACTACTGGGATGGGGAAGGTAAAGAGCATCAGCCTACCATCCCTCGGGTTCGCAAATCTGTTCTTTTTCAAAGAACAAAGCTCATTTCAGGGTCAGCTGCCTGTCATTTTGTCATCTCAGCTCCATAAGTTAGATAAACTAGTAAGAAATCCTCCAGGATTCTGGTAATACGTTGGCTGTCAGTTTTAGTTTTTGGTATTATCCTTTTCCTTGGCTTCAAAGGGTTATAAAGGGGAAACCAGGAGGCCCTCGGTGATAGGCTGCTGGCCAACGAATCCCAGAATTCAAGGAGCCTCTCATTGCCTTTCAAATTTTACATGATCCCTTTTGATTAGAGAAGATTTTTGGTTTTGGTGAGATAAGTTATACCAATTTTTCCTTGGGATTCTTTACGTTATTTTTATGAAAATCACACTGATGTTGCTTTGTAGCTTCTAAAACACTATGACTACACTATTTTTATATGTAAATATGCCTATTTTCAAGTACCCATTCTGTCTTTATTAGGTTAAGAATTGACATGAGGGGCGCCTGGGTGGCTCAGTGGGTTAAAGTCTCTCTGCCTTCGGCTCAGGTCATGATCTCAGGGTCCTGGGATCGAGGCCCGCATCGGGCTCTCTGCTCGACAATGTCAAATAAATAAATAAAAATCTTTAAAAAAAAAAAAAAAAAAAGAATTGACATGAAACTATTTGAGCCCTCCCCGTTTTTTTCAAAATTTGACTTCTCTGCAATATATGGAGTATTTATTTTCACCTAATCTGTGATGCTAAACTTATCATTTATTAAATTCTTATGACTGTTTCTGGGCTTAAGTTCCTATGAGCTGTCAACATTTTACTCATACCACACTGCTTTCGTTGTTTTTCTTTGTGATACATGTGATTACTTAGTATCATCCATTTGCACAATTTCTTTGAATATTCTTGTTCACTTACTTTGATAAATAAACTTATGAGTTACCTTAGCAAGTTAAAAGAATATTCCACTCTGGTTTTCATTGGCTCATATGAAACCCACACATAGATTAGAAAGAACCATCATTTTGCAACATTACGTCCTCATATTCAGGGCGATCCTACATTTCCCCACTTACTCAAGTTTTGTTTTACGACCCTCAGTAAAGTTTTATGATTTCTTCAGAGTAATATGGTAATTACCTGTTATGGTTATTTCTAGGAAGTTGTTGTATTTTCTCGCTATTTTAAATAGAGTCCAAGTATATTGTCCAAAAGTTTATGGATTTAAATATGTGATATAGATGAGAATACATTTCGTTTGCCACTTACGCTGATGATGAGTGAGAGGTCTAAATGGCATTGAGAATATTGCAGTTTGGGTAGTCTGAAGAAGTTCCTGACTATAGTGTTGATTTCCAACAATGGAAGCCTTCAGTCCATTCACTGAATGAAAATAGTTACCCTTGAGAGCATTGCATGGAACATTTCTCGTTAGCATATATTGTTATTTAAAATGTATTTCTAGTTAAACACTTTTGATTCTATTTATGTTTTCGTTCATACAGTGTCCAAAAGGGAGTATATTTGTATTCATATTGTTGAATCTATACATTATAAAGAAAAAGCATCAAAATTTCCTGGAATCAGGGAAATTCAGTACGTAATTGCCTAAGGATGCCACTTTGCAGTTTCTGAATTTATCCCGAGTTTCTTTCTTACTAGCTCATGTGGAGTAGTGGAGCCTCAGACTCCAGGGCTTATGAGACCAAAAAGGAACCTTTGTAAACCAGGCTTTTCAATGTATTGTCTTTTTGTCTTGGAAATCTCAAAGCAGCGGAACTATGTGCAGGGAGTTACCTATGAGAATATTAATTGTAGATGGCTCCCAAGGAAATTAGTTATCAGTCGTATCTGAATATCTCGGTTCTTCCTCTAAAATGACAAGGATGTACCTCAAGTTTCAGTATAATCTGATATGATGCTATAAATTCAGCTTACACTTGTCAAGAGGCTTCTGGCATCTTTAAAAAATCACAGATCTTAATGTAGGCTTTGTCAGGACCCAAGGTAAGTAAATTTGTTTCAAGTATCAAAGAGAATTACATTTCCTTTTGTCCCTGTAGTGAAGCTAAAAACAAAGGGAGAATTAACTTGGGAAGTTAATTACTTGATACTGAGTTTGAATAAAAATCCTAGCAGGGTTGGCCTATTTAGGTATCCATTTAAGGACATTAAGCTAATTATCAGCAAAGTGAAAAATCAGATTTAAAATTAGTGTTAA
Organism: Potos flavus; assembly: GCA_028534135.1. NCBI lineage: Eukaryota > Metazoa > Chordata > Mammalia > Carnivora > Procyonidae > Potos > Potos flavus. The sequence goes on from CM052885.1 coordinate 116,060,318, forward strand.
GGGGCACCTGGGTGGCCCAGTTAGTTAGGCATCTCCTGGTTTTGGCTCAGGTCATGATCTCAGAGTTGTGGGATCGAGCCCTGTGTTGGTCTCTGTGCTGGGCGTGGGGTCTGCTTGAGATTCTCCATCCCCCTTCTCCTCCTGCCCTCACCCCTCACTCTCGCTCTCTCTAAAATAAATAGATAAATCTTTTAAAAATTAGTGTTAAAGTGAATTATTGGCTCAGGGAATTATTGCATCAATTGAATTCTTTGTGTTCCAATCTGATTCTGAACTTTAAAACTATACTATTTTAATATAAACATTCAACCGCTTACTTTAAGAGCACCATCCTGCAGATAAAATGCCAGTGGTTTTTAACCTTGTACTTCCCTTCTCCTCCTGCACGAGCAGGTCAGATTTGCCTTGAAGAGGGCACAGGGGCATCCTCTACTCTTCTCACTGTCCTCAACTGCTGCTTTTAGATGTTTTTGCCATATTGCAGCAAAGAGGGAGGAAAGAGGAAAGGACTCAAGCTTCCTCCACTGCTCCCCTGGGTTGGTTGTTCTAGCTTCTTGGCCTTGTAAGGATCTGTCCACATGGCCCTTTGTGCTTTATCCATCTGATGTAGATTGAATTGTGTACCATCCCTGCCCCCCAGGAGTGTATGCTGAAGTTCTAACCTTCATTACTTCATCATGGGACCTTAACTAAAAATAAGCCTTTAGAGAGGTGATCAATTTAAAATGAGATCATTCGGGTGGTCCCTAATCCAACATGATGGGTGTCCTTATGAAAAGGGGAAATTTGGACATAGTGACAGACCTGCAGAGAGGGAAGGTGATGTGAAGACAGGGGGAATGCACCTTAAAAGTAAAGATATTGGAGTGATGCATTTATAAGCCAAGGAATTATAGAACTTGCCAGCAAATCACCAGAAGTTAGGAGAGGGGCATGGAGCAGATTCTTTCTCACAGCCCACAAAGCCGCCAACTTGTGGACTCGTGGAGATTGGATTTCTGGCCTCCAGGACTGTGAGAGGATACATTTCTTGTGTTGAGCCACACAATCTGGGGGACTTTGTTAAGGTGACCCCAGGAGACAAAGACACCATTCAAAATGCTGGCTCTTTTGCAGAGTAGGTCTTTTGAAAGCCCTACAAAAAGTTGTCCCCCTGCTTGTTCTGTGACATGAGTTTTCTGGCCTGAGTGTGACCCCTTCCACCATTCCCTAAACCCCCTAGGACAGCTCCCATTTTCTGGACTTCTTGTCTGGGTGATGGCCCTATTAGTAGGGCACCAGAAAGAAGGCTCAAACCCAGTGACCTTCCTCAGTCAGTGCTCACTCTTCCCTTGGAAAATTCCTACCACACAGGATGGTGAGAACATCGGTTTCTCCACTGGTAAGCATACATCCAAGCAGGGCGTAAAATGCCGATCCTCCATTCTTGAAGTTATTCTTGATCTTGAGAAGTGATTATTCTGAAGCACTTTGCCATTAAAAGGGTCAGTGGCTTCTTCTTCCTCCTCAGAAGGATGTGAGGATAGTCTCTACCCGGGAGCACTCCCTTCTCAAAGACGTGTCAACCTCCTTGTGCTTCTCAGGCCCCCATCATACTGGTTGGGAGTCTTATGGTAGTGGCCTGCCAGGTTTACTCCTGCATGGGTCCTAGTGCCATCTGTGAGGTGTCTGACCCCAACGTCTGGAAGCTTTCAAACTTAGAATATGTGGTGTTTAGCTCCATTTGCCCTCAGTTTTAGCCACATTTCCAAAACAATAGGAAAAATGCCACTCAGTACCTTGTTATATGTGGAGGGTGATTCTGCTATGAAATTAAAATATTTTCTTGTTTTCACTCTCTTTCCTTGTCCCTCTTTTGAAAATGCCTTGCCTATGTCTGAAAATAGGGAAGATTTTTCAGACATCTTATAAATAATTGGTTATTTAGTGGTTTGATTTGTCATTGAGGTTGAAGAGATACCTAAAACAGCAAAACATCAAGGAAACTCTTTCAATTGCTTTATTCATTCTGACCCCTAATATCAGTGTGTGTTAAGCATTAGTGCTGTTCTCCACAGTATTTCTGGATCTCTGTCTTCTGGGTCCATGATAATACAGCACCTGCTTGGCCCTTGGAAGTCTAGCATGGCCTTGTGACTTGGTTTGGCCCATGAAAGGTGCCACTGTCACTTCTGGGTGAAGCTTGAAAAACCAATATACGATTTGCAAACATTGTTTTTTCCTCTCTCTCTCTCTGTCATGATGTCTGGCAGTCTCAAGGCAGTGGCAGCTCTGTCAGCTTGGGTCCTGGAGTAAGGGCAATGCAGAACTGACTTCCAGCTTATTAGCAAAAGCAGGCAGTGAGACCAAGAAAGAGGGCTGATCTTTGCAGACACTGAAGGATTTTAGCCATTGGTTGCCATGGTATGAACTGGCCTATTCTACTAGTATAGTTGTAGTCTCTTAGACTAGAGGCATCCCCTCTTTTCTGGGTTTTTTTTTTTTTTCCTCTTTATATTCAGCCAATGATTCTGAGTACAATCCATATACTTAAGTTCTCCCTTCTACTCCAAAACATATAACCAACCACCTAGTCATTTAAATACAAATAGCATCATAACATAACCTATCCAAAACCAAATTCTGGATTATGTGCTCTCCAGCATGCTTGTCGGCAACAGTCTCCATCTCCTGATTGTACTACCACCTATCTAATTATCTGTTTACTCTTTCAACAAGGACTGTTGAGTCTGTTTTCAAAAGTATGCCCAGTTCCCGCATACTTCTCACTAATGCCAGCATGACCATCCCAGTGTAAGCCACCTTGATCTACAACCGAAATTCCATAATTACCTCCCGAATACCTCCCTGTTCAAGTTCACCACCTGCTGTTCTAAGGCAACAAGTTCAGCCGGGCTTTTCTTTCAAATATAAATCAGATCATGTCACTTCCTCCTCCTCAGTCTTCCCATGGATTTCCATGAAACCAAGAATAAAACACAAAGACCTTTCCATGATGTGCAAGGACTAACAGAATATGGCCCTGTCTTCTGCCACATAGTCCCTTATTTACTGTGTTTCAAGCACACCGACCCACACTCTTCTTCCAACCTGCCAAGTACATGCCTGCCTCAGGACCTTTGCAGTTGTTATATTCCCTGAACCTTAAAACATTCTTTCTCAGATATTCTTATGTCTGAATGTCTCACTTTATTTTGATCTGAATTGGAATACTATGCAGCCATAAAAAAACCCCGAAATCTTGCCATTTGCAATGACATGGGTGGAACTAGAGGGTATTATGCTAAGCGAAATAAGTCAATCAGAGAAAGACAATTATATGATCTCACTGATATGAGGAATTTGAGAAACAAGACAGAGGATCATAGGGGAAGGGAGGGAAAAATGAAACAAGATGAAACCAGAGAGGGAGACAAACCATAAGAGATTCTTAATCTCAGGAAACAAACTGAGATTTGCTGGAGGGGAGAGGGGTGGGAGGGATGGGGTGTCTGAGTGATGGACATTTGGCAGGGAATGTGCTATGGTGAGGGCTGTGAATTGTGTAAGACTGATGAATCACAGACCTATACCCCTGAAGCAAATAATACATTATATGTTAATACAAAAATCAGCTATTGAAAGAACTTCTTAGCATATCCAATAGAAATTATCACACTCTTCAACTATCATTTTAGTCTGATTTATTTGTTGCATAACCATTACCTGATGTTACATAATATATTGATTAAAAGAAATTTTTTTTCTGATGTTCCACATCCATGTAACCTCTATGAGATCATGAGCTTTGTCTACATTATTTACCTTTGTACCTCCAGTGCCAAGAATGGTACCAACTCAATCAATAAGCACTCAGTAAATATTTGATTATTGACAGAATAATGAATAACTGGGCTAATGGAGGGTAAAGAAGACCAACATAACAATTTTCCCTTACCAGGACTCACAATATAATAATAAGCATAGGCAAATAATTATAATCAACTATATAACCAGACTATATTTTTAGATATTCAATTAGTCCCATATAAATTTGTCCCATATAATCCTTATTTTCCCCGAAAGTTCACTCCCATTGAAATAATGGCATTAGTCATTTCAGTCTAAAACTAAACAGTGGATACACTTGCTCAGGTTTGTGCTTCAATTTTTATTGTCGCGAACAGTATCACACAAACAGATAGTATATGAGAGAAGAGAATATGGCTCACTGAATTAATGAAAGGCCAACAATCCTGTAACTCTCACCTAAGCCATGAAATAGACAAAATAGTCCTGTCATTTCCCCTCATTACATAACTCTTGGAAACAATTAAAGATTTGATTTTTTAGTAGTCCATTTTCCCCAGGGAATATCCTACTAGGATCACATAGTCAACCTATCAATTGGAGGTAGAACAGAGGCTAGGGCCATGGGAAGGGGTGAGGAGGGACTCTCAGATGGGAAAAGAGCCAGAGAGGACTGACCTCAAACTCCAAATATAAATTCTTCCCAAATCTCTGGTTGATCCTTGAAACACATATGTACGAGAAGAATAGTAAAGACGAGTGAATTAAAGTGAGATTTAAGCTATGTCCTCGGAGACAGAATTTGCAATTTGAGTCCTACCAAGTTCATGCTCTGTTAAAACAGAACAGCAGTATCCTTTCAAGAATCAGCACAGTCCAGAGTCTCCCAATGTTGGTTGTAATTCACAATTGCTTGCCTCACAGAGAACCAGGGAAATAGAAGTAAAGACATTCAACTGAGATTAACCTGAAGCTGACTCAGATGTGGTTTTTTTGGAAAGGGTAATGAAAGCTATTACAGCTTTGTTTAATAGAGAGTAAACTAGTCTGGCGATGAATGAAAATATAAGAAATATTAGCAGAGAAACAGAAGCTATAAAGAACAACCACATGGAAATCCTAAAACTGAAAAATGCAGTATCTGAGATTAAAAAAAAAAACAAAAACAAGAAACTGGAATGGCTTAACAGAAGAATAGAGATGAAGGGAAACAGACATTGAATTTGAAATAGTATGCCATTCACTATGAATTTGAAAAGTTAAATTAAAATTTTCCATATTCTCAGGAAAACTTAATGTTGCTTTATTTATTTATTTTTATTTTTAAGCCATTCTTGCAGGTATGTGACAGTATCTCTTATGGCTTTAATTTGTATTTCTCTGATGGCTAATGATGTTGAAAAGAAATTTCGCTGTGCTTAATTGCCATCCATACCTTCTCTCTGATGAGCATCTGTCCTAGTCTTATGTCCATTTCCTAATTGGATCGTTTGCTTCCTTACTGTTAGAGTTTATATTCTGGGTGGTGTATGTTACTATCATCCTCAGTAGGAGAGCTGGGCTGAATTAGTGAATGCACAATTGGTAGAAACCAAAGTATGTATCTTTCTTTTGAAGGAGTGTTTTGCAGATAGAATATGTAGGTTGGTAGTTAACTTTCTTTCTGTACTTCAAATATGTTATGCCAAATGCCATTAGGCTTTTCATATATGTATACAAAACTCTCTCTCTTTCTCTCTCTTTTTTTTTTTTTTTGCAAAAGGAGGTCAGGGCTTTGATATTAAGTGGCAGAATCCAGAAAAGTAACATTTTTCATTTTTCTTGGTTTATTCGTTTCCTGTCAGAATTTATCAGTAACTTCCTCTTTTCACACAGCTCACATTTCTCAGGAAAGCCTTCCTGAACCCTAACCTAGGCACTACTTAACTAAATATTCCATTTGAAGAGTGGGAGGATGAAATGTTAAAACCATGACATTTTAAAAAGCTACCGTACTCTTTGATTTCTTCATCTGATCCATTTTGCTTGATTTCTACCTCTGACATGGGTTGCTCTTAAAAACCCACTTGACGATTTTTATTTACTTTTTCCCCTGTTCTGCTTGCTTCTTTCCAAATTCCCTTGCTTTTCCTGAGATCACACCGCCCAGGGACTCCTTAGCGTGGTGATTCAGATTCTTCCTACAGAACTGGGCTAATACAATCGGCAAGCGGGTGTGGGTGAAAACTATTGGTTGCTGCTGTTGATAATGTCATAAGCCAAAGCTCATCTGCTATTTGGCATTGGACTGCCCCTGCGGCTGTGGGTGCCCTTCTCCCTGACACCCATGGGTGCCCTGAGTCATGTAGGGAGTTGTCAGAGGTACTTCGAAAGGAGCAGTCGAAAAAAGGCAGGCCCAGGACACCCTCTGGAGGTCCTTGCAGCACTTTGTCCTTGGACCCCCTCACAGAGCGGCTGCCCTCCATACATATGTACAAGGTGGATGCTTTCCCCACCTTATTCACTATTGATGAGATCTCTGCACTTACCCTTTGCACAGCATATCAGGTCATTGCTTTGATTCCCTTTTGTTCTAAAGGGCATTTAAAACAAAGCTCGGGATTCATGCAACTGTGGAGGAGAAGAGCAGTATGCTCAAATACAGCCTGCTCTTCATTAAATGAGAGCTCACTGAAAAAAAAATTAAGCCATCTTATTTTATAGACCTTTTATTCTGTTTCTTTTAAGAGACAGACTACGTTATTAGTTTCTCATATGAATGGAGAGCTAACGTATATTTAACATTGAGTTTTTAGAGCTCTAGTGCATTTCAACAGGTATTGATCAATCACTTTTATATGCCCCGTATCTCTATAAATTTACACTGGGGAGGACACAAATGCAATCTGTGATGTCAAACTAATTCTCAAATGATTTACAATGGGAGAACTGGGGAAGGACCTCTTGACACACATGAAGCAATTTGGTAACACAGGACTGATTACAGAAAACAAGTGCAAAAGGAAACATGCACTGTCTTTTTTAATGAAAGCAGCATATCTGAGCGCTGCTAAGCAGTCACAATATTTTGAGATCATTGACTGTGAATCATGGCAGGCTTCCTAGAGGAATTAAAAAAAAAAAGACATTGTATCAACTATAACCTGCAAGGGAAAGGATGGCTCTTGGAAAATAAATGAGAATAATGGAAAACGCATTCATAATTTTATTTGGGTTATTATGCATGTATTTTTAGAAAATCATAACATGACTGCATCAGAGTTATGTACAGGGTAATTTAAGCAAATAGGAAGTATTTTTAAGATCTAATAAGAAATCTAGGGAAAGTCAGTCTAAAGTTGGTGAAATGACCACACAGTATCATCAAGGTTCTAAGACCCTCTGTCTTTCAGCTTTGTGTATGATTTTCATCCTCTTTTCTTTGCCTCATATGCACAAGATGGCTGCTACACCTCCAGCCTCACGTTTCCATTGTTGTAGATGTTGTGAGGCCCTGCTGAGCTCGCCCTTCGGGAGTGGAGGTGGGACTGCAGTAGCCCCGTAGTCCTCAGCCACCAGCCCTCAGCTGGCAGTCCCCATCAGGTATGGCCTCAGCTCAGAGTCATGCCTCTTCTCTGAGGTGGTGGTCATCTTACCACTGACCGACACAGAGTGCAGACCTTTTGTGCAACATGGAATGATACTGAAGGGTCATCTTGTCTTCCCTGCTCCTTGTCATGTTGTCTGAGTCTTCTGTTGACATTACCTTGACTCTACGCTTCCTCCTCCATCCAATCCCGCTTCCTTCCCTTTTATGAGTTTTGATACTGTGACAGTTGCTAATAGTATTTCTGCCTGTTAATCTCTTCTCAGGGTCAGCTGCCTGAGTAACCCAAGCTCTGACACATTTTGAGTAGAGATAAGCTTGGTATCATAGGAAGAAATATAGTGTCCATATTAGGGAGGCCAAAATTATCTCAAATACCCAGGAGTAATGTAATGTGTTCTCAATGACAGAATGGTGTGTCATGGCTACCTTTAGCCACAAGAGACTGAGAGCATGCACTTTGGGCTGGCTACATTACTTTCCCAAACAAAATATGAGACTACCTTCCTGTTCCAGAAAATTCTCAGAAGACATCTACAATACCAAGAACTGAATCACCATGAACAATTAGGCAGGCTGGAAATGTCATTTTTATCTGGGCACATTGTCTCCACACGTAAAAATCAGACTTCTATTATTGAGAATGAAGGCAAGAATGAGGGTTGGGTAGGAAAGTAATATCCTGCCACACATAGAAATAATGATGTTGATAACTAATACTTACAGAGCTCTTACAATGTATCAGATGTTGTGCTATGCAGATTTATATCCACCAAGTCATTGAATTTTCTCAATAACTCTGTTATTAAGGCCATGAGATCTATGGGACTCACAAAGCATTGCTTTCATGTCAATATTAATGCACTAATAATTTTTTTCTTTGATAGTACTTGATTTATACAGAGCTATTGATGCTCTCCCTCCTATCATTCTCATGCTCAATTTTGAGACATGGGCATTATTAATCCCATTTAATAGATGGTAAACTGAGGCTTAGAGGACTTATTTTACTTTCCTGAGGCCACACAGCTGCCCAGATGTGAAACTGGGATCTGACCCTCGCGTCTGACCTTTGAGCATACTCTTTTCAGCACTTTGTTCTGCAGATCTCTTGCTCTGATTAAGTGATGTCAGCTTCAGGCTACCAGTATTCTGTAAGAACTCAGAAATTTGTGTCCTTAGTATATGTTAGGACTTGGGCTTGATGGTGGGCATAGAACTGAAAATCAACTTGTTATCCTTGAAGAGTGCATTCAAGTGGGAATCAACAGAACCGTAAATACCAAGAAAGATACAAAGTGATTGGTGCTATAATAACAATACATAAAAGCTTATGGCTAAGGAAGGAACAAGTAAGTCTACCTAAGGTCATAGGTAAATCAGAGCCCGAAATCAAGTAATTTCAGGGCTTTCATAAGACATCATCTTATGTCTTGAGAGGCCTTTAGCTGTGACATAACGCTTTTCTGTGTCTTGATGAATATTCACTCTGGGTAAAGTGAGGTAATGCTAGTATGAGCAGAATTCCTATGTTACCATGGCTACATAATAAATGACAAAATTTATTTTGCTCCTGGGTCTGCAGTTGCAGTAGGACTCAGCATTGAGAGCGTGTCTCTGCTCTACTCAGCAGGAGTTTGGCTCAATCAAAGACCGGGGGCTGGAATCATCTGAAGGCACGCCCATTCACACATCTGGTGGTGAGGCTGGCTCTTGGCTGAAACTTGAACTGGGATTGTCAGTATCTAGGTACAGGGCTCCCACATAACACGGTGGCTGGGTTCCAAAGGAGGGTATCAGGAAGAGGGAGGGAGAAAGAGAGACATAGAGAGAGGAAGGGAGGGAGGGAGGGAGAAGGAGAGGGAGGGAGGGAGAGGGAGAGAGGGAGGGTCAGTCCCTATCTCTGTGATCTAGCTTCAGCCATCCCATGCTGTCACACCCACCCTACACTATTGGTCAGAGCCATCATGAGACCCTGATTCAAGGCGAGGAAAAACTGTCACCACCCCCGAATGGGAGAACGGCCGGTCACAGAGCTGGAAGAGCATGTGGAATGCAGCACAGCCATCTTTGGAAAGCACAGCCTACCACATGCTGCCTTCTGGCCACAGCACCTCGCATCCCTCCCCCATGCAGAAACGCATGGCTCCACTCCCCCAGGACCACCAAGACTCTTCCCTTTAGGCATCGGGCTCAAGCTCAAAATCCAAGATACTGTAATCTAAATCAGGTTCAGATGTGGCAGAGGCTCCTTAGGTGTGATCCCTCACCACTATTTGAGCACAGTTCTCTTGTTCTCTGTCCCTGTGAGCTAAAGAGGGGATTTACCACACCTCCTATGCGCCCAGTAGGCATACACGGGGTAAGAGCCATAGATCCCCGCCCCCTTCAAAAGTGGGAAGGGGCAAAGAAAGGAACATAGGAATGGCTCATAGTAATTCTGAAATCTAGCTCAGAGATATTGTATTTCTGTGAGTAACATACCATCCTGTAGCCTAGAGACAATTTTCCATGGCTCTTGGGTCCTCCCTGTGGGCTCTCAATGGCTCACAACGAGTAAACTTTCATTTCTGTAAGAAGTGCCCGGCACTTGCAGAGTGATAGTTATTCTGAGACTGCTTTCTGCCTTTTGTCATTTGGTCGTTCACGGTCATCTTTTCATTCTATACCGTCTCTGTCACTTTTAGTCCTACCTGGTGGTGTTTTTGCAAATCAGTTCCCATTAACCCCCCTGAGCCTCCTGTGAATTGCGTCAGGTGCACTTCATTAGTAAAAAGCCAGCCCTGCCTATCAGAATCAGCCCTTCTCTACCTTGAACTTCCTCTAAGAAAGGCTGGGGGCACACCTTGCTGATCCTTGGAAGTCCATTGCTTTAATGGAGGGAATCTCCAAGGCATGCTTTCAAGGCTCCTGTCTGTTTTAGGCATCTTCTGAGGTCTCAATAAAAGGTTTTATAATTACATTCTTAGGTTCATCTTTAGATCTTGTTTCCTGCCAGTGGCTTGGATTTTCTCTTTGCCCAGAAGCCATTTCTTCATTATAGCATTGGTTGCCATTGAAGGAGGTTGGTAATGAGAAATAGTTTCGTTATTTGTGAACTCAAAAACTCCTGGTTTCTTTAGACTTCATGTTTTATTCTTTAGCTTATCTTACATTTGACCACAGGCAACAACAGGAAGAAGCCAGCTGGTGCTTGCAACAGACTGCCTAGAAAGCTCTCTAACTGGACCATCCAGCTCATTAGGTGCATTTTCCCATTTTCGACATTACTACAGGCAATGCAAAATTTCCTGCCACTAATGAGGGTCCCATTTCTCTAGCTTCTGATAATATTTTCTTGATTTTATTTGAATGTCTCACTTTCCCCCAAGCCCTCGTTGGCAAGCATGGCCTGACTCCTGCTAGCAGCCTCTTCACGACCCTTCAAGCTGCCTCTCCCAGCCCCCTCTTGAAGTCATCTCCACATGCTTCCATTTGCTGTGGCAGCACCGCACTTCTAGCTACTAAATCCGTTCGAGTTCCTGTGGCTGAATCCCACGTTGCCGCAAAGCTCTGTGGCTTCACACAATGACGACCTGAGTTGGACTGAGGAATCTGGAATCTGCGCAAGGCTCGGTGGGCGTGATCCATCTCTGCCCCATCCATCATGTGTCTCGGGGTCTATGTTGTGTCCAACTGAAACCTCCACACTTGACCTCTCCATGTATTCTGGATTCCTCACGATATTGCCGAGGCCGGGGTGCGAGGGCAGGCAGACAGAGATAGGGACAGAGCGATGGAGTCAGAGAGGGGACACATGGACACTGTCTCCACACTATGACCTAGGCTCAGAGGTCACATAGCACTGTTTCTACCACACTCTATTGATCAGAGCAGCCCTTGAGCAATTTCTGGGGAAGGGGCCTTAGACCTTGACTCTTGATTAGAGGAATGTCAATCACATTGCAGGATATGGGATAAAACACAGGTGCATGCTGAGCCGTCTTTGGAAAATATAAGGCGCCACAAAGTTATGATGTGGATGCAGCCAGTATTATAGGAAAGGCTATAGATTTGTGGATTATTTAAACAATCAAGTAGAGGTGAGTTTAATCCCTAAGCCGGCTGCCCACAACCTGTGTGATGTTGACCAAATGAAATAATGCCTTTGCTTCTGTTTCTTTACCTGAGATTTCTCTTGTTTTGGTACAGTGGGCGTGTCTTCTCCTGCTGCCCTTCACCTCATTTCCTCCCTATTGCTTGGGTAATTGTTTCCCTGCCGCTAGGGGTAACTCCTCCCAGCTACTACAAGAGGTCTGAGAAGGCCATCACCTATTTATTCCAAGGAAGGCATGGGATCCGGGCTAAACCACTAAGATTCATCCTGTGGGGAATTTGAGACTTCAGTACAGAAACACAGATGAGGAAAATGGATTGAACAGAGTCGTTCTGGTGACAGGAAGAATGCAGAGACTGTTGATGAATCCTTGACCAATGAGTGAGCCTTCCAAACACTGGTCACCCAAACTTACCTTCAGTTCTGTGAGGTAGGAAGTAATATTTCAGTAAGTGCCTTTTTAGGCTGAAGTTAGCTGGAGTTGGGTTTGATTGTTACCTAACCGGATAAAAGAAGGTAATACACCCTACCTTGTGATTGTAAGCATTAAGTAAATCCATGTATGTCAATTGCTGGACACCCTGTAAGGATTTAGTAAGAGGTAGTTTGTTATTATGTTTTTAAGTAACCTCTACCCCCAATGTAGGGCTCGAACTCATGACCCCAAGATCAAGAGTTGCATGCTCTACTGACCGAGCCAGCCAGTTGCCCTGGTAGTTTATTATTAATAACAGTTTATCAACAGCGAGTATGTTTGTCTCACACACCTTCCTCCTTCCTGTTTCTCAGCAGCCAGTTCAGGGGTGGTTGGCAGGAGGCAACCTGGCGGGCCCTTGTAAGTAGCCACCATGGACTAGATTCCATTTCTTCATGTGCTCCTGGTTTAGGGCCACACTCTCATAAAGAAGGACTTGGGGGCCGCCTGGGTGGCTCAGTCAGTTAAGTGACCACCTCTCGGTTTCCGCTCAGGTCATGATCTTAGGGTCGTGGGATCGAGCCCCACCCCCACCCCATGAGCTCCTTGCTCAGCGGGGAGTCTGCTCAGGATGATCTCTCCCTCTCCCTCTGTCCCTCCGCCCACTCACTTGCACGTGCTCACTCACTCTCTCTCTCTCTCTCAAATAACAAATAAATCTTAAAAAAAAAGGACTTGGGTCTGTGGATCACGTGGACCTCTGTTCCCAGCAGTCACTTTAATCCCTGGTCTTTGTCACTCAATCCAGCTTCTGTCTGTATGGATAATCTTTTCTATAAGAAGATGATCTATATTTGAAGGTAGCTGTATTTATAGCTGTGAAGCTTCCTTTTCAGCGGGTTTGGTAGGTGAGGCTCGCCTCCTTCTGCATTTCCCACAAAATAAGCAATTAGCCATTTCTTTCTCAAGGCACTGTTACGATGCTGTTGAGTTCAGGGCGGGGGGGTTGAGACACTATGGCACTGGGCTGTCCCGTGACACCCTCTGTGTTTTCGATCACCTCTGACTCACATGGAGGTGGTGTCTGACAATGCAGCCAACATTTTACCCATCGGAAGATTCTAGGAATATAGTTAATATTTCACTGGATAGGATGGTGCATGAGCATAGTATATTCTCATTCTGATGACCTTGCATCATTTTTTATTAGGGAAAATAGGCAGAACACTCATTATCAAGGGATGTTGTCATGGGGTCAGCTGTAAGAGAAAGGTCTTTGGGAAGTGGCAGAGTGTGAGTCTAATTCCAGGTTAAGAGGACACAATGTATCTTATTGAAATGCAGCATTTTTCATGAAGATGGGAGATATTGGGCAAGTTCTGAACCCTCTATGTCTGTGTTTACATATGGGTGTTAGCAGGATAATTATAATATGTCCCTTGTAGGGACTCAGTGAAATCATGCATATAAAGTGATTAACACATTGTTTAAAAATTGTAGGCATTTGTTAAATATTTTTGATCAGTTTATTATTTCACTTCTTACAAGTGAGGGAGGAAGGCGACTTTGGAATGGATACTGGGAGAGACTAAAGAGAAAGGATAAATATACTGGATTCAATAGCCCTGATCTGAGCATCAGCTTCCTTGAGAGTCAAATTCAGATTAAACAGAAATTTGCCTATCTCCAGCCTGGTTGAATCACATGGTAGATATTTATTTATTTTTAAAAATATTTTATTTATTTATTTATCAGGGAGAGAGAGAACACAAGCAGGGGGAGTGGCAGAGGGAGAAGCAGGCTCCTCCTTGAGCAAGGAGCCTAACGCAGGACTTGATCCCAGGACCCCGGGATCATGACCTGAGCCAAAGGCAGATGCTTAACCGACTGAGCCACCTAGGTGTCCCACATGGTAGATATTTAATAAGAAGTTTTTAACTATTTCCGTGTAGCCATGCAGGAGCTCAATCATATTTATTTATGTGACCTTGGGTAAGTCACTCCTTTGGCCACCCACTGTTCATTGACAGAATGAGGAGATTGGACTATACTCCCTACATTTTTCCTTCTAAGCCTGAGGTCGTAAAACTATGTTCAGAAGCAGGATTGAAATCTGAAATAGTTCATGTTCATTCAGTAATATTTATTGGGTGACATTATATGCTGAACACTGTGCTAGGTTCTGGGGTTAAAAAATTTTTTTCCTAACTGTATAGCCCCCTCAAAGATCTCAGACTACTTGGGACACACACACACACACACACACACACACACACACACACACACAGAGTTAGAAAATAACCTAGACACCAGGTGATAGAAATATGTTCATGGTATTATGGAAACGCAGAAAGGGAGAGCACCTAACCCTTTACCAGGTTATCTTTCTTGGAAGATATGAACCCTAAAAGGTGCATAAACTTTAGGGAGAAAATGTATATGTTGGGTATAGTGGGGGCAGTGAGGCAATTCTACACTAAGAAACTGAGACATAGCATAACTTATGGGAAAGTCAATGCTCGTCTGTAGACAGGGACAGGAAAGAGCCATGGCTGCAAATGTTAGCAGGAGCAAATATTGGTGAACCTTGCTGACCATGCCAGGGGCTCTCCCTGTCTCCCTTGGTGCTGGGTAGGGATATGTGCAGGCAGAATGGCATCTAAAAAGAAACATGTCGCTATGCTAAAGATCACAGGCTTTGTTGGTATAATCCCTAGGTAGAAACATGGTGATGGTAGGCAGTTTGCACTCATGGATATCTGTCATTTGTGGGTACCTATAATCTTTGAACACTGATGATCTCTGACTATTGTACGTTCTAGACTGATGCTGAAGTCTCTCTTTTTTAAAGATTTATTTATTTATTTGAGAGAGAGAGTGCAGGGGGAGGTGCAGAGGAAGAGAGAGAGAGAATCTCAAGCAGACTCCCCATTGAGTGTGGAGCCAGACGTGGGGCTCGATCTCACGACCCTGAGATCATGACCTGAGTTGAAATCAGGGGTCAGTGACTTAACTGATGGAGCCACCCATTCACGCTTCTGATGCTGAAGTCTTATGGCTGTGAGTTCCTGAGCATTTGGACAATGTTTCCAAAGGCATTCTGTGGACATCTTGACTTACTTGGTCCCCTGCTGGCTATGGGACCCACGGCCTCCTGCCTTATTCTCCAGCCTGACAGCTGGGTTGACATTCTACTTCAACCCCTTTGCTAGGGTTACCCTGGTCTGCCATTCAGTTTTTCCACTATACTCAGAATTTGGGAATTTTATGCCTTCACATATTGCTGTGCCTGGCTGAGGTCCTTGTGAAATGTCAGTACCTTGATTGGCATGAAGCAGCTTGTAAGGTGGCTTCCAATCGGACTCATTTAGACCAGAGGGGAGGAGCGCTCTGTCCTTCCCAGTTAATACTGAGCTTAGTCACGTGCCTTTCTTTGGTCAGCAGAGTGCTGGTAGAAGTGACAGTGCCAGTTTGAAGCTGAGGCTTTGAGAGTCCAGGCTTATTCCTCCCAGCCCTCTTGAGTTTCTGCCCATCCCTGTCAATGAATTGTTCTCATTGTTGAGTGGCCTTAAGCCAGGAAATGACTTGGTCATATATGATTTACAAAACCACCTTGGTGGTTTAATAAAGGACAGATTTGGAAGATGGCAGCCTTAAAATGGAAATGGTCTTGTCTGATGTGGGTGGGACAGGGGAAGATGATGCTCTCCTGTGGGCCCCCCTTTCCTTATTCACCTGCTAATCTGTCAGCACCATGGGTGAAGAACAGTACGGTTTTCGATGGAGTTAGACAAATCTCCTTTCCAGATGGTCACGTGGAGAGATGAAGAAGTTAATTCACATATTTTGGGTTTCTGATATGACTTGGTTTCTGATATGACCTCTGACCAGTTTTCCTTTGTCTTTATGAATTTGCTTTTATTTACCTCCTACAAAATGTAGATCATTGAAGCTTATAAAATAATCAGGGATGCAATCAAGATGGCAGTGGAAAATGTGCTGGGTTTCTGATCAATTATTAAATACTAAAATAGAGTTGATTTTTTAAAAATACTACAGTGAAATTGTCTTTATCCAGTTTGGGTAGAGTTTTGAGCCACTTTGACAAATGGTAGAGACTCATCCTATACCTGCATTACTGACTTGGCTAAATTCTGAATCCCATGACCTGGGATTCCTATATAGTGGAATTAGATATTCAGGCAGGTGATTCTATAATTCAGTGATTTCCTAAGAGAATTTAAGAGTTATTTTTATTAGTAGTAGTGGTTCTACTTACATTCTTTCAGAGCCTAATCCCTTCATATAATCTGTGTCAGCTATATTTTTTCTGATAGCCCTGTTTCATACTCTTTTCTCGATGAACCCAACAGGTAAGAATGCCAGAAAATTGGAAAAGCAAACATTTATTGAGCACCTACTACCGCCACATGTTAAGATGAGTCATCATCTCATTGGAGCCATAAGATCCGAGCACTTAGGTAACATCATCACATTAGGTAACATTAAAGTTGAGGAAACTGGGGCACCTGGGTGGCTCAGTCAGTTAAGCATCTGCCTTCTCTCAGGTCATGATCCTGGGGTCCTGGGATCAAGTCCCACATGGAGCTCCCTGCTCCGTGGGGAGCCTGCTTCTCCCTCTCCCTCTGCTGCACCCCCTGCTGGGTGCTCTCTCTCTCTCTCTCTCTATCTCTCTCTCTGTCAAATAAATAAATACAATCTTAAAAAAAAAAAAATAAAGTTGAGGAACCTGAGTCGAGGAGCAACTTCCTGGTTGAGAGATGATTGGACCCAATGGTAGATTCTTCTCCAATGCAAGCACGCAGTCTCTGCTCTGTACTTTTATGATTTTTTTAAAAATGTATAAATGATTTTATTTTTAGTTTCCACATTGACTGACATGTTTAGTGACTTAGCCTGGGGATCTATTCTGTACTTTTGAACAATCCAGTGACAAGACACGAACAGCTATTCACAGATTTTCCTTCTTCTCAAATGAACAGAAAGCATGTGTTAGGCACTGAAGCTCCCAGACATCTGTGTCAGGAAGAGCCACCCAGAATGAGGGTCTTTTTCAAGATTCCACCTAAAGAAACAGGCTCCTTAGTCCTCTACAAGGCCAGAATCTTCATTTTAAAACATCCCATAAGTGTCCAAACACACCAGTACGAGGAAAACTGCTGCACGATCTGGTACTGAGTACAAGCTCAGAAATGTTTGCCAAAATGAATAAATGATGAACAGATTATCCAGACTATAATGTCTAGCAAAGAAACCACAGTTCTATGAACAACCAGATTCTGAATTCTAACCGGAGTTTGTTACTTCCCGCTAAATTAGCAGAGATGAAGAGCTCTCTCTAAGTAAAATAAGAAGTGTAAAATCAGTATAATAGTATGATAAGTATATCGGGCGCCTGGGCGGCTCAGTGGGTTAAAGCCTCTGCCTTCGGCTCAGGTCATGATCTCAGGATCCTGGGATCGAGTCCCACATCGGGCCCTCTGCTCAGCAGGGAGCCTGCTTCCTCCTCTCTCTCTGCCTGCCTCTCTGCCTACTTGGGATCTCTCTCTCTGTGTCAAATAAATAAATAAAATCTTTAAAAAAAAATAGTATGATAAGTATAGTATAATAAGTGTGGTAGTATAATGAGTATTACAGCTATAGCTACCGACTATTCCTAGTCATTTCACCCTACCTCCCTGTCTCTGGGTCCTCTACTGTTCCTCAAAATTTAAATACTAATTCTTGCACCTCTCCGGGCTTGCCCTGGTCATTATTTTCATATAAACATTCCTCCTTAGAGAGGCTTTCTCTGACCCTTCTACAACAACCCTAGTCAGGTTTTCTTACTCTGCCCTATTTTATTTATTTATTTATTTTCAATTTAATTAACATATAGTATATTATTAGTTTCAGAGGTAGCATTCAGTGATTCATCAGTTGCATATAAAACACCCAGTGCTCATTCTATTGAGTGCCCTCCTTAATGCCCATCACCCAGCTACCCGATTCCCCCACCCACCTGCCCTGTTTTATTTTCTCCTTCCTATTTCCCACTTTTGCAACTTCCTTGACAGTCTCCTGATCGGCCAGTCTCTCCTCTGCTTGCGTGAAAGCTTCACAGAATCCGACCAGGTCTGTCTTACTTTCGTATCTGCAGAAACTAGTTGGGGAATCCATGAATAATTTGTGTATGAATACATCGACCTATCTGAATCAAGGAATTCTTAGTCTGGAGACTATAGCAGGACACTCGGAAAAAAGTCGAAAGTTAAGTTAAACATGTGATGAACTGCCATTTTGACTATTTTATGAGGCTTATGTCTTGTGTGAGTTTATTTTGAACTTTTCCATCATTTTCAAACATCTTCCCAAAATAGGCCCTAGTATATACCAGATCTCCCCATGAAGATGTTAGCATAAATTTGGAATAAGGTTTTTTTCCCCCAAAATGTCAACTCCACTAGTGGTGTGTGCCATCTGGGGGAGCAGCTGGAAGAAGGAAAACAGAGATTGAATGGGGTTCAGCTCAGTTTCCATCATTTCTGGGGTCAGGTAGCTGTCTCTTTGTTTACAAGAATCTAAACAACAAGTGTTTGAGGAAGGTTTTAGGGAAGACTACCAGATATGGAGAAATAGGATATCAAATTGACAAAACAGGTGGTAGACTAATTTAAAAAAAAAAAAAGAAAAGAAGGTAAAACACCACATTACTAAGTAAATCCTTTGCAATCTGTTAAGCAGCTAATCCCAGGAAAGGAAAAAAATAAAAGCAGGCAACTCCCAAGCATGACAATATTTGCAACAGAAATTTCTGTCTAATTTATATCACTTGTCTAACCACAGGTGTAGTGAAGGTTTAATGTATTTTTTTTTTTTAGATTTTATTTATTTATTTGACAGAAAGAGATCACAAGTAGGCAGAGAGAGAGGGGGAAGCAGGCTCCCTGCTGAGCAGAGAGCCCAATGAGGGGCTCAATCCCAGGACCCTGAGATCAGGACCTGAGCCGAAGGCAGAGGCTTTAACCCACTGAGCCACCCAGGCACCCCGGGTTTAATGTATTTTTGAACTGTTCAAATGCCCACTACAGCAATCCAACAGCTGGGGCTAGAGCTGTGTCTCCAACATCAGATGAGAAAGTACACTGTCACTCTAGAAAAGCAAGAGTTATTTGCATGCTCTCCCTTCCCTCTCTCTCTCTCTTTCTCTCTCTCTCTTTTTTTCTTCTTTGGTTTCTTTTTCTTTCTTTTTCTCCTTCTTTTCTTCCTTCTAGCATTCCTTCTTTTTACTTTATTTTCTCTTTATTAAGAAGCTGGCATTATTTGTTTGGGATGCTAAGCTGCCACTGCCTGATCTTAACACATGGAACAAAGTCATCAGACGTCACAGGTGTCACACAGGAGACAGAGGAGAAACTGTTGTCATCAGGCCAGCAGCAAGTCATTCTCTTATTAGGTTGAGTGTAGCTTTCAACTTACCTGTTGGATTTCATAAGAACCGCGTTATTTAAGATGGTGAGCAAGGTTTTCGTCGGCACTTTGGGAAGGGGGAAGAAACCAAGCATCTGTGGCTTGGTTTGGAAGTGACAAAGATTTCTCTTCCCTGTCTTCTTCTCCTGTTTTGACTTCATTAGAACAGGAATCAGCAAAGTGATGTGGAAACCCGCTAGACTGTAAAGAAAAGAGGTCTGGGCTTTCTTCTGTTTTGTGACCTTGGATAAGTTAGTCAACTTCTTGGGCCTCAGTCTCCTGGTTTGCAAAATGAAGGCGATTTGGGCTCCCAGTACACAAGAATGTTATTCTTAATAAATTGATTTTTGTTCCTGGTTCTTTGGTAGACACGGTGGACAGGCGTAGTAATAAATAAACCTTATGTGCCAGTCCCAATTCTAAGTACCTAACACATTTCAACATCCTTAAACCTCACAACCAACCTGGTTGGACCTATGTAAATATTATCTTTATTTTTTGGTCTGAGAAAATGTGAGACACAGAAAGGTTAAGTAACTGACCCAAGGTTACATCATTCTGGCGTGGACGCAGAATTTGAACCATGGCCATCTAGAATCAAATATTTGGTTCTCTTATCACATTGTGAGGAGCTGAGTTCCTATAATCTCCTATAATCTTTCAGTCCTGAGTTTCTCCAAACAGTAGTTGTTTAATCCTGAGTAAATGTTTGTGCCTCACTTCCTTCACTTGTAAGAGATTATCACGGTACCTTAATCAAGGCTGTTTGGAGGAATCGAATGAGATGATATTGTCATGTTAGCCAGGATAGGTAGGTTTATGATTCAGTAATAATTCAACTTCCAAACCTCAGTGGCTTAAGATTACAAAAACTTTCGTGACCATGCCTCATGCCCAGTGCAGTTGGTAAGGTTTCTGCTCCATATGGTGACTCATGGATTCAGGCTAATGGAGGATCTGACAGCTGAACGTCATCTGCCCTGTAGTGAAGGAGGAGACAGTTGGAGAATTGCATATTTTCATTGCCTCATCTGAATGGGACCCACACCCCAGCCTTTGGTCAGAAGTAGTCACGTGGCTTTGCCTAACTCTAAGGGAGCTGGAACGCAGGAGAAATCAGATACTGAGTGATCACTGCTCTGTATCGCAAGTAGGAAGGCCTTTCATAAGATTCCAGGCACAGTTACCACTCCGTAAATAGTTGCTATTGCAGTTATCAGCCTTAATAATAATCAAAGCATTAATAGGATTTTATCACCTATGATTGGGCATTTAAAAACGGATACTGTAATTTGAAGCATTCACCATGGTAACTTTTTAAGAGGTGTTGAAATGTACGGAGATTAACAAGAATGATAGAGAATGATTTTTTGAACCCCAACAGAAAGGTATTAATTTTTCTTAAATTATGGGACAATTTGAAATAATCGCTCATATAGTTAATTAATTCTTATTTAGTGACATCCCCCCCATTATTTCTCTCTCTGTTACACTCGCCTATTCATAAACAATAAAAAGTTGGGTGTCATCAAAGGAACAACTTGCTCATTTCATTGGCTGATAGAATATAAATCATCTACATCCTTTTATGCCCCATCAGCTCATTTATAAGGTATTGCCCTTTATTATTACAGATTTTATGATATTTTGTGATGACCAGTCATGGAGAGAAAAAGGTTTAATGCACTGACATCTAATTTTATTATCTCCGGTACCTATTCATTTTTTAGCAGCATTTCTTGACTTCGTGCCAGTTTAAGCATGAAGCTTTAAAAACTAGATGATGACAGGGTCGGGAATTAAACCTTTAAATCAGAACGGGATTAGAAAGACAAATCACAAAGAGATTTCAGTCATTTAGCATCCGTCCAGCATGTTAATAAGTGGTACTCACAAAATCAAAAGCACATCACCAAGCCTGTTCTTTCTAAGTTGTATGTGTCTTAGGTGCCGTTTCTGGTTTAGCGGACATGTGGTTCACATTGGCCCAAGATAAGGGACAGGGACATAACGTGCATGGAGTTCTTACTCTATCCAAAATACCATGTTCCGTGTTTTCCTTATGTTCGCTCCCTTTATCTTCAAAAAATACTGCCAGGGAGTTACAATCATCCATGTGAAAATGTGAAAAAATTAAAAATGGAAGAAAAATGAGGACAATTTAAACTTGCTTCACATGCTGGCTTTCTCTTCCAAATACCTGGTTGCCTTTGACTTTGCACGTGCTGTTCCCTCTGGTCGGAATGGCCTCTGCCCGATTTTGCGTGATCGGTATCAGCTCATCATTTAGCTCAATACAAATGTCTTGGGTTTAGGGAGGGATCTTCCCTATGGGAAGTCACCTCCTTTTACATCTGCTGTGTTCATTGCTCTGGCAGGTACACACGTTCCATTTTAAGACAGTACTTTGTTGGGGGCATCTGGCTGGCTCCGTGGATTAAGCATCTGCCTTCGGCTCAGGTCATGATCTCAGGGTCCTGGGATGGGGCTCCACCTTGGGCTCCCTCCGCAGTGGGGAGCCTGCTTCTCCCTTTCCCTCTGCCGCTGCCCCTTCTTGTGCTTCCTCTCTCTCTCAAATAAATAGATAAAATATCAAAAAAAAAAAAAAAAGTACTTTGTTGTTTATGTGCTTATTGGGTATTATGTCTTTCTATTTCCACTAAGGTGCAAGCTTCTGAGGGCAGGGGTCTTGTATATCTTACTCACTTCTTTATCTCCAGAGCTTAGATGAATTTCTGGCAAAGAGTAATTTCTTAGTAAGTACTATTTCAAGTGAATCAATATTTTTTTTTCGCTGGAGATGCTGAAGCTCCAAAAAGAGAAGTCACTTGCTTAAGTTCACACATCACGAAAATGCAGAGCTGGGTTTGGAACCCAAGCAATAATTCTAACAGGTAACACTGATAGAGTAAATTACTTCTGTGCCACTCACTATTCCTTAGGATGGTACTTCGGATATATTACTTCGGCTAATCTGCACTACAACCCAATTGCTTTTTAATTCCCATTTTACAGTTGAGGAACATGAGGCGGAAAGGCTCAGCAACTTGCTCACAGTCTCCAAGTCTCTCAATTATCTGCACTGGCTCCATTCACCAGCCCCATGAATTGTAGTCGGCTTAGCTCTAGGCACTCAGTGAATATCTGTTAATGTGTGAATAAGTGGCTGAAATGGAATGCAGAACATTTATTTCAGGATCAGAGAAGCTGGTTGGCTGATAAGTTAATTGCTTACATTGTATCATTTAACCTTGCCAAGATTTCTGACAGCTAGGTAGTTATTATCTCTCCTTTATAGAGAGGAAACTGAGAACCCACAAAAAGCCATGTATTATCATCGTTTATATTTCTTTTTTTTTTAAGATTTTATTTATTTATTTGAGAGAGAGCACAGGCCAAGGGGGAGGGGCAGAGGGAGAGGGAGAAGCAGACTCCCCACTGAGCAGGGAGCCAGACACAGGGCTCAATCCTAGAACCCTGAGATCATGACCTGAGCCAAAGTCAGATGCCTAACTGACTGAGCCACCCAGGCACCCCCATACTTATATTCCCTCATTTGTGTGGGTTGAATTATATCTGGATTAGGAAGGTCAGAAAGGAGTTGGACAGAACCAAGTATCCATCCAAGTAATGGTACAGACCCTTAAGTTAGCACCTGTGGGGATTTGTGGGTTTCAATTTCCCTCAGTTTTCATTTATTCTAAAAGAGAAGTACAAAGAGTAGCCTCCTAAAGGCAATTCCTTATATAAAGTTCTCAAGCACAAATAGTGTTCTTAAAGTCTTAAGGCAAGAAAACCAGTTCTAGACAAAGAGCAGATTTTATCTTTTGCACTCCATGCTACCAGGCCTGGTACTCTTTCTCATATAAATGCAGTAATTGGGGATGCCTTGCTTAAGCACATTATTGTCCCAACTGCCAGTGGGAGAAGGGGTCCCTATACACCTTCTGGGAAGGTCAAGGGGAAGAAGGGTCATGCTCAAGGAAGACCAAATGTAGATTCCAGTTCGAATTTTAGTTCTTCCCTGTATTAGCTGTGGGACCTTTGGAAAAATCACTCAATTCCTCTATGTCTCAATAGTCTTCAAATCTGTAAAATGGGGCTAGTGTCTACACAGTATGATTTTGACAATGACAAGAAGCAACAGATACAATATGTGTAGCATAGGTTCTGGCTCAAAATAATTGCCAAAAACTGTTAACCAATAATACCAGTGCCCTTAAATAAAAATTCATCTGTGCAAGTACCACTTGTGCCTTTGTCATTGACCTTCCTTCCACCAGATACGGTTGCTTTCTTACTTGTCAGTTCCCTGCTTCCAAGCCTATCAGTGTAAGGCGAGACCAAGACTACATCCTACCAATTTCATTCTGGGCATACTGGTTATATAATCACATTGACCTGTCACATCAGCATCTTTAATCATTTTAAAAGTAGTTCTGACTTGACCATATTCTTGTTTAACTATCTTAAGCAAATTAATTAGCTTTGTGGGGCCCCTGATGCCATTAATTCATGGTCTATAAAACCTCAGACCTAATTGAACTTTTTAATATTGTATCTTTACTACCTGATATAAGTGTCTTTTAAATTATAAGAATTGCTGTAGTTAATACCTTATTAAATAGCTACATATATATGGAAGTATGAAACATTTCCAAGAATGCCAAGTAATCAAAACTCAGATTTTAAAACAAAGATGATTTTATTTCTCTTTTATGATAACATAAAAATACCAAGAAGTTTGTGTCGCAAGGAGAGTAGAGGGGTCTCCTATTAATAGCTTGCCAAGAATGTGTGGCCATAGGGCAGCATCTGGTATCTGAGAGTTCATCAGTAAAATATTCATGAACTGAAATACATAAACAAAGAAATATGACCTTCAAAGCCACAAAAATCACAAATACTACTTCACACGCATTGGGATGGCTGTAATCAGAGATAATCACAAGTGTTGGTGAAGATGTTGAGAAACTGGAGCCCTCAGACCCAGCGGGTAGAGACGAAACATGGTGTAGTCACTTTGCAGAACAGTCTGGTTGTGTTCAGTGATTCCATCCCTACCTATATACCCAAGAGAAGTAAAAACATGGGTTAACATAAAAACATCTACATGAAAAATCATACCAACATCGTTCATAACAACCAAAAGTGGAAACAACCCAGATCTCCGTCAACTGATGAATAGATGAATAAAATGTGGTACATTCATATAATTGAATGTCCTCTGGCAATAAAAGGAATAAAGCACCGATACAGGCTAAACAGAGGAACTTTGGAAATATTATGTTAAGTTAGAGCAGCCAGTCACAGAAGACTGCATGTTATATGATTCCCTGTTTATGAAATGTCTAGAAAGAGCAAACCTTTAGAGTCAGAAAGGAGATCAATAGATGCAGAGGGTTGTGGGGGAAGAAAGGGGGGAGATAGCCTGCTGTTGGCATGGACTTTCTTTCTAAAGTGACAAAAATGTTCCCAAATTAGATCACAGTGGTGGTTCTACGAGTCTATAAATATAAAACCCATTTAATTGTACATGTTATTTGGGTGAAATATATAGTATGTGAACCATAGCACATAAAGCAACTCAAGTAAGCTGCCTAAAAAAACTTGTTTTTGGGATGCCTGGGTGGCTCAGTCAGTTAAGCATCTGCCTTTGGTCCAGGTTATGGTGTCAGGGTCCTGGGAGTCCCATGTCAGGCTCTCTGCTCAGCAGGGAGCCTGCTTTTCCCTCTTCTCCCTCTGCCTGCTGTTCTGCCCAATTGTGCTCTCTCTGTCAAATAAATAATCTTTAAAAAAAATTTATTTTTTAAACTAGATTACAAAAAAAAATCTTAAAAAGAAAGTAACTTGGAAGTCAAGTTAAGGGGCCATGGGTGTAATGATTTGAGTGTTAATATGAATAATAAATATGATAAAGTGAGATATACTACATATGTTAGGACCCATGAATTCATAATGATACTTTACAACTCACTCATTTGCTTTAGAGAGTATTAGGGAGCCACTTATTATTCTAAAAATAGGGACAGAAAGGGAAATATCAAGCATCTAACCTGTTTCTTTTTTTCTGTTTGAAAACAGCATCTCAGAGTAACCCAATTTACTGACAAAGAAGTACTTCTTTTTGTAGGCACATTCATCTAATAAAGGAAGAAACAACTAGAATTACAATGTTAACATTTTACATGTCCTTAATAAAATAATGAATTAAAGCAACGGGTCATCAGTGATCACTAATATATTAATAAGAGATACCAGTATTAATTGGGTGCTTCCCAATGGAAGTATGCAATAGTACCCATATATTTTTGTTGCCAAGAGAAATCAAATCTCTGGACAGAGGAATATGTTCAGTGACATGATGGAGAAGCAAATTGCAAAATGCTGAATGTGGGGATTCTATTGGATAAACAATCCAGTTTTATCAAGAAATTAGTCACAAAGGGGAATAAAAAGAGAAAATCTCGATTTAAAGAGAATTAAGGGACATATCAAAATGTACTATGTGGATTGTTTGGATTTTGATTAGGAAAAACCAATTGTTAATATATTTGACTACCAGAAAAATTTCAACACTGATGAGATATTTGATGGTATTAATTTTTATGTGATAATGGTATTATGACTGTGTCTTTAATAAAAGTCCTTATCTTTCAGAGATACATACCGAGGTATTTATGGATAAAATTATGTCTGGGAGTTGCTTTAAAATAAGCTAATAGCAAGGTGAATTCAGTGGGAGTATAGATAATACAAGAATGATCATGATTTGATAATTGTTGTAGGTGGTGATAGGCACATAGTGGTTCATTACGCTGTTCTCTCTACACTGAATACATTTGAAATTTTTTATGATAAAAGTTAAAAATACATGCACTTAAAGTAGTGATGCAAGTGTGCATACAAGCAAAAGATGTACATTAAACCCAGAAAAATTGCCTATTGGAACAGGTGAAGAGTTGGAGCAATGCATATAATGCAGGGAGGGAATAAAACAAGGAAGGAGTTTGAAAGGACCAATGATAATTGTGTGGCATGGAATGAGGAATGTGGTTGATCTAATCCACTTTACCTGAGGTCCAAAGTGGGAAATGGAGCAAGAAAATTCAACATTGCCTCTACATTAATGTCCGTCTTACTTGCATACAAATATATTTTCTTCACTTGTTTTTTTTTTTTTTTAAAGATTTTATTTATTTATTTGACAGAGAGGAGAGAGATCACAAGTAGGCAAAGAGGCAGGCAGAGGGAGAGGGGGAAGCCGGCTCCCCGCTGAGCAGAGAGCCCGATGCGGGGCTCAATCCCAGGACCCTGGGATCATGACCTGAGCTGAAAGCAGCGGTTTAACCCACTGAGCCACCCAGGCACCCCTATTTTCTTCACTTGTTAAGAAAGCTGAGGAGGACCACCCAGAAATGTATTCATGATGGGTCGCCATATATGCATCTATGGCCAGGAAAACAAAAGAAACAACAATAACAACCACAGACTGTAGGCTCTACCCAACAAATCTAACCACTTCCATATTAAGTAAGCCTTGTTAAAGCAATTGCAGTTACATTAGTCAATATATTTTAGGCTAATAAATTGTTTTGTAGATTCTCAGAGCGATTCACTTAGGCTGTAAGGGTTTTCTAATAAAAAGAAGAACCATTAAGCATGAGCTACATCTTCTCCTAAGATAATTCATTGTGGAAAGCCACATTAAACACAACGATAGAGTCCTGCCAATCGTCTGTGGTAATTCCAATTTTGCATGTGGAGAGGTCACTAAATGTTACCTTCTGGAGCTCATCTTATCATTATGAAGGTATTTTGTAGTCACACAAAATACCTCAGCGGAGAAGGTAATGCGAGTTAATTTTAAGCCTACTGTTTGGTCAAGAGCCAAGTGAGTTAGTGAGCTCTCCAAGATGTTCCACAGTGCACTTCTCTGAAATCATCACAATTTATGTTTTCTTTCCATCAACATTCCATAGACCCAGGTAGCACCAGAAATTGTAAACTTAGTTCTGGATAAAAGAATATTGTCTCTGACTACTTTTTCTGCAGTTTCCTGGCTTAACTTTCAAAATAAAACTCATTGAGTATCATTTAAAAAAACCCAGAATGCCAGTTTGGTTTTCCATGGGATAGTGCATTGCTGGAGAATTTCCTTTCTTTTTTTTTGTAATAACACTGTAAAGGCACTGAAAGGCAGAAAAGGTGGGCAGCAAACTAGATATGGAGAAAAGGCAATTGTAGTAAGGTCAATCAAGATAAAAGAATAATTTTATTGGCTCATATAAACAATAATTAAGAAATCAGTCTGGTTTCAGCACAGCAGGATTTTGCCATCCAGATGATATCCTCAAGAATCCATGTCGGGTTCTGTCTTTCTGCTCTACTTCCCTGAGAGTTTGCTTCAGTATCTCATGGACTCTTTTCCCTCATGATGGGGAAGATGGCCCCTGTGTGTCCAGGCTTGTACTGTCCTTTCTGCTCAAAATCCCAGGAGAAATCCCCTTCCCCCTTCTCCACCATCTATCTGTGAGCTTAGCTTACCAGATCAAATGTAGATCTGTTGAAAGTCGATTTTGATACATATTGTAACTATTATATATGTGACAAGAAAAAAGGAAACCACTCAAGGATAAGGGTTAACATATTTTTTCTCCCCTCTCCTCCCAGGAAGTCCCTTTTTGATGTGGGTTTAACACCTTTGTGAGGCTGACAAAGATAAGGCAAAGCAGACCGACAACCTTGGTGAAGAGAGAAGGGATGGTGGGTC
This sequence comes from Potos flavus, assembly GCA_028534135.1. NCBI lineage: Eukaryota > Metazoa > Chordata > Mammalia > Carnivora > Procyonidae > Potos > Potos flavus. The sequence continues at coordinate 116,088,447 of CM052885.1, forward strand.
TCTTTCTAGGAGAAAAATCAAAAGGCTACTTTCTGGAAAAGGGAGTGCATTCTGAACCTATAATTTGACTTACTTTGTATCCTTTTCACAAGAGCACTGCTCCCATTCCTGAGGACTCTGCCCACAAGCCCACTAGGCCAAATCATATCCCTAAGGCCCTGCCTCCAAAACCCTCACATGGTGGGGGAAGGGTTTTGACACCGGAATTTTGGGAGGGACACAAACATTCAGTCCATAAGGCTGTACTTTTTCTAATTCATTAATTTTTCTGCATGTAAACAGTCAGATGTATGGTTATAGCAGGGATCAGCAAAATAAAACTGGTGAATCAAGTTGTCTTGCTGATGACTTTTGAAGAAGTAGGAGCTTTTCAAAGGAATGGCCTTATAATTCGTAAAAGGTTGGGGGGAAGGAAACTATTTTTGAGACATGAAAATTAGATGAAATGTACGTTGCGTTGTACTGTGCATAAATAAAGTTTTATTGGAAAACAGCAACATGCACTTATTCACATATTGCCTGTGGCTGCTGCCCTGCTCCGAGACGGACTAGTAGTGATGGAGAGTGTGTGCTCCTCAAAGTCGCACCTATTTACTACCCAGTATTTACAGATAATCTGCTTTCCCCTGGGTTATATACAAACCCAAAGGAGATGTTCAAGGGAAAAAACGCAACTCAGCTGGGTCATCTATGGGCCTGAAGACCAGAGGGAAAACATAATTAGAATACTCTGATATAAAAGGCAAGTGATTTCAGGGTTTCTCTCTGTGTGTGTTTGTGTTTCTATTTGAAAACTGTGATGTCTTTGGCCGATGGACTATGAAGTCAGCAGCATCTGCCAACACTTGCGGGAAGCTAATGCTGAAGATTTGAGACTGCCTTGAAAGGTCTCCTTGAATAGTCCCCAAATAGCTGACCTCCAAGTGTCCTTGTAGCATTACCACAAGCCAGTGTTGTTTTGTGCTTGGGCAGTAAACTCATGAAAAGAATGACTGAGTAAGTTGACAACAATCATATGCTTTTTTCTGTGCAGTTTAGAATTCTGAGGTTGGTGATATAAAGATCACCTGAAATCAATCAATCAATCTCTCACTGTGTATAATATATATTACATTATAGATATATATCTATGTAGGTATATATTATTGTATTATATAATAGATATCTAGGTCTATAGAATATATAATAGATATATAATAATTACTATATATTAACAAATATAAGAGATATTATATAGACCTAGATATCTATTATGTAGATAGATATAGATATAGCTATCTAGGTATCTAGACAAGGGCAGTAGAATAAATAGAAAGGAGAAACAGCTCAAAGAACTAACAGCCTGTCTGGAGCTGAGTATGGGAATGTGTGAATGGGAGATATACCTAGAAAAGTAGAAAGTAAACAAATGTAAAAATATGAAAATACCACAATAAGCAGTTGACATTGAGCAAGCAAGGGGAGACACTGATAACTTTTAGTCATGGGACCTAATTAGCATCATGTTTTAGTAAGCAGATTCAGTGAATATGTTTTTGAAGCATTTGACTTGCCTTTTGCCTGTGGACGAATATCAGTCCCTTTTTCCAACATGAGCTTAGGAGCCAAGATCAAGTGAGTTTAGAAATTGTAAGTTTTTACAGTCTGTCGACTGTGTCTCTCCTGAAACCTAATATTATGGATGAGTGGAGGTGCAGTATTCCTGAGAATGCATTTGAAGGTATTTGAAAAACTGTAAGGAACAATATAAACATAAGGATTATTACTCTTATCATCATCATAATCATCATAATTATTATTATTACTGTGTTGCAGTCTTCTGTGGAGGAGCTGGCATTCAGTGTGTGCCCTCCTTCGTGAGCTTTGAACTTTTTTTGAGTTATGATTTAGTAGATTTGGCAACTCAGAACTTCCAGCCTGGAACTTATTAACCTTACTAATGTAATTGACCTAAAACTATGTTCACAGTTAAAGGAATGAAGTTCCTTGGAAAAAACAGTTGGCATTCTGACATGAGGCATGGGCATCGTTAAATTAACCTGGGGAATCTGGGAAGGGGAAAACATTCCTGTGGTTTTCCTTTTGGAACCAATTGTTCTCTCAGTGGGGGATGGAGGAAGAAGTCAAGTACCACGTTGGCCCATGTAACCTGCAATTCCAGCATCCAGGACTCTTCAGCTCGCTCAGACAGAGGTGGTTTTCTAGCAAAAGAGAATAATATAAACTCCCACGTTCTATTTCATTCTAAAAGGTCAGTGGCAAAGATGATAGCTCTTGTCTCTCTTGGAAAAGAGAGAGGTGGGTAATCCAAGGGTCTTAAGTGGGCAAAGACACACAACACTACCAGTGGAGAAAAATTCTGCACTAGACAGTCATGAGTTATTAATTATGTGAGATAAAGAAGAGATGGGTAAGGGAAAGCTCTTTATTCAGTGAAGTGGCCATTCTGGTGGCAGCATCAGAAGTAATTAAAGACCATGGGGCAGTCCTTTCCACTTAACATAAAAAGGAAAACCCACCTGTAATTCAAGAGCCTGCTGGTCTTGTCATTTTATCTGTTTAAGTAAAGCATAAAAACCTTATCTCTTATGTCTTTTTACCCTCCTCCATTTATAAGAGAATCATCTTAGATATTTCCTCTACATAACTTTGGAACTCATCAGACAGGTATAATTTTGGCTTCCATCGTCAAACATAATTCAGAAAACTCTACAGGAGAAGTAGTATATTCCATGACTCATATTTTTGTTTACTGTGCTCTTTCTTCCTCATTTATTTCAAGATTCTTTCTTTCATCATTTCCTTTCCGACTCAGTGGCTTCTTTTAGCTTCTCTTTTAGAGTAGAGATGCCAGTGGCAAATTCTCTTACTTATCTTTCCTCTGAGAATGTCTTGATTAACCCTTTGTTTCAGAAGGATCTTTGGTTGGGAGAAGGATTCTGTGCTCCTGTTATTTTCTTTCAGCCATGAGAAAATATCATGCCGCTTCCTTCTGGCCTCTATGACCTTTGAAGAGAAATCTACAACCACCAGGGTTGTTTCCATGTATATGTAATGTGTGTGTGTGTGTGTGTGTGTGTGTGTGTGTGTGTGTGTGTGTGTGTATAGCATCTATCTATCTAGTCTTTAGTTTTCAGAAATTTGACTATAATATCTTGGTAGGGATTTCTTTGAGTATACCCTATTTGGAGTTAACTCTCCTGTTTGCAACGGTAAGTTTTGGTCTTTTGCCAAATTTGAACATTTTCCAACTATCATTTCTTCAAGTATTTCTTCATCTGCACCTTTCACGTCCTCTCTGTTTGAGACTCAGATAGCATGCGTGGTGGATATTGTATTTGATGCCACAGAGCCCCAAGCTTCCCTCTCCCTCAGTCTACTCTTTCTGTTGGGTAGATCGGGTAATTTCTGTGGTTCTTTCTTTAGATTCAGTGATTTTTATCTCTTCCCTTTCCATGCTGATGTTGAGTCCATTCATTGAGTTTTACAATGTTTTGGTTATTAAATTCTTCAATTCAAAAATTTCCACCTGATTCCTTTTCATATGTTCTATTTTTGCTTATATTACCCATTTCCTTGCCGAGACTTTCTATTTTATTTTATTTATTATTTATTTATTTATTTTTCAAGTAGGCTTGATGCCCAACATAGGGATTGAACTCATGACCCTGTGATTAAGAGTCGCAGGCTCTACTGAATGAGCCAGCCAGGAGTCCTGAGACTTTCTATTTTATAAAGTGTTTCTAACGTGTTAGTAATTGCTCACTGAAGCATTTTTATAGCGTTGAGATGGCTGCTTTAATATATATTATTATATATATATATTATATATATATATATATTATATATATTTGTGCCGTAATTCTGTCATCTTGGTGTTGGCATTTATTGGTTGCCCTTTTTCATTGAGTTTTTCATTCAGTATCCTTTCCAGCATTAGGCCAGTGATCAAGTCCTTCTTACTTTTCAGGTTTTGGACATCATCACCTGTAGGAAGCTTTTCCTGACATCCACATGCAAGTTTTGGTTAAATGTCCACTCTGGGCTTTCAGTCTGCTTTCTCCCCCATCAAAACACTTACCAGACTATAATGCATTTCATTCTGTTTTACTCGTATCTCTCACTTGACTAAGAGCTCTGTGATCTTCAGTATTGTATCCTATGTCCAGAACTGCTTCCAGAAAGTACTGAGTGCTCCACAAAGCCTTGTTGAGGAATTCTTATTTTGCTTTGCTTTATTTTTATATCAGACACATTATATATGATCTCAGGAATGAATAAATGGGCTTTCAAAGAAAGGCTATGCTGGGTAGAAGGCAGAAAATAAAAGACCATAAATATATAGAATTTTTTCTAAACTTATAGAAAATTTCCCCATTATAATATGAATATATGAGTGACGTGGGGGGTGGGGAGTATAGTCTTTGTGACAGTACCTACCCTGTCCTAGTATATAACCTTGCATGTCCTCCGTCTTGCCCAAAGATTCCACTCCTATGTCTTATATACAGAAGACACTCTATAAATGCTGCTTTAATTGAATTTGATTTGTTTGAATTTTATATCTACCCAATTATATGCATTGTTATGCCCTTTTCAAATTTAGCCTGAGTCACTGACAATAAAGCTGATTTAGCCACTGGGCTCAGACAGAATGGGTTTTCGGTCAGAACAGGGTAAAATGTACTTGACTTTTTAGTTGCTACTACAGACCTTCCCTTCTGAAAAACAACCAGCCAAACTGGGAGCCTTGGATAGGGCTAGAGTTTGGGTGAAGCAAGTGACGCACTCTCTCTGGAGCACGAAATGGGAGGGGCACCAAATACTCAGTGATCAAGATAAGTAATTTTCAATGCAGTCATTTCTAAAAAATCAAAACTCTTAAAAAATTCATCATGAGCAAATCATTAATATTTTAAATAGAGACAAGCTGTCATTGCTCCACACACTTGCCTTGCTGTGCGCTGGGAATAGTCCTTTTGGATCAGCCTGCAGTTGATCCCTGGGCCCGTGTGGCCATTGTCTCTCCTGCTCCCCCCAGGTGGGTGTATGAGGGCTGACAACAGCACGTGAACAGATTAGGCAATACGGGGCTTTATATATAGTTATGCTTTTTTCTATTCACGTAAAATTAACATACAATGTTCTATTAGTTTTAGGTGTTCAGTATAGGGATTCAACAATTCTGTACATTACTCAATGCTCATCATGATAAGCGGACTCTTATTCCCCTTCACATATTTCACCCATGCCTTTATTGTAGAGTATCTATTAACTTATTTTCACTTGATTGGAAATATGAGAAGATATTTTATAAGTGTATGTAGAGGTACATATTTTCTTTCAATTCCAGAATTGTTTGGTAGATCACTCACCTTGGAGATATCCATTAGATATCATGTTATAAGAAACAAAGGACGGCTGGTTTGTTTGAACCTCATGTCTCAGAATCCAGTCCAAGGACAAGATCTAGACTAGGAGTGAGAGAGCACAAGGAATCCACCTGTGTGGCCAACTTCATTTGCTGAAGAGGCTATAAAGTCAAGCAAAGTTGATTGCCTAAAGCAGCTAGTTTTCCTAAAAGCAAAGAGAATGGGAATAAGAATTTTCTTTTGCACACGGCTCTCCATCCACACGTATCAATGACTATACATACTCAGTGATTTCACTGGGTGAGGGGAAGAGGTGGTTGTTTACATTTTAGAAGTTGTAATTATTTATAATCGTTCCAAATACTGTATTTAAGATGTAAATATAGTATATTTGAAGCCTCTGTGTTCACCAATCACTTCTCCTTCTGTCTCCCACCACATCAAGAGACAACCAATGTCTTGGATTTGTATTTGCTATTAGATCTCTGCTAATGAAAAGCAAGTAAGCTAATGAAAAATGAATAAGCTTCTTCAGTATCATATGAGATTGGTTTGTATATTAAATCTATCTATCTATCTATCTATCTATCTATCTATGTTTTCTTAAGCAACTTGCTTTTTTTTTCCATTTGACATTATAAAAGGTGTATCGTTAATACATGTAGCTCAGGCTGATTTATTTTTCACTTATATGTAATATTCTATTGTGTGACTACCACTAAATTATTTGTCCCTTTTCCCATTAATAGGCTTTTAATTTCTGTCCATCTATCCTATTATGCAAATGTTGCTTTCTTGGACATTCTTGAACACGTCTCATTAGCCAGGGTAACGACTCAAAGGACAAACGCTAAATTGTAAATATGCACAGTACTGGCTTTTCCAGTTATTGCTAAATTGATCACCAAAGTAGTTGTACCAATTTGCAGTCCTGTCAGCATCTGTGCCTATAGATGATATTCAGACTTTTTCAGATTTTTGCCCAGGTGTTGGATATAAAATAGTATCTCATTTCAGTTTACTTTACTTTTCTCTGGTTACAATGAGCTTAAACATCTTTTATATGTTCAGTATTCATTTATATTTCCTTTTCTGTGAATTTCATATGTATATTAGATATCATATATGTTAGATCTATATATGTGTGTATATACATAAAATCAATTTTTCTATTTGATTATTTTAATTTTTATTACTGAGTAAGAAAGTCTTTTTACTCTGGATACTAATTTGCTAATCATTTGTTATTCCATGCAAATATATTCTTCTAATCTACTTTCTGTCTCTAGACATTTAAAATATCTTTTGATGAGCAATTATATTCTGACTGTAGTCAAATAATCAACATTTATTATGATTCCTGTTTTATTACATTTTATGTTAAAAATCATTCTCAAATCAAATCATAAATATCATTTCTTATGTTTCCTTCTAAAGTATTTAAAGATATGTTTTTCATACCTTGGTCTTCAGTTCCCGTGTGTGTGTGTGTGTATTCTATTTATTTTTTAAAATCATTTTTAAAATCATTTAAAATCATACCTAATGGTCCAAGTACCATTTGCTGCAATTACATTCCATCCCAGGCATTAAATTTCAAAATACGCTGTTTTGAGCTCCATTTTCTATTCCACTAGGGTTTTAGGTTTTCTGAGCCAGACCTGTGCGTTCTTCCTTCCCGGGGCCCACACACGTGTTCAGGAAAATCATCCTTTCACCTTCTCAGTCTTCTTCTAGATTATCTAGATTATTTTGGTAATTTGTTCTTCCCTGTAAATCCTATATAACCAGTCTGCCAAATCACAACAAAAACCCTGTTGGGATTTGTATTGAAATTGCATTATATTTTGATTCATTTGGAAACATCTCTCATCTTTATGTTATGAAGTCTTTATAGCTTGAAGACTATGAACGAGTCTTTTCATCTATAAACAGTGTATTTCCATTTATTGAGGCCTTCTACCTAATTTGTCAATAGTTTCTAATATTACCTAAAAGCCCCTTGTTAGAACTTTTCTTAGCTATTCATAGTTTTGTTGATGTTTTAAATATTACTTTTGAAAATTTTATTTTTCAGTGTCTAGGATTTTTTAATAGAGATCTCATATACAGCAACCTTGCCAAATTTAAATGTCTTTATATATTAAAAAATACATCTATGATCTCTTCCCTTTCCTTGGCATTTCCTATGTTCTATTCATAGCAGAATGCTGGACAGCATTGGCTTTGGGAGAAGAATGGGACAGTGTATGAGGGGCCAGAAATTCTCATTCCGAAATGTGATTGCAGTGTGATCCCTGGAGGCAATCATGTAATCTCTCTCAGTTCTAGGGATTTTTTTTTAAGTCATCCCTCTGTACCTCAGAGATAGTAAATAGTATCTCATTTATTGCATGGGCACGAAAATAAGCTCTCGGGGGTAAAATGCGTGGCACGCAGTAAGTACTTCATAAATGTTAACTACTACTGTTATTATTATTATGTTATTGGTTCTTATTTCCAGCAGGTGTCTCCACCAATTTGGGAGTGCAAATATTTGTGCAATTCCTTAAATTTGGGGAAAATTAAATGCCACCTGAATCTATAACAGGGTTTCTCAGCCTTGGTTATAAAAACCTGGGCCAGATAATTCTTTTTTTTTTTTTAAAGATTTTATTTATTTATTTATTTGACAGAGAGAGAGAGAGAGAGATCACAAGTAGGCAGAGAAGCAGGCAAAGAGAGGGGGGAAGGAGGCTCCCTGCTGAGCAGAGAGCCCGATGAGGGGCTTGATCCCAGGACCCTGAGATCATGACCTGAGCCGAAGGCAGAGGCTTTAACCCACTGACCCACCCGGGCGCCCCATGGACCGGAGAATTCTTGATGGGGGACTGGTCCTGTGTGTGGTAAGGTGTTTAGTAGTGTCCTCAGCCTGTTTTCATTAGATACCAGTAGTGCTCCTGCCCCTGTTTCCTCAGTTCCAGTGGTGACAGCCAAAAATATCTCCAGACATTGCCGAATGTCCCTTGGCAGGGAGGGAAGCCGTCCGCGCTTTAGCTGCTAACCACTGGTCTATGTAAATCTCCAGTCTTTCTGTGACTGTCTTTCTGTCTGTCTCTCTCTCTTACCCAAGTTACGCATAATAAATTTCCCTATAGTTCTCTCTGACCTTCTCCATTCCGTCTTGTTTCTGCATGCCTTTCCCCATCTTGTAGGTCATTAGGTCAGTAATGCTAAGGAGCAGGAAGCCAGAAACTGCAAAGATCTGGCCCCTAAGGAATTGTCTGCCACTCATGCTTAAATTCACGTGCGTCCTGCAGTCCCTGGGGGAATATCTGCCTCCCTTCCCAGAGCTAGCTAGTGAGTGGTCCGCTTGCCTTTGTTGCACCCCAAGCCGCCCTCTCCTGTGTTTCGAATCAGCAACCTGCTGGGCTTTGTACAAGTAGCAGCCTTTGGTAGAGAAGCTCATCTTTCAAATTATAGAGCCGAGCTGAGGATCTTTAAAAACAAAAACAGAAACAAAAAAACAACCCCAAACTTGAACATAGCAAATCCGATTGTACTTTGAGATGAATAATGAGGAGTCCAAGGAACGGGTTTCGGAATCCTGAAAGGAGCAATTAAAAATAATGAGTATTGAGAAGAAAGCATTATTCTCAAAGAGGAAACATAAGGGCCAGTCAGCACCCTTCAGCGTGTGCTTGGGGTGTGCTCAGCCACTTTCAACAGCAAGAACACTGAAGGGCTTTACCTTGATGGAAAGTACGTGCAATAAAGAGGAATGGAGGTTAACAGGACTCTTGGCTGGTTTGGGTATCCTACTGTGTTTGCTAACTAGCAAGTAATAACTGATGAGTGTTTGTCTCTTAAATGGAAAGACTGGCTGTCACTTCTCCACCCGTGCCGGTCCTCCAGATGGATCCAGTGCTCCCCTGCCGTCGTTGCTGAGACAACTTGCCAAGCCTCTTAGCAACAGCCCTGCCCCCTTGGGAAAGTTCACGGTAATTGGCAAGGGTCAGATAAGGACAAGATCTCTTCCCAATGACACTTCCGCTCTTGGCACTACATTGTCCCTGTTCACATTCCTCTAGCTTTTACCTCTATCCCAACCTTCTTCTTGCCAGATTCTGAGACAGTGAGCACCCCTTCTTACTGAAAACTCTTTGGAGGTTGGCACCTCTAGCCACTGCTCTTTTGGCGATGCTCTAGAGTAATCCATTCTAAGTAAGTGATTTGCATTTGTTCCTGCTACCCTCCCCCTTCCCTGACATGCACTCCCGCATGACTTTCCTTCCTACATAATCCAAAATATGGGGCCATCAGCTTCCACTGAGATGAACTGTCAGAGAAATGGCACTAGACAGATTAAAGAGGCAAGGAAGATTTTACTCAAAATCAGATGATTGCCTGATTTTTAAAATCTTTGTTTACCTCAAGGTCATGAAGATAACCTCCTACATTTTATCTGCAGCATTTTATAATAGAAAATTATATAAGCATGCTAACTATCTAGCTGTAAAGAATTGACGTAAAAATGCATACTTGTGGCAGGTAATATAATAGGTAAGCCATTTAAAGCTCGTAGGAAAAGAAAAAAAAAATAAAAAAAATAAAAGCTCGTGGGATAGTAGGTGATGAAATGAGAACCATTCATACTATTTTGGTCAATTGAGAAAAGTAGGTTATGAAATATGTTGTGAAATATGATACTTTTTTGAAAATGTACACAGAACAAAGACTGAAAGAACACACACCATTTTTAAAGTAATTATCTTTGACATTATGTGACATTATGGATTATTTTCTTTTTGCTGATTTTTATTTTGCAATATTTATATAAGCGTATGTTCCTATTATAATAAAAACAAGAGAAAATCTGTTACAATGAAGAGACAGAAACACTGAATTTGAAAATAAATATTTTATCTCATTTCTTGGATTGTTAATGATAAAAAGATGATGTAAATATTAGCTTATTCATACTGTCCAATATATTTACTGCTCTATATCTGTAGATGTTCATAGACACGGAGGAGCATGCAGGAGAGTGGGAACAACTTGATATTTTACCTATGAAAGTCAAAGTTTAAAAATGTTTATGTGTTCTAATCAGCAGTAATTGTTGCCTGCTGATGCCTGAGTTTTCACCAACTGGCTATAGTCCGATTTGCAATTGCATATTTAATTAGTCTATCAATTTATTCTCATTAGTGAGCCTGTGATATAGTAGTAAATAATTCAGAAGTTTTTTGCCAACAAACACACAGTCATACTTACTCTTCACCTTCTAACTTAGAAACAGGGGATCCAACGGGTATATGGCTTTGTTGAGTTTTTCTCTCCTTTGGAAAATCTTGGGGAGCGATGTAATTGACTAGATCATTCTCACTCTGGGACATATGGGTTATTTTCCATCCCATTCACAAATTAAGAAAAGAAAAAAGTCTTGGTAAATCTGTTGACTAAGAATCCTGTCACTTCCAAAATATCATCCTCAATTTTAACTTTATTTGAATCTCTTAAGAGATAGCCTTGCTTTAAGTTAGATTTTTTTTGGTTTTCATTTCCTGAGTCTTTAGTTTCTTTTAGAAATCAACTCAAAAAGAATAAAACCATCAGCCCTGAGCCTTTTTCAAATAGGATGATTGAGAGAATGCTACGACAATTAGCAGTGCCAACTTGCTAATGTTCTTGCATTCACTCAACAAATCTTAACCACGCCAGATGTTTTTCTCTCTGTGGGAGTGTGATGGTTAATTCTGTGTGTCAACCCGACTGGCCTAGGAGATTCTCAGACAGCTGGCAAAATGTTGTTTCTGGGTGTATCTCTGAGGATGTTTCTCAAAGAGACTTTGATTTGGTAGGCAAGTAAAGAGATTGACCTCACCAATGTGGATATGCCTCATCCAATCTGTTGGGGGCACAAATGGAACAAAAAGGCAAAGGGAGAGCAAATTCTTTCTTCTTGAGTTGGGATTTATATCTTCTCCTGTCCTTGGACATCAGAGCTCCTGGTTCTAGGGACTTCTTATCCTTGGTCGTACACCATTGGCTCCCCGTTTTCAGGCATTTGGACTCTGACTGTATTACAGATGGCAAATTGTGGGACTTCTCAGCCTCCACAACCATAGAAATTAATTCTTATAATAAATCTCCTCTTTATATCTTCATCTATATTTATATATCTATACATCAATATCTATCTATCTATCATCTATTCATCCATCCATCCATCCATCCATCTATCCATCCATCTATCTATCCTTTCAATTCTGTTTCCTTGGAGAACTCTGAGTAATACAAGGGTTAGAATAGTGAATAAGATAAATGGAATCCCCGCCCTCAAGAAACATGCATTCTACTTTGGGAGGCCTATAGCAAACAAGAAAACTAAAAATAATTTCAGACAAAGATAAAGACTCCGAAAAAATAAAGCAGAAGACTGTGATGTGGGAAGGAATATAATATAGAAGAGCACTGGTGCTCAAAGCGCCTCAAAAATTTGAGACCTTCCCACTTTGCCTGGAATGGCGGAGAGAGGAATCTCAGCCCCACTCTCGACAGTTATGCTGAATGTCCTTGTGCACGGCACAATCAACACAGCTGTATATGATGGTCTGAGCTACACAAAAGAAATTAATAACTTAAAAAAAAAGATTTATTTATTTATTTTAGAGAGTGAGAGAGTGCGCATGCACCCATGCGTGTGAGCAGCGGAAGGGGAAAGAGAATGCAAGCAGACACGCAGAGCCCAACTTGGGGCTGGTTCTCACAACCCTGAGATCATGAACTGAGCCAAAACCAAGAGGCCAATGCTCCACTGACTGTGACCCACAAATGAGTAACTTTTATCTTTACTTCCTGTACCAAGCAGGGTCCTGGGGCCATGGCTAGTTTCATGGTTGTGTTACCTCACGGTTGCATAGGACCTGCATTGAGAAGGGAGCATCCCTAGTTTAATGCTGTGCTGTTGACATCGTGATATGCCTAATGATTTTATCTTTGAACTTGTGTTTCCTAAGGGAAGTCTGATACGACCATGGGGACTACTTGAGCAGAAAGATACATCCAATATGACTGTCCAGTGTTCCTTGCCATCCCATCTGTAAATAACATTCACAGTGCCCCATGAGCACAGAATTCTGGTGGACACACAATGCATGGAAGGTCAACAAAACTCAAAGCAAGTACATGGTAAATGTGTTGCATCTATGACTGATTAGGCAGGAGCACCGACAACCCCAAGAGGATACATTTTCCTTTTGAACCAGAACTTGCTCTGAGCTCCGAAAGGAGATAGTGGTAGTGTCCTCAGAAACACCAATGGCCCAGGAGCTCTATCACTTCCTTTCTTGCTCATGTTACTTTCCTGAACTAGACAACCACTTACACTGGAGATGATCGCATGGAAGGAGAGGACAAGATGGGAAGAGCCAGGGTTCTTTTCCTTCCTGGGCGAGCCCTTCCTTGCCCATCTGTGAGCTGAAGGCACCGGGTATTGTTAGAGTGCCCATGAAATAAAGAGCACTGAGTTAGTTTTATGCACTGTTCTCACTGTCCTGGTAAGAACAAAACATATACTTGTATCAACTACAAAATACCAGTTGTGTAATTCTGGTGAACCTGTGCATGAGTAAAATGCTTATTTATTTGCATACAGAATCGACACTGTGTGACATAAAAAGGAATGTTAAAATTCATACTGATAGTTGAAATTTTTATTTTATTGATTTATTTTTACTTAGAATGACGTTAAATAGGAAATTTAAAAAAATCCACTATGACAAGTCAAGACAGACCACGAAAGAAAAAGAAAAGTCTTATATTTTACTAACTCTAGCAGCACTTCCTTTTTGGCTTTGTGAGTAAGAGGCGCTGCATTTCATTTTGCACTAGGATCCACAAATGATGAGCTCTTCCTGCCTGTGGGAAACTAAGTGAGTTCAAGAGACTATAATGAAGAAATGTTTGACACGGGGCAGTGAGAAATTGGGAAAGACATATCCTGACTTTTTCACCCTCCTGCCCTCTGATCTTCTAAGCCTTTCCTTTGGCAAACCCAACTGGAAGCCAGCCAGCTAGGGAGTCTGGGGGAGGCAGCCCATGGAATCAGGTTCTCAGGGTGATAAGACAGATCAAAGTAGAGGAAATATTGGGGGGAGGGGAGTGGTGGCAAGATGAGACTAACTGTGGTGACTAACTGTGGTATAATAAAAAGTAAGAGTTTGATCTTTGCCCCCATTTCCTGGCATAGAGCTCCTAAAACCCTTGGAATCTCCTTAATGGTGAGAATATATTTTTTATCACCTGGAAGGGACCTCTGGATAGCTTCTGGTTGGGGGCTGGCCACCAGAAAGACCTAGGCATGACCAGAGGGCTGTAACTTTCAACCCCACCTGCTCCGGACCTCCAGGGAGGGGAGAAGAGCTAGAGATTGAGTTAATCGCCAATAGCCAGTAGCCAATGATTTAATTAATGAAACCACAAAAGCCTCTAAATGACGGGGTTTGGAGAGCTTCTTAGTTGGTGACCACTTCGAGTGCTGGGAGGGTGATGTGCCCAGAGAGGACCTGGAAACTTTGTGCCTGTCCCTCTTACCTCGTGTGCATCTCCTCCGTTTGCCTCTGAGATACAGCCTTAGTAATAAGTTGCCGAACGTAAGGAAAGTCTTTCCTTGAGTTCCATGAGTCATTCTGGGGAGGTATTGAATGTGACAGTGAGGTTATGGGAGCCCACAGATTTGAAGTTGGTTAAGCAGAAATGTGGGTATCCCGGACTCCTTCTGCAGCTGGTGTCGAGGTGGGGACAGTCTTGTGGGTGAGCCCTTTACCTATGGGGTCCTCACTCTCTCCTGACAGTGTCAGAATTGAATTGTTGGATATCTAGTTGGTATCAGAGCATTGGTTGGTGTTGGGAAAAATACACACACTTGGTGCTGGTGGAGTCAGAAAATATCACAGAAACCAGCATGCTGCCCTACGAATGGTGATAATGAATGTGAGGCTCTACACTAAGCATTTTTATGCCTTTCCTTTCAAATTCTCATAGGAGGGTGAAATGGCCAGATTATTAGTAAGCCTGTCAAGAAACCACAGCTGAGGAGGTTTAACTCAGAGTTTCACCAGGAACAGCTAGTAAGTGTCATATGCAGGATTCATACCTGCATTAGGTTCCTCCGGCTGCCGTAACAAATTGCCACAAACTTAGCGGCTTAAAGCAACCCAAATTCATTATCTTACGGTTCTGGGGATTGGGACAGAGAGGGTCCTACCGGGCTAAACTCAAGGTGTCAGCAGGGAGGGAGGCATTCCTTCTGGAGGAGAGGAGAGAACCTGTTTCCATGCCTTTTTCAGCCACTCACATTCTTCAGCCTATGGTCCCTTTTTCCATTTTTAAAGCCAGTAGGATAGCAACTTCCATTCTGTCTCACTCTCTCTTGCTTACTCTCTCTCTCTCTCTGACTTTGACACTCCTGTCTCCCTCTTATAAGAACCTTTGTGATTATGTCGAGCCCACTTAGATGATACAGGATAGTCTTCTCATCTCAAGATGTAGTCATATCTGTAGAGCCTTTTTTGCCATGTAAAGGAACACATTCATAGTTCCAGGGCTCGGGATGTAGACATTTTGGGGGAGCTATTATTGTGTCTACCATAACACACAACTCTCCCATCCTCCAGTGCTATATGCTAGCAATGGAAAATCAGTGACATCTTGAATTTCAGAGCACAGCATATTTTTTTTTAAGCCCACACAGTTTTTAAAACATTTGAATTAATTGCCAAGATTCAACTCAATAGTTTTCAATGAAAATCTGCATTTGTAACTTCTCTTAAAGTTGGGAAGCCGTGATTTTGGAAAAGTAAGAGTAGGTCATATTGGCTGTCCCTGGTACATGGGTCATGGGCTGTCCAGTTACTACAATCTCATAGTTTTCTGTTATGTTCTCAATATGGAGGCTGCAGGTCCATTGTCATTCATCATCTTACTTCTGGCCACTAGGGGCATTTGAGTTTGCTATTCCAATCTTCATCCCTCTTCATGCCTTTCCTTCCTTCTTTTTTTCCTTCCTTCCTTCCTTCCTACCTTTCTTTCTTTTCTTTCTTTCAGATTTTTGTTATTATTTATTTATTTGAGAGAGAAAGAGCACACAAGGGGGGGGGGGCAGAGGGAGAGGGAGAACAGACTCCCCACTGAGCAGGGAGCTTGATGCGGGATTCAATCGCAGGACCCTGAGATCATGACCTGAGTTGAAGGGAGATGCTTATTCAACTGAGCCACTCAGGTCCCCCATGCCTTCCTTTCTTATACACATCAGGTGGAGTTTTAAAGGATGAGCAAATTTAGCACACATGTCCAAAGACAAAGCTTCAATTTTTTAAAATCTGGGTATTGCCAAATTATGTAAGCCTTACTCAGTCTCATTTGGCCATGGGTCAGCAAATATAAAAGCAGGCAAAAACCTGCACATAGTGACTTCCAGGGCATGGCTGTGATTTAGTTTGAAAGGCTTTTGAAAAATCAACCATCTCAGTGCTCAGGGAATGCAATGAAGCTTGTTAAAATAAGCCTTTTTCAAGTTATTGAATGTTTGCCAAGAAGACACCCTGTTCTGAAACTTCTAAGAAGACTCCTTAAGGTTTTAGAAGAGAATTCTATAGGCCTCTGCTAAAGTTCCAGATATTCCGTTTGTAATAAGTATATGGGGGGAGAAAGGTGAATTTGGACTTCATAGTTGCTGTGCAACAACGCATCTGGCCATTGCCATGCTAGATTTAATAACCTTTAGCTCCTGCACTTTCTCGGACATACAGCTAATTTACAGGCAAGTAGCCCTCACATTGATTCCACCTCTTCATCAGAAATGCGGGTGCCGTACTAAATTATGTGGTCCATGACATACCAGAGGCATGGCGATTCAGGGTAATATACTGCTGCAGTTCTACAATGTGGACCTTACGGTGATTATTAATGAAAAGCTGTGCTCTGTGTCAAATTAATGTGCCGTGGAGTTATGCTTTGGCTCAAAGGCAAAGCCAGATAACTCATCTCTGCCTCCTGTTTATTAGCAGAATGCTGAGCTCATTATTGCCCTTGTAAATTGGCAATGGGCTCTGAAATGCCTGCCTATTGAGCCTTGATCAGGAATAAGGGGCATCCTCCCTCATTGATAGGTTGTTTTTCCCTTTTCCACCAAGTTCAACCCAGAGGTGAAAAAAAAAAGCCAAATTATATTATTGACCAGTCGAAATTAAGTTCTCTACCAAAATTGAAAGTAGCACTTAGAGAGGAGCATGAGCTTTGTATCTAGAACCAGCTGACTCTTCTCATTCGTCTATTATATACTCTACATAATTGCCCATGCTATATGGGGCACGTGGCCCCATGATCTCAGCTTGACACATAGTAGATTCTCCATAAATGCTCATCCAGTGTTGCATCTGATGTCAGCCATTCTAGAGGCTCTCTTTTCCTTTGGTCTTGCAAGCCCTCCTTCCCCTGTATTTGGGAAACTTGACCTCCACTTCCTTCCTCTTCCTGGCCATGGTGGTGGGCTTGTAATACAAATTAAGCTGATAATAGTATCTCATTCTTATAGACATAGTGAAGGAACCAGAGATCTGCACACAACCCAAGCAAAACCAATCAAAGCCCTTCCTAGAAATGGTTTGAAGGTGGGAAAAGATCCCTTTCCCCTTTTCTGAGTGTGCACTTGATAATAGCTAGCGCTGGGGACCAGAGTGAGACAAGTAAGGTGATATGCATAGGGCACAGGATTTAAGGACACACTTATTCTTGGGATCTTGCAAGTGCAGAGCCGATACTTGAAAGTGAGTACCTCCCTGACTCATAAACCACCCCTGCCTCTCTTGCCTCAGCCTGGCCTGGGACCTGAGAAGGTGTGATTCTAGGAGTACCAGCACCCATGCCTTCAGCCACACAGAGAAATCCATTTCATTTGGAGAGAATGAGATCAGGAAGCAAAGTCAGCCTGCTCCTAACTTTCGTAGGGCTCAGGGCAAAGGTACAAATGAAATACACCTAACATATGATTAAAGATTTATGCTTTAGTAGCAAAACTATGCCAATAGCCCAACTAGCATTTGTGCCCGGTGACCATCACCCATGTCCAGGGTCTTCTCCTCAGGACCTAGAGGCCAGAGGGGCTGAACCCCTCTCCCCTGACCTCCCAGCCCTGCATTTCTGGGTGATAGCAGGCTCTGGAAGATGAGTCACCCTCTCAGCAGACTGCCCCTGGCCCAGTCACTGAGGGACCATCCTCCTTAGCTCATTTTCCTGGCTTAGGTATAAGTTCAGCCCAACTTTACCTATGTCAAGGGAAACGCAGCTATGGCAGGAGAGCGATTTTATCTTCCTATGAGATTAGAAGCATAAAATTTCCCTGGGTCAGGAAAATGGCCACATAGACTGTTGGCGTTTTCAAAATACCCCTTTAAACCAACTTCTGCATTCAACTTAAGAACGAAGAAAACAAAGCTCTGGTCAATGTGAAACCACCTCAACCTCTCCACCATTCATACAGTTTTGAAAGGTCATACTCAAAACAACCCAAGGACAAAGGCTGTTTCTACACAAGCAAAAGGGGTGCATGTCAGCCCATCGTCTGCCCAGACCTGTCCACAACTCTGCCAGAATGACATGGGTGACCCAGGCAAAAATGGATTTAATTATCCAGACTAAAATCTGAGGATCGTGACTTTTATTTGTATGTAGAAATAGCTATTCAGAGGATGTTTGACATCAGTTTTCTGTTTCCAGTTTTCCCCATCCTCCTGGATAAAGTGCTGGGAGAAATCTTAAGCAGCTCGAAATAATCTTATTCCAATATTTATCAATCAAACACTTTACCATGGATAAAGTGTTAACCAGAGCTCTAGCAGGATATATTATGGGATTTGGAGATCTTATCCTAAAACAAACTTCATCTCAACAGATGAGCTCCTGCATGATTTGATAATAAGCTCCCTCCCTCACCATAGAAGAATCCAAAGGTAAATGTAAACAGAGATAAAAATGAAGAGTCATTTAAGACAGAGAAATGCCAAGTGACCAGCTTTGGTGTCAGGAAGACTGAGTTTCCTGGTGTTCAAGAAAAAGACTATTTTTACCATAGTAGTGTTGCCCGAATCCATTAAATGTCTTCTAATTGAGGGACCTTCATACTCCATCTGTATCCTAGTTTGTATCTGCAAGAACGTTTCTCAACCTCAGCACCGCTGACATTTTGGGAAGGATAATTCTTCGGCCCACGGGGGGCTGTCCTGTGCATTGTAAGATGCTTTGGTACCCGTGGCACCCCGCCTCCATGTGATGACTGCCGAATATATCTCTGGGAGAGGCCACGTGTCCCCCGAGGGCAAAATCGCTCCTGGTTGAGAAACTTCGTTTTAGAGGACATTGAAAGAGGCTCACCCAGCCAAACCTCAGTTTCTCTGTGATGAATTGTCTCTGGTCATCAAGATAATTCATGTGATGGTTCTCCTGTTATGGAAGCTAGAGGGATCCTTGAAGGATCCATGGGCCGGAACCTTGATTCATTGCCTCAACAGCGCCCAGGGAAGGTCAGTGATCTAACCTTAGCCAGTTAGGTTCTTTGCTAGATTCTGAGTCTTGATTGGAGAAATGCAATTAGTGAAGAAATGGTTGAGTTTAGTCATTCCAGTAGCAATTCCCCAGCCGAGACCACTGAGTGATTACCGTTATTGATACCTGGTTCCTGTCTATTACACATCTGGGCTGATGGCCTTCTCTCCCAACCTGTAACCCTCATCTTATTCTTTAAATAAATTATCCAGAGTTACAGTCTACCACTTGCAACCAAAGACCTTCACTAAAACAGATTCTTTACATTCATTTCCTTATTGAATCTTTTTAAAACAAGTAAGCAATAAAAAAGGGAAAAAATAGAAAATCAAAGAATTAAAAATTATTTTAAATTATGTAATTGACCAAATAATTGATTCTTCTACTCAAACAATTAAAAATTGAGCAACATTTACTGTGCATCGATTGTGTGCCAGTATTCTACTGTGTGCTTATGATGTAAACTTTATCTCTCGCTCTTCATAAATAAGTTATCCCTTTGATTTAGTTACTTCAAACAAACAAGCAAAAAGTATTACAACATGACATTAACTCTACTTGAGGGATACTCAGACTTCTAGTAGCAAAACGCAAATTTCAAATAATATCCATTGCTCAATCTCAATATATTATTAGCATATGTTTTTATTAGTATATATTTTTGTCTTCTATTTGCTTTATAGAAGTACAAAAGTATAAAGTTTAACTTTATAACTGAACTTTTAACTCAGTCTTTGAGAACACTAAGCCCTTTTGAGGATGACAAAAATTCTTAATTTTAAATAAAACATTTTTAAGTATTTGGAAACTTCAATCTTCCTCAGCATCCAAATTATGTCTGTCTTGAAATTCTCCATTTGTTCACCCAGTAAATTAATATCTTCCTGTAGATCATCGATCATATATGCCAGTTACCAATTTATTGCCCCTCCGTCCCCAGTCCACCCTTCAGCACCTGCCTTCTAATCATGGAATTGGACCCTGTGCATAGTTCTAGTTTGCCAGCGGACACAATGTTGAGCTTTGTTATAGAGACACCTGGAGAGACACTGGAGGAGAAAGCAATTTCTTGTCCTCGTTCTGGTGTGCCCTCTCAGGAGGCTCCTGCAGAGCGCGTGGCTTCTGGAGTGGCCAGCTCCTGTGGCCAAGCAGCTTTGACAGCAGGTGGCTTCCCTAGCTCTGTTCCCGCAGCATTCGACCTCAGGCAACCAGCACGCAGCACTCCCTGAACACAGCCTCCCTCTCACACCCTCTCGGATGGCTTCCCAGAAAATGCTGATGTGACATCATCCCATGGACAGCTCACTCAGACACCCCAGAGACATTTCTAGAGTCCTGCTGGCGCAGTTCCTCAGTAGGCTTCTCCACTATCCAGGGAACCACGACCTAGTTCTCTCATACCAGGTCTGAATCACAGCCCTGGGGGAGAAGGACCTCTTCCTCGGGCACTCTGTTTCAGCCCAGGAGGTGGGAGATGCTTTATCTGCTATTCCTGTATGCTTTAGAACCTTTTTACCCTGACTAGCTAATCCCCTGTTGCTATAACTCCATGATAAAGTTTAAGTCCTTTATATTAAACTTTTCGTTTTCAAATTACTGAGTGGTTTCTGCCTGCTGACTGGATCCTGATGTATCATTTTTTAAAGCATTTTTTATTTATTCATTTGGGAGAGAGAGAGAGAGCCAGGGAGAGCAGGAGCTGGAGGGAGGGGCAGAGGGAGAAGCAGGACTCCCTGCTGAGCAGGGAGCTCGGCGTGGAACTTGATCCCAGGACCCTGGGATCATGATCTGAGCCAAAGGCAGATACTTAAACGACTGAGCCCCCCAGGTACCCCGATTGTTTTCTTATTTTATCACTAATTCCCTTGTCTGATAATTCTAACATGTCCATCATGCATGAATATTTTCCTGTTGATTTTTAAAATTCTGGCTATGAATCACAGTTTCTAGTTCTTCAGATGTCTAATAACTTTATTGCATTGTGGACATTGTGGGTAATACTCTGTAAAGATTCTAGATCCTCTTATCTTCAGAGAAATGATGAGTTTTGTTCCAGAACATACTTAAATTATAGGAAGATATCCTTGATGTTGTGAAGGCTTGGTTTGCAATTCTGTTGTTATAGGACTATTTCATTTATTTATTCATTTTTATTGTATATATTTGACATATAAAATCGTGTAAATTTAAGTTGTGCAACATGTTAATTTGATAAACTTTTATATTGCGATATGATTGCTGTTGCAGTGATATTTAGCACTTCTATCATATTAAGTCACTATACTTTCTTTTTAGAAGTTAGGATAAGTAAGTTTTAGTCTCTTAGCAAATTTGATGATTGTACTATAATATTGTTGTCTATATTAGGACTATTTTATTTTTATGCTTAGTTGTAGGGCATATCCCTTAGTCCTGGGACATGATTCTTACTCCTAAGGCGTGGTTATTTTGAACAGAAAGCCAGGATGTTTATTAAGCCCCTCTAATTTGACAAGGCTTGAACTACAAACTCTATCTCCCCAGCACTGGGCAACAGGTAACATCTGCTAAGTTAGCATTAGAGCTGTTTTCTCTTAGCTTCCTTGGAGTTCCACTCCACAGATGGACATTTTAGAAGTCAACAAATGGTTTAAGGTTAAGGGTGGTTTCATATAGAATTGGGGGCTTCCTCCCTGTGCCTCAATCCTTTCTGGGATTCCCCTCTCCCCAGTTTCTAGCCACACTGGCATCCCCAAACTCTCGTCTTCTCATTTTCTGATTTTTGTCCTCCATTTATAGAATGGACTAGAGTTCCATAGGGTAAAAGCCATATAAATGTGGTCTAATCCTGAAGAATCCCTTCTTTCAAGTTTTATCTTCTGTTTATACCTACCTGTTGTTGCTCTTCTGTGTAATTTCCATCATCTATTACCATGTATGAACATACCCCTGAACTTTGTGGCTTCTAACACAAATTGTTCATTTAGCTCTTCTTTCTTTGTGTTGGCTGGATGGTTTTTATCTGAACTGACTTGCCTTATTTCTGCTGCGCTCACTTATGTACCTGTGACCTCAGTGGTCCAGGATGGCCTCACTCCTATCTGGCTGGTGGGAAGCTGTCAAAAGGGCCAAATGGGCCATATGTCTTCCATCCACCGGCCTAACTTGGGTTTCTTCTTGGTCATGGGTTTTCAAAATAGCAAAAGGATCAGTCTCAATGAACAAGTGACATATTGGCCATGTTTTGTTGGCCAAGGCAAGTCACATGGCCAATCCAGGTTCAAGGGCTTGAGAAATAGATCCCATTTCTTGATGAGGGGGGCTATCACATTGCATTGCAAGAGTATGGATACAACAAGGAAAGAATTGGTAGCCTCTTATACAAGCTGTCACAAGTTCCTTCAAACTATTTATAAAAAAATCATCCAAAGTTTGGAGTTGTTTTTGGAAAATTGGTCTAATATATCATTCTCCACTATTTCCAAACTTGTACTTGTTCGGTCTTTAAGTGAATGCAGAAGCTGTATGCCATTCACCTTATTTGATCTGTTATGAATTTGCTTACGCACTTTGTGTGGTCTTGTATAAGTTATTAAACTAAAGGAGAGTATAGCAGTAAAACAATCCTGATTATGCCTATGCTATGGAGGACCCCTTCTATACAAGAGATTTTTCTTGACAACTAAGCCTGATCCAAAATCCCCACAATGTAAGACAAGCTTTGAAGTGTGATTCTTAATAAAAGGTAGTTTAGAGAGATTAGAATTATTTCCAATTTTGCATAAGGTCAGAATTTTTGGATAATTGCATAATCCAGTTTCTGCTGAAATGTAACCACGATATATCTTCACAGATATAGCAAAAGTAGCTTTATTCCCAGGGCTGCATAAAATAAATTAATCTGACAATATGAGTTAGCACATTTTTGGGTTGCAGTGTTATCACTTGGTATATAATACTTGATGGAGCAGAATAATTTATTATAGTTTTAAAAATAATTTAATCATATTTTAATAAAATTCAAATAAAACATTTGCACAGTCCTTGAAATACCTCTACCAAACGGAACATAGTTTTAAATATTCGGTTTCCTATGTGGCTTCTGCCGCAAGACCATAGATATCTTGAGAACAGACTCCCTATCTTATTACTGTGTCCTACACTCCTAGAAAGTAATGATCCTTAATATTTTCTTTAACTGAGGTTTAATCAAGTAATAAAGCATTAACAATTTGACTAGAGGCAAGATAAGTTTTGGCCCTGAATGGTGATTAATTTTATAGTAAGCTCTGTAAGTTAGGTACCATAAATAGTATCACTTGTTAATTTATTTAATAAACATTATTGAGCCCATACCATGTACCCGGATGTTATGAAAAGTCTAATGGATACCGATAGGAATACTGAGTAGATTTTGTAAGCATGCTGCTCACAGATTGAATTGGTAGCAAATATAATCATAAAATCACTGTTAGCACATACATTGTTGTTGAGATTCAATTTAGAAAAACCCACACTGTTCCTATGTTTCTCCTTTACTCTTATTCTATTGCCATACTCACAACCCTTCTGATACCAATATATGGGGTTTTCCCCCATACCAAGCAATTCTGTGATATCAGCTGGGTGTCCTACAATTTAACTCTATTCTGACATTATCTACGTGGAGATAGCATCAGATCCCACAAGTTACGGGCTCAGTCCCAAGAGGCTGCTCTCTACTTTAGATGCCAATTACAAGTGAAGATTTCTAGGCTATCCACAGCTTCTGTCCAACTTGCTCTGAATTAGGGTTCCCCTGACCCCTCTTTGAGTTTGATTAATTTGCTAGAGCAGCTCACAGAGCTCACAGAAACAATTAGTTTGCAGTTTATTAAAGAATATGACAAAAGATACAGATAGCCAGATAAAGAGATACATAGGATGAGGTCTGGGAGGGTCCCAGGTCCAGGAGCTTCTGTCCTTATGGAGTCGGGGTCTGTCACCATCCCGGTATATGGATGTCTTCACCAGCCTGGAAGCTCTCCAGACCCCACACTGGATTTTTACGGAGGCTTCCTCAAGTAGGCACGATCAATAATTAACTTCATTTCTAGTTCCTTTCCCCTTTCTGAAGAGTAGGGAGTGGGACTGAAAATTCCAAGCTTCTAATCATGGCTGGTCTTTCCAGGGACAAGCCCCCATCCAGGAGCCATCCAGAATCACCTGATGAGAACAAAAGAAAATGCTCCTTGTGTTCTTATCACTTTGAAAATTATAAGGGTTTTAGGAGCCTGATGCCAAGAACTGAGGGCAGAAACCAATATATATATTTTCTATTATCTCACAAATGTAAAATGGTGCAGCCACCCTAGAAAACAGTTTGGCAGTTTATTAAGGTGTTGAGTATTTTAAGACAAGTATCAACCCAAGAGAAATGAAAACATATGTCTGCACAAAGACCATATGAGAAATTATATGAGCATTATATAGCAGCATTATTCATAATAGTGTGAAGGTGGAAACAACCCAGATGTCCATCAACTGCTGAATGGATAAGCAAAAATGTGATATGTCCTTATAGTGAAATAGCCTTCATCAATTAAAAGGAACAAAGTACTGATGCATTCTATAGCCTGAGTACACGGATAAATACATACATGAATGAACCTCTAGAACATGATGCTAAGTCAAAGAATACAAACACAAAAGACCACATGTTGCATAATCCCATTTATATAAAATGTCCAGTAAAAGGCCAATCTGCAGAGATAGAAAACAGATTAGCAGTTGCCTGGG
>CM052885.1:116113659-116251287 GCA_028534135.1 Potos flavus
AGATTCTCTTTCCCTCTCCCAATGCCCTTCCCCCTACTCATGTCGCTAAATAAATAAATAAATAAATAAATAAATAAATAAATAAAATCTAAAAAAAATTTAAAAATAAGACTGTAAAATTCTGCCTCTTCATTGTTTGAGTCACAAAAATTGATTTGGCACGTGTTTTTTGTTAAGCTTTGTAATTTTTAACATATTAATTTTTAGAAAAAAGCACATAGGTCACTGCTTTGGGATTATGTTGACCCCCTACTTTCAATCTTAATATTGGGTTGAATTTCAAAAAGGAAAAATGGTGGTTTTACAAAGATAATATAATTCTTAGCTGTGATGGGCTGTGTCTACTTCTTCAATTTAAAAAGAAAATACGAACAATTATCTAAATATTTTAGCTAAACAAGTGGCTCCCAAACTCTGAAAATCTAATTTTTTTTAACCATTCATATACCATTATAAATATATACACCAAAGGCAGACATGGTTGTGGTCGTTTCCACCCACCCCCACTTCTGTTATTCACTCAGACCTCAACTTTCAGTCAGATTCAGTTGCTTCCCACTCAGCTCCCGCAGACTGTAAATCCTCCGTGTTGGGTTGCGTAGCAACTGACACTCAACCTCACCTGCAAAAGGTTAGTCCAACATCTTTCATTTTTCCTATTTTTTTGACTCTAGAAATAAGCCAGCCAGCTGGTAGCATTCTAAAACAGAGCTGCTCAGATCTGTTTCAGCACAACACTATTGTTTTCCCAACTGTTGCAAATGAAGGGCTATAATAGAAAGAACACTCCAAAGGGGCAGGGAACTTGAAACCTGGGCTTGTCTCTGCCAGTAACTAGCCATAGGAGCATAACTTCTCTCTTCCCCTTTCTCGACCTTCTTTTTCTCTTTTGTATAATGAAGTAGTTAAGTGACGTGATCATCTGGATTGCTTCTAGGTCTGACACTGTTGCAATCACACAAAGGAAAATATTTGTGAGTGCACTGATCTAGGTGATCTTTTGCTTCTTTAACTCGGCCCCATTATGCAGTTCTGGTTTCAACGCTCCTCACATTGTAGTCTATACATAAATGGTGTCCCTTGGACGAATTCAGGGGGAGCCGTTTACAGGGATTAAAATGGGCAACTCAGCCTTTCTCTCTGAGTTAAATACTCATAGAATATGCAAGGTAAGATGCTGGTGTCTCTGCTTTCTTCATGGGGGATCTAAAATTTGGAGTGATTAAATCCGTTGCTCAGGCTTACAAGGTAGGTGGTAGCCTTGGAATTTGGACGTGAGGCAGCCAGCCTCCATAAACCATCCCTCTTTAATCAGGCTTTAAGTTTATCTCTTATTTGACTGTGACAGATAGAAGATAGAGAATATTTTTCAGGACTCAATTGCAAATGGCAGAAAGATAGAAAATTGTTTCAATCTGCCTTAAAAAGTAAAAAAGAATTAGTTAAGTAGCATAATTATTAGTCGAAGTAAATAAAAAGTCCAGACGTGTGTTATGTCGGGCTTGGGATCAAGGTTTCTCTCTCCACCTCTGAAATGTGCCCTCCACTGTATTAGCTTTGTTCTGAGACAAGCACACTGGATGTGGTAATGCAATGACAGCTAAATTTCAAACCTCACTTTCTTAGAAACCCCAATGGAAAGATAAATGTTCTTTCCCAAGAGCTCCAGTTGAAGTCATAAGTTGGAAGCTCTCCACTGCCGGCGTGGGCCATCTGCCCAGGGTCCCAGGGACCAGTGGGTATTGTATACTCCGTCCCTAGGACTGGGGTACCCACTCAGTCCTGAGCTGTATGAGGGAAATGTTAGTCTCACTGAATCACCAGGAAGGAAATAATGTCAGCCATGACAGTGGGACTCTGAGAAGAAAATCCTGGTCCCGGAAGTGAGGATGGGTAGATGCTGGGTGAACAAAATACAGCCCTCACCCTCTATGGATGTTTTCACTTTCCAAAATTGAGCTGTCACTGCCAGACTCAGGAACGAATGCAGTGAGAGAAGAGATCCTGTGTTTTGAAGTATTGTATTCTCTATGTGATATTTTTTCAGCTAAGCCAACCGACATTACATTGAGGCACCTGTCTGTTGCCAAGTTACAGCTCTGGATGACATAAGAAAAATATTATTTTATATGAATCTCCCTTTGTTTGCCCTTCATGCTCTAGAGTTGACATTGTCTCAGAAACAGAGCTGGACGAAAGGAGGCAATATTATTTGTAGGTAGTAATTTAGAAGGAAACCCACTAATTCTTCCAATAGCGTTTCCTTGAAAATATCCTTAATCTGGCTTTTAATGTCTCACACATTATGGATCATGACCTGAGCTGAAGGCAGACATTTTAATGTCTCACCTCAGGAAATTGGTGTTCTCCTTTGATAGGGGGTGCTGCCTCAACTCACAGACATGAGCAGAATGGCGACTTGGAGCATTCTGTTCTTTCCAGAGATTATTAATATGTCATCTTTCCCCTGATAGGAATTTTTCAGAAATACCTAGTATTCTCTCAGATGAGTTTTCAAGGCAATCTCTTGAATGCCTCCACAAGAGAAAAAAAAATGATCAAATGATTTGTTGATAATTTGAAAAGACAGTTCTGTTCAATGAACAAAGCTTACTGAAAAACATGCTGACTCTACAGATTTTTTTGTTGTTTTTTTTTTAAATGGGAATAGTACATTCTCAACAGTAGAATCTGTGCCTTTTCTTTCCTTTGCTACTCCCTTAGCAAACAGTAGGTGCAGGCTTTGTGTTCAGTGCAAGAAATAACTTGACATTATGCTTCAGCATTAGCAAGTGACACTGAAAACATTTCAAATTTGATAATGTATTTATTGCATGCACAAAATGATATAAAATTGACATTGAAAGAGGGAAACATGCACCGCATTACTAATATGGAACTGTCCCATTAGACATTTCTTATTCTATGACTTGGGTATGATTTCCTTATTCTTAAGAATATACACATATATACTTAAGATTTTATTTATTTATTTGACAGAATGATAGAGAATGCAAGTAGGCAGAGCGACAGGCAGAGGGAGAGGGAGAAGCAGACTCTCCGCTGAGCAGGGAGCCCAATGCGTTGTTCCATTCCAGGACCCCGGGATCATGACCTGAGCTGAAGGCAGACTCTTTACCGACTGAGCCACGCAGGCGCCCCTCAAGAGTATTTATATAGAATAGTTCTTCTTGGGAACATTCCTAGGGCCTTTCCACCATTATCTCAGTAGGAATAATGTTTGCTTTGTTTCTAACTCCCTTCTCAGCATGCAACACATGCCTCGCACACATTACTTACTTAACAAAAATTTGTTGAATGAATTAATGAGGGTGAATGCATCTTTTTTTTTAATTTCATAACTCGATTAGTCTCAGAGACTTAAGAAACCACTTATGGGATAGAAAAAGCCTCTGCATTTTCTGTGAGTGGAAATTCTTTTGACAGGAGCTTGAATTGAAAATGAACCTGTTGAAAAAAACATAACTTACTATTTGAACCATGTTAACTTGATTTTTTAAATAAAAGGAATCAAGTAAAAGAAGCCTTAGCTCCTTCCAAATAGTAAAGCATATTTTCCATTGAGTAATAGCAGGTAACATTTAATTTATGAATCATAATGAGTATCCCTGTTTCAGAAACTAATTGAATTTGACCCCAGTACAAATTTGTAATATGAAATGAACAAGAGGCCATAAGAAAAGGCAAAACAGAGCTTAACACAGTGACCACATCATATTAATATTTGCAGACCATGGAGACTCCAGCTGATAAATGATCTATGGAACAGCATAATTATAGCACTATCACTGCAAATGGAAATTTGATGTATACAAAATAAAGCCTGATTAAGTGTCATCAGAAGGGCACCAATGGATTAGCAGCCTAAATAATGTCATGTTGAAGATGAAAACAATGACTAATTAGTTGTTCATTGTGTCATTAAAAAAAAAAAAGAACAGCAAAAACCATGATACTTAGCATGGTTGGTTGCCATTTCAATTATGCATGGGCATTCTTCCCTTGTTATACATGGAGACTAAACAGTTGGGTTTTTTTAATTGCTTTTCCTTGGCATCTGGAATAGGTATTGTCAGTCAGAGTGTAATTTAATATTTAAATTACTCTGACCAGATATTACTAGATGTAGTAGAGTGTGTAAATTATGGTGGTTGGCAAATTAACTTCTCTTGGTAAAAACACATACTCCCCAGACAGTGCCTTCCTAAGTGAGAGGTGTCAGAATGTTCTGATTCCATGCGTGTGGAATGAATTTATCAGCAGGTGTTCACATGAGCAAAAGCTAACTAGGTCCAATTGGTCCTTCTTGTGTCTCCGACTAGCCATCTGCTCTGTTATGCAGTTCTGTGTTCTCACGCCATCGATGTTTTGGAAATAAGAGTATGATCTTGAATCCAATCTGGCCACTAGCTACCTTGACCCAATAACCGTTTTGGGTTTTTGCTCAATTCTCTATCTGTATCCTTGCTCCAATAATTCCTTGTATCATTAAGAACTCTTTGTTGTCAAAGACAGAAAACTATTTCAAATTGTTCTAATAAAAAAAAAAAGGAATTTATTGGTTCACATAACTTAAAAGTTCAAACAGAGAGTTGGTTACAGGCACAACTAGACCCAGCAGCTCAGGCAATGTCATCAGGATTCTTTCCTTTCATCTCCCTTTGCTCTTCTTTCGTTTCTCTCGGATTCCTTCTGAATCAGGTGCTCACTCCACAAGTGGTGGTGGAGATGGCCATCAGCCCTATGTGTATAACCAACTTGTGATTCCCAATAGTCCCAACAAAATTTAGGCTAAAAAATTATTGGTTGCAATTGGCTTGATTAAATAATGTGACACCTTAAGCCCTCCACTCCTGTCAAAGCATGTATACTTTTACTGTGGCATTTCAAATAAAATCAGGTTACTCTAACCAGAGAAAGATCAAATGGATTCTTGGCAGGCAAAAACAACCATTTACTCTATCTTTCTGTAGCACAAAGTGTCTAAACACTTTGTGTTTAGAAAATATTAGAAAAATATTATTTTCTTCCCAGCCACATAGCTAGATTGCCTTTCTCAGCCTACTTTGCAGTTAGCTATAACCATGGGGTTGAGTTACAGCCAATGGAATGCAGGAGAAGTGATGTCATCAACCTTAGGTAAGATCCTTATCAACCTCTCATAGAAGGCTCTCCCATTCTGCCCTGTGTGCCAGCTGGATATTAAACACTAGTCACCTTACAAGCTGCAGTTTGAGGTTGGCACTGCACCTGTCCATACAGGTTCCTGAGTGGGACAGACCCCGCAGCTCCCTCTCCCACCATGCCCAGTTGGATTTTATGTGAGTGAGAAATAGAAAAAACAAAACAATACAAAACAAACAACAACAAAAACCCTTATTGTTAAGCCATTGAAATTTCAGGGTTACTCTATTCTGTCAACGAATATCCTCTAATATATCCTTTAAATACCTAATATGCCTTTTAATATATCTCAGCTCAACCTCCATGGTAAACAGTTTCCTATTCAAAGCCAGGAACTGTAACCAACTAAAGGTTTCATTATTAGATATTCTTATGTCAGACATGATGAAGTCCCATTTACCATTATTTTATTTTTATACATTTTGCATTCTGAAAATTTTTGCCTACTCCAAAGTTACAAGGACTATCTCCTATATTTTCATGGAGAAGTCTTCCAGTTTTAGGTTTTACATTTTGAATTAATTTTTATGTATGGTGTGAGGAAAAGGTCAGTGTTCAGTGTTTTCCTCACGGAATACTAGGTGATCAGCCTATTTGTTTAAAAATAATTTTTCTTCCTCAGTTAAATTGATTTGACACCTTTGTCAAAATCAAGTAATTGTTCCTATATGACTCCATGTCTGAACACTCTTTTCTGTTTCATTGATATATAATTCTGTATTTTCATTGGTGTCAAATTATTTTAATTACTGTAGCTTTATAATAAGTCGTTAAATTAGGTGGCCAAATCCTCCAGCTTTCCTCTTTTTGAAAATTGCTTTGGTTATTCCAAGTCCTTTACATTTTTCAAATGAATCATAGAACCTTCTCAGGACTATACAGTGCTTCAGATTCATGTGTATACTTTCCCCATTCCTAGACTCAGCTATTTCTCTAGGAAGCCCTGCTTCCTTTTACTGGATAATGGTATTAGAAAACAAGATCTGTGTGCTAGATGTACTCAATGCTACTGGGGTGTCGATGTTCTTGGCTGGCAGAGCAAGGAAATATATCTCTGTGTTTAAATACATGTATACACATAGATCTGCAAATATTTTTATATATAACCATCTGTATCTGTAGTAAGCTAAACATGAGTTCATACTGCTATCTCCTATTCTAATCCATTAAACCACATGGATCATTCTAGTCTTTTACACTTGTTTATCCAGAACTTCTTATCCCAACAGTAATAATTCTGGTTCCCACTACATCTATTTCCTTAATTGTTCAATGACATTAACACGTATAGTAATATCGCAATTGTTAATCCATACTACATACTAAACTACAGTGCTTATATGTAGTTTCTTTTGCCTTAAAGACTTCACTTATTTACAAAGTTACTTAGGTCAACACTTTTTTCTCCCATCCCCTTCAGTGAATTCTTTCATAAATTTGTGATACACTTATATTGTTTTGTCATTTTCTGCATTCCATCCAGGGATCCTCTGACCTCCTAAATGATTTTTTAAATTTGCGTGCACTAAGATTTACTCTTTGTACTATAAAGTTCTATGGCTTTTAACAAGTGCATAATATCATGTATTCACAATTACAGTATCATATCATACAGAATAATTTCATTGTCACAAAGAATTCCCTGTTCTTAACTTATTCAACCCCAGATGAACCTCTGTCAACCAAAAACCTCTATCATTTTGCCTTTTCCAGAATATTGTAAATTGGAATCATACAGTATGTAACCTTTTCAGACTGACTTCTTTCATTTAACAATGTACATTTAGGATTGATCCATGTATTTTTGTGATAATTTTCTCTTGCTGCTTTAAAGATTTTCTACTTATCCCTATTGATTTCAAATTACCTTTTAGCAGGTTGAGTATGATACATCTAGGCAATTTTTTTCTGCTTGTGCTTGGATTTTCTTTAGCTTCAAGAACTTATAGAGTAATATTTTTCATTAAATTTCACCAAATTTACTAAATGGTGGAACTTTCCCACCATTATTTCTTCAAATTATTTTTCTGTCCTTTCTTTGTCTCTTTTTGGACTCCAATTATATGAATTGCAGGATGTTTAATATTCTGTTACATGTCTCCGGGGCTCTGTTTATTTTTCTTCAATACTTTTTGTCTGTTATTTGGTTGTAAAATTTCTATTGTTCTGTATTCCAGTCCCTGATTTTTTTTCTGCTTTGTCCAATCTGCTCTTGTGCCCACCTAATAAGTTTTCCATTTTTGTTACTGTACTCTTTAAGTCTTAATTTTTCATTTTTTTTCCTTTTATAGTTTCCTTTTCTCTGGCACAATTTTCCGTTTATTCACTTATTACTGGCATATCTCCTATTAATTATTTAAACATACTCTTAATTATTTGAACACATTTATAATATATGCATTGACGTATTCATCTACTCAATCCAAAATGTGTTCTCATTCAGAGTCAGTTTCTTCTGTCTTCTTGTTTCCAAGCATGGATAAGACTTTCCATTTTTGTTACGTGTCTTAGCAATTTTTGGTTTTAAACTACACATCATTGATGATATGTTGTAGCAACTCTGGATTCTATTTATTCTTCCAAATGTTGTCGAGGTTTTTATTTTGCAGGCATATAATTTGCCTGGACTCAAACTGTAAAATCTGTCTCCCTCACTCAGAGCAGTCACAGATATCTATGCTGAAGTTTTATCTGTTCGCTTATTTGGTTTTTAGCACCCTAACTACCCATCCTTTTGCTTGTGTAATTAGCACTCAGCCAATGAAACCCAGCTACCTGGGTTTTATGTGGGTTAAGGAATTCATTTAGATGTGCTGCTGATTTAAAGTTTCTCTGGGTTTCTAAAAATGAATGAAATCTTGCCATTTGCAGCAATGTGAATGGAGCTAGAGAGTATTATGCTAAGCAAAATCGGAGAAAGACAACTATAAGATTTCACTCATATGTGGAATTTAAGGAACAAAACAGATAAACATGGGGAAAAAAAGAAAAAGAGGGGCAAACCAGAAAACAGACTCAACTATAGAGAACAAACTGATGGTTACTGGAGGGGAGGTGGGCAAGGGAGAAGGGATAAATGGGTGATGGGTACTCAGGAGGGCACTTCTTGTGATGAGCCCCGGGTGTTGTATGTAAGTGATGAATCACTAAATTCTATACCTGAAACTAATATTACATATACTAACTAGCTGGGATTTAAATAAAAACTTGAAAAAGAACAAAAAAAGTTTCTCCAGGCTTTCAATTTTTGCCTGATTCCTCCTCTCCCCTGCACACAGTTGAGAAGTCAGCTAGGAATGTGTGGAGACCGTATCCTCTCGACTTTTCCGAAGGTCTTCTATCCTCTTTATCTTCCATTTAAATTCCTAAGTGCTCTGCCACCTGCCCAAACTGAGTCCACCACCTCTGGCTAATAAAACTTTGGGTTTTATTGCTTGAGTTGGAAGAGATGGACATGCCTTCAAGCAAGAAGTTTTTACAAATTCACCATTCTTACTTGAAACAGTAGAGTTGCCCATGAGTAAACACTTCTCAAGTTGGTGCCTGTGTTTGATCATTTTCAGTTATTTTAAAAAATAATTTTCTACAGCTTTATGCTTGTGTCCTATGGAGGGGAATTGCTTGAATGTCTCATGCTGCTATACCAATAGCAGAAATGAATGCTTAAAAACAAAAAAGCAATACCTGCAGATGATTGAAAATGCAATAAATGTACATTGCAATGAAAACTCTCCTTTTCAAATCTGTCTCCCCCAGCTACCCTAGAAGGGAATCAATAAATATCAGTAAATTATTATGCACTCTTCGAAAGATATTTTATTGTATATTAGCAGGTGTGGATATACATTAATTTTCTTTTTTCCATATATTTTTCTGCATGTTCATTTTATTAGGATATCTTCCATCTGCATATAAAGATTATTTCTTAATTTTATACCTGTCCACTGTTTCACTGAATATATGTATATTAAATTTTGTATATTCAATATTTATAAACACTGGAATTTTTAAAACTCTTATTATAAACGTGCTACAATTAACAAAATAATACGTAACTATGTTACCCATATAGTCCTGTGTAACAATTTACCCCAAATTTCGCAGGTGGAAACAGTTTCTGTGAATCAGCAATTCAGAGCAGTTTGCTTGAGTGATTCTGGTTCCGAATTTGTAGAGCTAGCAGTCAAGGGGCTGAAGTCAATTGAAGAAGGATGGAGATTCTGCTTCTGAGATGGCTGATTGACATAATAATAGCCATAGTCAGCTCCTCAGGAGGTATCGGGATGGGGGATCTCAGTTCCTTGCTCTATCAGTCTTTTCTTAGGGCTGCTTTAGTGTCTTCATGTCATGGTAGCTAGGTTCTTCCAAAGTGTAGGATCTAGGAGAAAGAGAAAAGTGGAAACCACAGTGTCTTTTATGACCTAAGCTTGGAAATTGCATTTCATTGTTTCTAATCAGGCGCTATTGATTAAATGGCTCAACCTCATTCAATGTGGGAGAGGGCTACACAAGGTCCTAAGTATCATGAGGTGACAATCATTTCAAACCGTGTTGGAAGCTAGTTAAAATAATACTCATATATCTTTTTCTCTAATTCTATCTCTTTATCTACTGCTGTACCTATCTTATATATATCTATCCACCTATGTAAAATATTTCGTTCATACATAAGGATAAATTCCTAGATATGGAATCACTACATCAAATGGTATATGAGTTTGTAATTTTGTTGGACATTGCCGAAAAGCTCTTCATGGAATCTAACTGATTCATCATGAGTAGTCTTGCTTAAATTTCTAGTCACTTAACTTTATTGGATTGTTTCTCACTAACGTAGTTTGTCAAGGACATACTTCCTATGAAGTATTGAAACTTCTAAGACTTGTGACTGTTAGATTTAAAGGAAAAACTTACATTATGAAACAACGTGTAAATATCAGCAGCTTTGTAAGCAATATAAAGCCTCTGAATAAATAATGATTTGCATTTTGATCAAAGGAAAATTTAAGCTATATTCATCAGTACGATCTCCAAAACTGTTCCTCCAAGACAGTTCTCCAAGTTTGCAGAACACATGTCCTCTGAGAGTTTCCATAAGCAGAAAACACTTATAGGAAATACAGAGATTCAGAAAACACATTAGTAAACCCTGTGATGTCTCTCAGAAAGGAAATCTACTTAATTCGGTATTCCTCAAACCTTGTTGACAATGAGACCTTTTATTTTGTAACATAACAATATGACATAAGATTGGGTCTGGGTTCCAGTGGAACATGAAATGTGGAGTTTTTTGACAAGGCATCAATTTCTTTTTTTCTTTTTTTTCTTTTGATGTAATTCACATACATTAGAATTCATGGATCTTAGGAAAATCACAGGGTAGTGCAGTGGTAACTGCTCTGGAACATTTTCATCACCTCAAAAAGAAACTCCATACCTATTATCAATCACAGTCCATTCCTGCCCACCCTCCCCCCACCAACCAGCCTCTGGAAACCACTTATCTATTTTGTGTCTCTATGATTTTGCCTTTTCTGGAAAATTCTTATACACGGAATCATGTAATATGTGGCCTATAGAGTCTGGCTTCTTTTCCTTTTCCTTTTATAAGGTTCATTTATGTATCAGAAATTAATACCCTTATGGGGCCAAATACTATTCTATTGTATGGAGGTACCACTTTTTTTTATTGCTTCATCAGTAATGGACATTGTGCTATTTCTACTTTTTGTCTAATATGCTATTTTGTCTAATGTTGCTGTGATATTTGTGTGAGAATTTATTTGTACGAATATGGACTCATACAGATATATCTTCAATTACATATATATCTTCAATTCTCTTGGCGTATACCTAGGAGTGGAATTGTCGGGTCACGTGTAACTCTGTGTTTACACCTTTTGAGAAGTGATATTAATTTCTAGACTTTGCTGTATTAGTATCACCAACTATTTTCAAGTTCAGGGGAGTTATTAGCAATATCAGGAAATCATTAGCAATATTAGGGCAGTTTATATCAAGCAAGCACATTGTCGTTCTTTTTGCCCACAATTTCTTTCTTTTAGTTTAGTCAATAAATGTTCAAGAAACAGAATTGAAGAGAGGAAAACTAAAAACTGACCAAGCATCGTGTGCTTTACAGATCAATACAGAAGATAGAGATTTAAGATACAGATTTAATAATTGCCTCTCCATTTTTCAGATAAATTCCTGTGAATGAGAAATGCAGTGACTTGTCTTCTATCAGTTGTACATAGTGAGTGCCTTCTCCTTGTGGGATTCTTTGGACGTAGCAGCTCAATTGTGTTCTGTTATTTTTGAGAATGGTGGCAATATGTTTTTGTTGGAAAGAAAACCAGTTGTTCTTGGAATAAGAAAACCAAAGAACATTGAATTTGGTATTATTCTTTTGATTTTCTGTGGTTTTTCTTGTGGAGTATGTATTAAAGAAGACTTTGTTTTTCGATTTGGAAGGCTTTGCTATTTTGCGTCAAGACACCCAATACTTCATTATATAAATCAGGATTGTGTATAAAACGACGGTGATTTTCTAACATTTTGGCAGCAGGTTTGTGTTGAAATATTTCATCTTCATTTTGATTCAGAGCTTTTGTGCTTTTTGGTTGTTGTTCCTTCAAATATGTAGCTTAGGTACAAATGTTTGCAGATGTTCCAAGCTTGATTTATTAAAATGGTTTCAGTACAAATCCCTTATGCAATTAAATGCCTATTCATGTGTTCTTTTCACAATGAAGTGTTGTTAACAAATAGCTTTAATATAATAACATAACAGTTAAGGGAAAACTTGGGAGCAAGTGCTTAATAGATATGAACTAGTGTGATTTTACCAAAAAACACAGCATTTATTTTTTCACTCTGATTAGTGTGTGCACTTTGTGGAGAATTTGGAAAAGACAGAAAGTACAAGGAATACATGACTTCTGATCCCAACACCCCAAAATAAACACTCTTAATAGTTTATTATTTGTTTTTCCAAAATTCTTATTGCCATTATTCTTGAAATTAAGGAACTTCACCCGGATTTGTCTTAATGAGCCCCTCTTGTTATGAAATTTGTTTAGAGGCTTCCTGAGTAGCTTCCCATCACGCTCAGAAAAAAATCTGTAGTAGTAGTAGAAGAACAGCTCCAAACTTGTTCAGCTTGATGTAAATAATTTGAGTGAAAATGTTGATATTCATTTATTTTAATTTGTATGTCATCTTCAAATTTTGAGAGACCATTTTTTTTTTATTAACATATGATGTATTATTTGCCCCAGGGGTACATGTCTGTGAATTATCAGGCTTACACATTTCACAGCACTCACCATAGCACATACCCTCCCCAATGTCCATCACCCAGCCACCCTATCCCTAACCCCCCTTCCCCCTCAGCAACCCTCAGTTTGTTTCATGAGATTAAGAATCTCTTATGGTTTGTCTCCCTCCCGATTCCATCTTGTTTCATTTTAATAAGTTAAAGCATATAACTTTTTAAAACATGGAAAAGCTAATTTTATTTTATTTTTTATCATTTACTTGATGTGCTTTGCATAGCTACATTTTGTTTTTTAAATTTTTTAGCTCATTGTTAGCAATAGAGCACAACTTTGGTGAAAATCTTGATTATAATATCGTAATTTGTGATTTTGCCGAAAGAAAAACAGGAAAGGTAGATTACATGTTATAAATTTAAAGCGTTTTATGAATTATCTATTTCATTACTTGTCTGAAGAGACCACAGGAATATCTATATTAATAGTTTCATTTAGTACTTTTTTTTTTTAAAGATTTTATTTATTTATTTGACAGAGAGAGATCACAAGTAGGCAGAGAGGCAGGCAGAGGGAGAGGAGGAAGCAGGCTCCCTGCTGAGCAGAGAGCCCAATGTGGGGCTCCATCCCAGGACCCTGAGATGATGACCTGAGCCAAAGGCAGAGGCTTTAACTGAGCCACCCAGCCGCCCCTCATTTAGTACTTTTTGATAGTTTGCCAACTTTCAGTTATATAAAACTTTACACTTACATATTTTTAAAAATTGTCATCATGACTATACACTTGCAAAAATATGAAGATAGAATATATTTTATTTAATACAATGTTAGCTGAATTTATCACTCTAAAATATTTAGACATATGGCCTGTGGACCTCTATTAGTGTGATGGGGCAGGAGGAAAATGGTGGAGGAGAAACGGGTTTTGAAATCTCTCTGAGAGATTCTGAGCAGCATCCTGGTGAAAAAGGCTGTTCCTAACCCAAAGATGAAAAATGTGGAGTAAGTGATGCCTCTGTGTGTGTGTGTGTGTGTGTGTGTGTGTGTGTGCGTGCATCCCTATGATTCTGTCTTTTACTCCTTTTCCAAACTAAAAATGGTGCATGGTGCCCAGGGTACTTGGATATCAGTAATTCTTTTTTTTTTCTAAGATTTATTTATTTCAGAGAGAGAGAGAGTTGGGGGGAGGGGCAGAGGGAGAGAATTCTCAAGCCGACTCCCTGCTGAGCACAGAGCCTGATGCAGGACTTAATCATCAGATCATGACCTGAGCTGAAACCAAGAGTTGGATGCTTAGCCAACTGAGCCCCCCAGGCACCCCACGTATCAGTATTTCTTACTCACTGTTCCAGACATGGCTACAGTTTTGCATCTCCTTGGATATTTTACTAAACTTTTGGGGAGACATAGGAGGAAGGGACAAAATCCTCTGCTTGGGTACCACCATCTTAAGCTGGAGAAGTCTTTTCTAATTCAGTTTTTATTATCCTCAAATTCATAACAGTGCATTTCTTTAGTTTGGCTGTTTCCTTATTCTGTTTCTCTGGTGCCTTCTCTGGTCTGCGCTGGAAGGATTGCCCTGCAAGTGATGAGTTATACACTCGGCTTTAAATGAACACAAACAATTAGCTATCATAATGACAATTATGCTGAAAGTGCACTTCCATTATGTTCTCATCTGTTTAATGGCAGTTTTCAAAATCTAAATATGTTTAAGGGGCATTTACATAGTATGTTCGATTAATTTTATTTTAACAGCAATTATGGTAATTTAAACAAATCTATGAATCGGCGCTAGGTGCGTTTCTGAGAGATTATCAAAGGCTCTTTACACACAAGTTTAAAGCAGGTCTTATACTATTTGGGGATCTGTGTTTTATCTTTTTGAAGTAGTGTGTATATGTGACAGTCCTAAGGCACTTGTCATTTCTATGTAGCCAATACAAACTCCTCCGTTTTTAACTTTCAGATTTGCAACTCTAGTCTCTGTTCATTGATTGACTGATGAACTGATACGTTCAATCATAGTTTTGCATATTAATAAATCTATTTTACAAAGTCATTGATTTATTCCATGAATATATGGGGCAGACCATGGTGTTAGGTCTCAGGGATGCTATGGTTTCTGCCTTTGTAGAACTTCAAATCTGATGATGGAAGTCGACGACACACAAAAAGATCATCTCTTCTAGCAAAAAGACATGCCTTAAGTGGATACTTAGCACTTATTCCAGAACTCCCGGAAGTCAATATCGACTTTTTAGAAGAATTAATATCCAAGTGGCTGTCTGACTGGTGGGTGGAAGTTAGGTATACGGATCCTCGGCCAAACACCAGGTTTCCTGAATCAGAATTTCAGGGCAGGGATCTGAGAATCGGTGTGTCATACACAGCACAGGGGATGCTGGTGATCAGAAAAGCTTGAGAAGGCTGGAAGAGAGGATGATGTCCCCATTTTTTCCTTGAGCAACCAGGTAATGCTAGTCACTAATTTAGCCATGCCAGGTAGAGTCGCTAGTATAAAGACTGTGACACAGATAAAATGATTGAATAGATTTTTCTACACATTGGGTTTCCAAGGTCCATGGGACTTCCACAGAAAAGAGATCTGGCTCGCAGGCCGTTGGCTAGGAAGTGCCAAGCTCAGGGCTGTGATCTGGTTAGACGGTGCAGCCTTCGGAAGCCAGCAGGTGCTAAAGGATTGTGGTAGCCGTGCAGGTAGCTGAGGCCGTCCGTGGGGAGCGCGCAGAGGGAGAACGGAGGAGGCCTACCCCAATTCAGCAAAGGGTAGAAGAAGAAATTCCTGCAAACAGACTCTGGGGAAAAAATGAGATTGTTGAACCAAGTAAGCTAGTTAAAGAGAAGCTAATAGAGGATCAGGATACCATCGATGGTGACAAGTTTCCAGTTCAGACAGGAAAGAGAATAAAGTGTTTAGCAGTAAGAAGTTTTTGATGCCAGGAATTGAGTTCTGGGTAATATAGGCGCTTTGAAACGGGTTAAGGAGCTTTATAAAGAGTCTTTTAAAACACCCGGCTGCCCACTTAAGATAATATACTATCAGAAGCTAACTTGGATTGTTTGTATTTTCTTTGGGACCCAATTGTCATCATTACATCATTAAAGTTTCATGATTCAGGTCAGAATAAAAGGAATTTCTGAGGTTTTTTTGGTTTGTTTGTTTCATTTACCTAATCAAATCTAAAACATCCAAAAGTGAGAGAAGTTTGATCTGGTCTGTAGATTACATTTCCATTTGGTGTCACAGGGACAGAGGGCCCTTTGCTGTGTTGCCCACCATGTTGCTTCCCAGCCATTGATCGTTATTATTTGAGGAAAGGGTTTTGCAGTCTTTCCCTTGGCAAAAATCCCAAGAAATTAAATTCTGTCACAGGAAGTCAGTAAGGCTAGTGAATCACTAACTGAACCACCTCACGATTCGGTCTCTCTGATGAAGCAAAACGATTGGGCAAAACACATCAGTTGGGTAATTCCTCGTGACTTTTAGTGTCTGAACAACCAGTTTTAAGATCCATTTTTGCCATTTCTCACATCCTGTGAAGGGTCTAGGAAGATCCCTTTGCTCATAAATCAGATTTGAGGTAGACTTTTAATTGTGTCTTTACATCTCCATTCCTAGTGTCCAAGTCAAGTCACAGAGCCAAGATTTAAAACAAATTCTGTCTAAATTCAGAGCGTGATCTCTTCTACACGTGGAATTTCCTCTTCCAACCCACTGTCCTCCTCCTTTTCACCTTCCCTCCTTCCTTCCTTTTTAATCTCTCCTTACTTTTATTCTTTCTTTCTATAGTCCTGGGTTTGAAGACAAGCGGCACATTTTATGGATAGAATCTCTGTAAAAATTGTCGCACCTCTGATCATCGTGCAACACAATTAAATGGATTCTAGACATGGGAGCCTTTGCTCCAGGATTCACAAAGAAAGGAGAGCAAAGAGAGAAAAAGAAGGAAAAACGGTATGGCCTAAATCCGACTCTCACCCGAGAGAAATGCACACCTCTTTGAAATATCAAGGGAAAGTCACTACCAGTGAAAAATCCTCCTACACAATAAGCTGGTAGAAGAGATTGATGAAAGTCGGTATCCACGATTCA
The DNA here is from genome assembly GCA_028534135.1 of Potos flavus. Classification (NCBI taxonomy): domain Eukaryota; kingdom Metazoa; phylum Chordata; class Mammalia; order Carnivora; family Procyonidae; genus Potos; species Potos flavus. Next base: position 116,130,253 of record CM052885.1, read on the forward strand.
TCGCCCTTAGCGATTTAGGTCCCAGCTTTGCATTCACAGAGAAACACTTCTCTGGTTGAGGATATGCTGAGTCAGCTGGCGTTTGCTCACCCAGCATGCTGAGAACGATCCATGAAAAATAAACTGTCTAGATGTCCCATTAGTAATGTGGAGAATGAGCCCGGTGGAAGAAAGAAGAGGCAAAAACATCTCTTTAAGTCATTTTGTTCCTAGTTGAAATCTACCCTTTCAGAGTGCTGAATGGAGAGCGTTGACTTAGAAAGGACGAAGGGTGGGTGCACACAGACAGCAGTGTCCAAGGGTCTGAGGACGGGGATTCTCCAGGTGCTGGTCTTCATCGGGCCTCCACCAGGACTGCTACACATGATCTCGCCAATGCCCTGTTCAAGGCAAATAGGGGGCACTCCATTTCACAGACAGCAAAACTAAGACCGGAAGCTGCTCAGCATGACGGTTGTCAGCCTGTGAGACACGCATGTGGACAAGACAAGGGGCTCTCTTTGGAAGACATCATTTTAAAATCCTTTTTATCAAATAGGTTTTAGAATTATTTAAAGGTCCTTTCTACGTGCTAGAATGTGATAAGAAATCAGAAGCTAAAGATTGGTAATGATGTCCTGCCACCCTTGGGAAAATATGCAATGGCAGAGCAAAAAAGAAATAATTGGTCCCAGGGATACTGATGAACCGTAAGAGAACATTTGTGTTCTAAACTGTTCAATTTTGGCATGAAATACGGTTCAACTGTTTATCAGCTATATTGCCTGTGGCTTCTCATCTTTGTGAGGAAACGCCGTGAGGATACAACAATCTTATACTTTACTGCTTAGTCTTGTGTTCTACCAAGAGAACAGGATCACAAATCATTATTTTATGTTATGGGCGTTAGGCCTCCCATTGGTAATTTGAACACAGGGTATTTGCGTGTGTGTACATATGCGTGCATTTCATAATATTGTACACATACAGTACCCACACGTGCACACAGTTGAATATGTAAATTTTATGCCAGGAAAAAGTGAGTGGATTAATACTCCTCTCATTTTTCCCATTGAGTCTTTTAATTGATGTTAGATATGATCTAATCTTTAATGATTCTATATAGGACCCCTATCTCCAAGCTACATAATAGTTATAATCATTACTTTATTAATAACAGTAATAGCAGGAATTGATCTAAAGCATATTAAGAATCAAGAACTGTGCAGTGATTTTATATTCATTTTATCATTTAAATACTCAATGCATTTCTTATATATGACACCCCAGATACTCTTACCATAGTCACAGAGCAGAAAAACAGTAGTGCCTGTCAATAGATAAGCTATAAATACATAATCACTATTTATAGCTTATAAAACCTTTAAAATTCAACCTGCCATAAATGTAGTCATTCATTTTGCTGATAAATATCAACTTTTAAACAAAGCATAAAATAGGGACTTAATTTTCAAATAGGTTTGGATATTAATTGATGAGCACCCTCAAATAATGGCAATAGCCTATCCCAGACTCTTCTATCTCTGCAAAGAAGCTGTGCTTAAATTGTAAATCATTTTTATCAACCCAATAAAACAGACCCTCCATTAAGCAACACTTGCCCTACTTCTACGCAGGTTGTCCATGTACTTGAACATTAAAGAATCATAGAAATAAATCTATCTATATGACTTTAGAAAGTTTCTCAGTATAATGGGAGGAAAGAGATTATTTCTAAAGTTGGGGTTGAAGGTTAGGCTCAAAGTAGAGCAGGAGTCTTATTACAAAGAGAATTTCTTTTTTGTTGGGGGAAAAAAATACTTCAATGGACATGTTGGTTATGAAAATGAGCCCTACTCTGAGAAAAAAGTTATATCAAAGTTTAGGAGAAGAAATATAGACAAAAAACATGTGGTTGACTCTTGCTGTTTGCCTCAGTAGAACCATCCCTCATTCTTCTGACAATATCCCCAAATTTTACTTGAGGTCCTCCTTAATTATTCATGTATGTGATCTTGGTGGTACATTCCTGGGCCTGAAGTGTCACTGATCCTGGCTTAAGCCATGGCCAGCAGGATTGTTTGAGTTGACCATGGTCAGTTCAATAAGAATAAACTTCAGGACTCTTGTGGGATTACTGGAAAAGGCATTCTCTCTTTCCCATTGTACTTGAACATAACACCATAGGGATTGATGCTGCGGTCCTCACATAGAGCCTAAAAGTGGAATGAGCACAGAGGGTCCAGAACCAAGCCATGAAGGAGGCCTGGTCCTGGTCATTGCTTGAACCTTTGTGTCCAATTCTGTTTGAAACCAGCCCTGCTCTAGAACTTGGTTACGTGATCTAGTCGGTTCTATTTTTTGCTTAGGTCCATTTGGTTTGGGCATTTTGTCACTTGCAAATGAAAACTCTGCACATTAAAGTAGATGGAATTTTACATCCTTGCCTCAGTGAATAAGGGAGATAGGAATTTGGAGGCTTAAAAATGTGAGGGGGAAAAACAATGAAAAAGGAGAAGGAAGAAAGAGAAAGTTCAAGCGACATAGATTTGGATGGTAACTGGGGAAATGAAAGATGTCCAAATGGCATAAGAATAGTGTGGACAAACACATCCTTGTACTATATCATGTGTCCTGGGCTCTCTCTACTCAGTACTCCAATTATTTAATGAAATCTGATGACACCCAACAGCTTTAGATTTACCCAAAATGGCATAAAAATAAATACACAGTCCAGGAAATAAACTGGCAATGGGGTGATTGAGAGAATTCAGTGGAGTCAAGAATTCATACTGAAAATCATATGGAAGACGCACAAAGGACACAGGACAGGTTGCGTATATTGTGAACTTTCCATAATGTTTAAAAGGAGGAAGGCTCATGCCATTTTGTTGTAAAACAGACTATATTGATATCACAGAAAAAGCTTGCAATTTCACTTTTTCCATATAAAAACAAGCTTAAACGATTACTTGATTTCATCAAGGAAGAGAAATGAGAAGTTAAATATGTATTTTTTTAGACCTGTCAACTATTGCCATATTCTAGTAAGTAACAGCATTTTTTTAAATGGCCCAGTTCATTCTGAGTTTAGAATTGAGTGGGTGTAAAGGTCTTTGAAGTGTCGTCCATCTTTTACATACTTAGGAATGTGAAGAATGGCCGCAGGGCCGCGTATCCTAGAAGCTCGCGGAGACTCTCATCCCAGGAGCTACAGAGGACTCTGTGAGTCCCGGCAATCACTGTAACCTATCTAAACTTGGTCTTCTCAGCCGTGACATTGGGATTACCATAGTCCCTGCTGGAATTTAGGAGATAAGACACGCCGTCCTTAAGGTTATGCGCCCTGCAGAGGGTGTGGAGAACGCATCTCGGTTATTGTGCTTGTGTCTTTCCATTACGATTATTCTTCCCTTTTTGACCTTAATTTACATATAGGTTTTAGAAATTGGGGATTTTGAGAACCTGGATTCCATCTCAAGTTCTATAATCAGCTAGCGATGTGACATTTGGTCTTCTGGCCCGCATTCTCCTTGCCTCCGGGAGGGGCCCTACTAGCCAGTTGGCCACGTGCCTTTCAGGTCTAAAATATCCGGGGTATTTCACGATGTCTGTGTATGTCTAGGTTCATGCTTTTCTACGTCTCCGTTAACATACAGTCCCCACTCAATAAATATAAAGAAAAAGACAGTCAAATTGATAACTACCTCGTGTATTTGCCTTCGAAGGACATTCTTTGTGGGCAGTGAACTTCTTTCCACATATTTTACACAAATATGGGAGAAGCTCCCACCTTCAGACCAGTGCTGTGGAGGCAGTTCAGCCCTGATCCAGGGGCCCCAGTAACCACAAACCTGAAATGCCTGCGTCTCTGTTCAGCAGCTGTTTATCTGTGTTCTGTGCATAAGCGTCCCCTTTCCCTTTTGCCTCCTCTAATGAAAAATGCTTTAGGCTTGCGAAGAGGACAGAAAGAAAGAGGAAGGAAGCAGGAGGGACTGGAAATGCCAGGGTTATGTTAAATTAAATTTTGAAGAAAGCCATCTCCTTTGGAACTCTTCCCATCAATTTTGCATCTCCCATCCACTCCCCTACCTCCTCCAGTTCCCGGGCTTTAAATGGGATGAAGGATTAAACCTTTTACTGGGGAAGAAGTATTTATGAGTATTTACGTGCATTTAGTGAAGAGAGAAAATATTTTATTAGCAGACTGCTGTGGGGGAAAATTGATCTGCCTGCTTTATGGGAGAAAGTAAATGTGTCCCTTTAACCTAAAATTGGTGCGTCAAACTCTACAAACTCCAATTATCTTGACAAAAATGATTTAACCAACCACAGAACAACAGGGAGACCAAAGAAGACTCTAGAGGAAGAAAAAGATACTGCCCGATCTAAGCCTTAGGCGCCTCTCCATGAGAAACCTCCGAAGTGGAACCAAATATCATCCCAGGGGATGGAGTACTCCGGGAGATTTGTGCGCAAGAGAATGCTGTGTTTCACATTTAATAATAATATGTAGTCTTTCTGTTTCTGCTGAGCGAAGTCCTAGTTTTGTTTTCAGTTCAGTTAGATCATCTCCATTTGCTTGCAAACATAAAATGAGATCCCAAATTAACAACAAGCAAATAAACATAAATCCTCCTGCCATCCTCGTATGTCCTCAACAGTCTGGGCACCCCGTAAATAGTTGTTGAATGAGACAAAAATCAGTACTCTAATTTTGTGAAAATGTTTACCAGAATTTGGCTCTAAAAGCCAATGTGTATTCTTCCTGATTTTGATAAGGTCTTCCACCCCATTGAGAACCAGCGCTGGTCTGATCCGTATTTACTTACCGCAGACCAGGCATGACTTTATCCTTCCTTCTTTGAGGAGATGGGGAACCAGATCTGCTGGAGTTGCAGACCAACGTGAAGTTGCAAGATCTGCCCTGAGGATGTGACAACGGTTTAAAAGTTTGAATTAGTTAGTCCTAATTTGTTGACTTATCCAAAAGAAACAGCTCCTGTAATACCGGGAGGTACACTATGGCGAGGCAGCAGATTACTGCACCGAGCAGAGATTGCCTTCTGTACACAGGAGATAGAGAAGTAGGTCTCCATACCAGAATCCTACATGGTGCTGATTTGTTTTATCTACCTGGGTTCTGTAGACCCTAGATTTGCCTACTGTGGATCCCCTCGATTATGTCAAATGGCGGCATCATTGTTTTACTCCATCTTGACGAACCCTCTAGCAAATTTCATTAAACAAACAAGCCTGATGGTGGAGGCTGCACATGGACTTTGAGAGTCTGGATGAAATTTCAACAGGAATAACATTTTAGTATTTCTCTCTATCTAAAAACACTGCACTTGGACACACAACCTCTCCACTCCCCATACCCGTCTGCTAGCCAATGAAAGCATGCTAAATGGACGAAACAACGAACTCTTGGTGACTCTGGTAAAAATCATTTCCACGCATCGTCTCCATGGTGATGCCTGCTTTTTAAGGAAGGCGCTTTGAAAATTAATATACCTAAGAGAGAAAGAAAAAAAAAAAAGCACACCCACTAACAGAAAGATTAAAAGGGTTTTGTCGGGTTTTTGTTTTCCAACAGATCCTGCTTTTTGGTAATATTGCTCTAAACCTTGATGTCTCCTTTTTAAAGAGACCAGCCAAATCTGTTTCTTCACCTTGGGACTTCACAATTACATCTGCTTCTTGCAACTGCCACTGCTATTGGGACCTTCATCATATTTTTACCTTTGCTACAACTACTCGAAGGGCTCCAGGGTGGCTCAGTCTGTTAAGCGGCTGACTCTTGATTTCAGCTCAGGTCATGATCTCAGGGTCGTGAGATCAAGCCCTGCGTGCGGCTCTCCCCTGAGTGTGGAGGCTGCTTGGGATTCTCTCCCTCTTCCTCTACCCCTCCCCCCCGACTTGCTCACTCTCTCTGTCTCTCAAAAAACTAAAAAAAAAAATTTTAGATTCTGACAGAGCCTTATTGGGAGCTCTTGGTTGTTAATATTCCTTAGTTCAGAAAGTTTCCTTTTTTTCCTCATTTTTGAGTGGAAAGTCCAACAAATGAATTATATAGTAATGTCAGTAAGTACACTATGATTCCTTACTTTTAAGAGGCAATATTTTTGACATTCCAAGATGATAAGATTATTTCACATTACTCCTAAAGACACTTTATTCTGAAATTATGTATGTTGATCAGTTCCTTTGTTAGACTTCATGAAAATGAAACTGTTTTTTAAATTGCTTTCCAGTTATTCATACATCAGGAGTTTCTATCTTTCCTTTCTCCAAGTAATCAATATGTAGTCCTTCTTGTCGTTTTCCTCAGGTTCCCTGATTTTTATGGTTCAATATTTATGGGATGTTTGGAACTGCATCTCTCAAAAATACAATATACTTTTCTCAATATATTCCTCAAATACGAACAAGACCTAAAATACAGAGACTTTCATTATGGCTAAATCCCCAAAGTTCATGTTTTAAAAATATTCATCAAAGAGTTTTACACAAGCACATACCAAAGAGGGGAAAAAAGAATGAAACAGGTACAACAATTATTCTTTTGCATGAGAAAAAATTCACGTTAAAATATCTGTGCCTTTCATAGAATATTTTCAGTTGGAAAGCTACTCTTTTTTAGCATTGTAAAAGTCCGTAGATTATCCCTTGCTCTCAAATGCCTGTGGGTATATTTATAACAGGAGAAGGGAAAGTGTTCTTTGAACAACAGACTTTCTTCTCCTGGAGCTTGAGTTTTGTTAAGCAGCCTTTCCTACAATGATGATTTGCACTTAAGCCATTAGATTTGTAGACTCCCCCAAACACCTTGCGAGGCAGAAGCCCCAGTTTCCTCCACTGTGTTTTGCTGACATTCTTATGCAGAATGCTTATTAAAAGCATTGTCATGCATTTCCAAGGGACCTTAAAAAATAATAAATCTGAACCATCTTGCTACTATTTTCATGAATAAATGCCAGAGTCTGACCTTATCTTTCGGCTCTGCCTGGCAGTAACTTCCCTGCTCCTCTGCACTGTGGGTATTGTCAGAGAAAAAGGCGGCAAGGTTTTATTATTTAGAGAATTATTCCATCTTCCTCAGACCTTTTCCAGGATGAATAATTCTACATAGGGATAAATAGAGACTGATAAAAATGGGTCACTTCATAATGTAATTTTTTTCCCAAGAAAAGCCAAAAAACAAATTGGGGACACTGTAAACCCTGAACTCGACATAAGTCAGTAAGAGGATGTTGTAAAAGGGAGGCCAACCTGGGGTATAAATGATTGCCTGAAATAGAAGTGAGAATGTCATTATGGTAAGAGCATCGCCTGTAGCCTCTAGAAGTTCCGCCATCTCTTTATAGTGTGGCTCTGTAAAGTTTGCCTGATTGTAGCTGCCACTCTAGATATGAACGTATTGCTCGTCATAGCCAAAGTTTTGAAGTCTGTGAATGATTCATTCACCGAAAGTCATAAATTAAGTCCTGCCATAGTTGCTGATGCCATCTGTCATGGGCGTTCAATGAAGGAATTGAATGCGTTCGTAAATGAATGGGGACTGCCTTCTTCAGTTGGTTCAATTGTTCTAATAGCCCCCATCTCTCTGGAAACAGGGAGACTGGCTTATTCCTGCTGTTGGTTGATTCGAACTCTTCTTCAGAACAACATCGCTATTCTTCTTAAGTCTTCAATTTATACACAATATGGCGTAGACCGAGGATTTAAAATGTATAGAGACAAAATATAAATCGTGTCTGCATTAACTTTCAATGGCTATCCGTCTTTACTACAAGCTAGGTGTTCTTAACGAGTGTGTTGGAGAATTGTTGTTCCCATCTCTTGTTTTTGTCTGCTCTGTGTCCTTCCTCTCTCATTCCGCATGGTCTTAACCAAAGCGCGTGGGAGTCGTTAGTGACCTACAGGCTAGGCAGTCGTAGGACTGTATCTTTTAGGGCAAGTGACTTGGCCAAGCCAATCTGTCTTTATCCAGAGCATTACAAGCCACAATTTGAGAGTTAAATCTCTATGCTCTGGCATCCTGTGGTATAAGCCTGTGTGCTTGGGATTATCGTGGCCATCTCTCTGGACTAAAGGAGAAAGCTTCCTGTAAGAAGAGAGCAGAACCAATATATCCAAAGAGGCAAAGAAGCAGAGCCAAAGGAGAACGAGAGGAAAAAATAGATATAATTTTCAGGTATTGGAGGTGGTCATGCCTGAGGTAGACTCTCCAGTTACATGATGTACTAAGTTCCACTTTTTGCTGAAACGAGTGTGAGGTTAGTTCTCGTCACCTGCAGCCAAGAGGACGTGGACCCTGAGAACACATCACACAGGACTTGGAACCTGAAGGTTGTATTTAGCTCAGTTGCATGCCAGCCCCTCTGTTGCACTTAGAGTGAAAATCTCTGTGGGCTTTTCTCCTCCCCCTAATGATCCTGTCGTAATTAGCCTGTGAGTTGATGATCATAGGGAAAGCTGTATCTTCGGGTCTGTTTTCCAATCCAAAGTACCATCGCCGTGCCTCCAAGCACCCAGAGAACAACCTTCCCTCCGCCTGGCCTTTCATACCTACCGGTCCTCTCTGGCAGAGGCTAAGGGCTGTCTGTCTTGTGGTCTGATGACGTCCACCCCCACTCCTTTACCTCCTGAGCAAAAAGATGTAACATGGGTAATTATTCTTTTCTGGTGTTCACCTTTCAAAATTCACTCTCGAGGGGCGCCTGGGCAGCTCAGCCAGTTAAACTTATGACTCTTGATTTCAGCTCAGGTCATGATCTCAGGGTCGTGGGATCAAGTCCCCTCCGTGCTGAGTGTGGAGTCTGCTTAAGATTCTTCCCCTCTCTCTGTCCCTCCCCCCATGTATATATTTTATATATAAGATAACAGTTTCAAGCACAAATTTATAGAAGTTTACTCACAACTTCATCAGAGCCGGGTCCTCAGGGTGAGGTGCCCAGAATCTGGGAAGAATGATGGAGCCTAGGAATAGATGATTCAAGTGTTGTTTCCCAAAGGGCTAGTCCTTGAAATGGCTGCACTCACATCATTTTTGAAAACCTACCTAAAACACACATTCCCAGGAACTATCTGCTAGTTGTGGTGGTTTAGTAGATCTGGGTTGAGTTCTGGAACACCATAAAATTTTTTTTTAAACTTTCTAGGTTATTTGAAGTGCTTCCTTCCAAGATTTTTAAACATTACTTTTGAGGTAAAGAAAGCGAATAATACTTAGGTCAGATCACTGAGCCAATGGGGAATAAAGAAGTATGATAAGTAAGAAATTAAGGGTCCTGGCTGGCTCAGTCAGAAGAGCATGTGACTCTGTGTCTCAGGATCATGAGTTCAAGCACCACGTGGGGTGTGAGATCACCTAAATAAATAACACTTAATAAATAAATAAGAATTTAAAATGGAGAAGGAACAAGTTAGGGTTGATTCATGATGGGTAGGAAAATTCAGTGTGTTGAGATCACATATTTCATCCGCGGCAGCTCCTGGGGTGAGAAGTGGTTTGGTTTAGTCACAGAAGCAATCTGAGGTAATGTGATGTGGTGAGATGCTGGGGCTCGAGTTAGGAACTGGTTTAGCTCCAGCCAAGCATGGGATTCTGAGTAAACCACTTAACTTCTCTGGACCTCAATTTCTCATCTGTAAAGCCGCGTGATGATAATAACTTTTTCATAGTATTTTTATGGGAACAAGAATAAATCATGCAAGGAAATGTGCTTTGAAAACTGCCAGTAAGTTATATAAGTTCGAGTTCTTACTACTAAGAAGTAGCTGCTTAGAAGGACCACTTGACGTTAAAGAGGATTGAAGTAAAGTAAGGGAACAAGCCTCTTGCTTTCTCTTTAGAACAATGTTGCTATTGTTCCTATTTATTTGAGGTCATGGATCCCTTGGAGAACATGATTACAGACAGATCCTCTTTCTGAACATCGCTTAAGTATATAAAAACACGAAAAAAGTTTCAAAGTTTTCAAAGACAGTTTGTGGTTATGATAGCTTAGCTGAGGAACCCTGTATTCTCTTTCAATTTGCCGCTTTCTTGATTTTTTTTTTTCTCTGCATCACTTGAGGGTGAGCTTTGTGAGTTCATGGACTCTGATCTGCTCTCGGCTGCATCAGCAGCACCAGTAACGGTGTCTGGCCCTTTGGAGAAGGAGATCCATAGCCATGTATTGAACACGAGTGGATTCTGACTTCCACAAGTTCACGGAGCTAGGTTCCCAGAGCTGAGTAGTTAAGTATCTGTTGATGACTAGATCACCTACTCGAGCAGGGGGAGACTACAGACAGATATGCACACCACTGCTAATAAGGATTGGAAAGATATGTGCAGTGAAGCATGCCGCACTGTGGAACATTCCAGAGGCAACGACTGAGCAGTGACCTCTGAGCAGGGTCTTTTTTTTTTTCATATTGTGAATGCATTTATATGTTTATTTTTTTTAACATATAATGTATTATTTGTTTCAGGGGTACAGGTCTATGAGTCAACAGTCTTACACAATTCACAGTGCTTACTATAGCACGTACCCTCCCCAATGTCCATCACCCCGCCACCCCATCCCTCCAACCCCCTCCCCTCTAGCAGCCCTCAGTTTGTTTCCTGAGATTAAAAGTCTCTTATGGTTTATCTCCCTCTCTGGTTTTGTTACATTTCATTTTTTCCTCTCTTCCCCCATGATCCTTTGCCTTGTTTCTCAAATCCCACATATCCATGAGATCATATGATAATTGTCTTTCTCTGATTGGCTTATTTCGCTAAGCATAATGCCCTCTGGTTCCATCTATGTCATTGCAAATGACAAGATTTCCCTTTTTTGATGGCTGCATAGTATTCCATTGTGTGTGTGTGTGTGTGTGCGCACACGCGTGTGCATATATATGTATATATATATATATCTTTTTTATATATAAAATAAAATCTTCTTTATGCATTCATCTGTTGATGGACATCTCGGTTCTTTCCATAGTTTGGCTACTGTGGACATTGCTGCTATAAGCATTGGGGTGCACGTGCCCCCTCGGATCACTACATTTGTATCTTTGGGGTAAATATCCAGTAGTGCAATTGCTGGGTCATAGGGTAGCTCTATTTTCAACTTTTTGAGGAACCTTCATACTGTTTTTCAGAGTGACTGGAAATGACAGAGGTTGGCAAGGATGTGGAGAAAGGGGAACCCTCCTACACTTAGCAGGGTCTTGAGTATGCATTTCAAATGTAGAAGCCAGAGAGTAAATTGAAGAGTTCTAGAATGGCTCAAGGGAAGTGTAGAAAAGATTAATACTATGTCAGAAGTTAGAAAAACAGCTACTTTTAGTTAAGGCTGGCTAATTCATATGCCTTGGTGAACCCTCCTCATATTTTTAAAATGAAAAATTTTACTTCAAAATATAAATCTCTGCCTTTTCTTGAAGTAAGCAGTGGCAACATTGACCCCACCATTGAGGTTGGGCAGTAGCTGAGCCCTTGGATGGGGTCTGTGATCTATTAGCCTGTCTCCTGCCAGCTGTACCCCCCCCACGTCACTTATTTATGGGACAGCTTGGTCTACTCAGTCATTGGTTCAGAGTCTTAGAGCACACCAGACATTGGACGCCCACATCTTTATGACAGGGACATTTATGGAAAGACTCCTGTGGTAGAAACAGAAACAGAAGTGCCCTTGTGTGGTGGAAGCTTGCTATTGAAGACCAGCATAGACCCAAAGTCAATGAATTTAAAACAAATACATTTTTAAAAAACAACATGGTGGCAAAACATCCCTGGGTAATTCGCATGAATGATTAGGAATCCAATGGTGGTGAGGGAGGTAGACATGATCATTGTCCGTGAACACCGGAAAGAGGTTGCAGCAAATTATGTTGAGGTGATTATGTTGAAAAGGGTGTTTTTAGCTTGTGTTGGGAATTTTAATCCTTCAATTCAGTGATTGCATTCATCTTTCATGGACTCACAGTTTCTGATATGTCGGTCATCGTGTTAATTGTCCTCCTCATCCACAAATAAATAAATAAATAAAAGTGCTGAGGAGGCTCATAGTCTGACCCCAAGCAAGAGAAAAGACAAGACACAGGAGAAAGATTGAAAACCTGAGCAGCCTGGGCTAGCGGAAGAGAAAGTAATTTGCTTTGACCCAGGCAATAAATCTGCCGGCCAGTAATGACCATCTCTTGACACTGGTAGTGACGTTGATAAAGTGCCCTGTCCCAGGCTGTTCCCCCATTCCCCCGAACCACAAAGCTCTCCTGATTGTTCGTGTCACTATTTATGAACGAATGTCAGAGAGCAGAGATAAAGGGATAATAAAGGGACAATGGCCTCTTTAAGTTAGTGTGAGTCCCAACTGAAATCATCACAGATGCCACTCTGCAGACCAAGGCAGGGCACTCTCTCCTGTTTATGTCGTTGTTGTTATTATTATTATTATTACTTTATTATTATTATTATTTTACCTGTGGAAGTTTTCCCAGAACTTGGTATTCAGACAATTGCTGAGTGCTCATTGGAAACAGAGGAAAACAAGAGCAGACCAAAGGGTTTATGCAGCTCAGCCCTGGTGATTCAGCCGAGTGGGCGTGGTCCCAGGGATGTGATTCATTTTCCTCATTTGGAAATTTTAGGGCAAAGTTTCAAACATGAGGTGAAGCAGATTTTATTTCCCTCCTGCCCTGATTTGTTGTAAGTCTTCTTTTATGTAAGTTGTTGGATATGATGTCTCTGATTTTTGACCCAGTTGCATTTTATTTTTTTTGTCACTTAAAGTTAACATGGTGTTCATAAAATACTATCTAACCCACATTGAAAATTGTTATTAGTTATTTAATATATACAAAATTTTATTTTGTTTTACTTCGTTTTTTTTTTTTTTTTACAGCCAGCTAGTTAAAAATGTTTTTTCTCCTCACATTTTAAAACTGTTATGTTTTTTTTCCTTCCTTCCTTCCTTCCTTCCTTCCTTCCTTCCTTCCTTCCTTCCTTCCTTCCTTCATTCCTTCCTTCCTTCCTTCCTTTCTTGTAGGCTCCACACCCAGCTTGGAGCCCAATGTGGGCTTGAACTCACGACCCTGAGATCAAGACCTGAGCTGAAATCAAGAGTTGAATGCTTAACCGACTGAGCCACCTAGGCGCCCCTAAACTGTTATATTTTAAACAGTTATATAAATATGACAACTATACAGGTACCTACATAATTATCCTCAATTTTGCCTCTCAGTCTGCAAAGCTTAAAACATTTACTTTCTAGCTCTTTAAAAAAGTTTGCCGACCTATGTTCCTGGCCATTATATACATTGTTAAGAATTTTCTTTTTGAGGGGGGCACCTGGGTGGCTCAGTCGGTTAAGCGTCTGCCTTTGGCTCAGGTCATGATCTCTGGGTCCTGGGATTGAGACCTATATCCTGCTCAGCAGGGAGCCTTCTCTTCTCTCTCTATCTCTCCACCTCTCCTCCTCCCCACCGCCCATTCTCTCTCTCTGTCTCAAATAAATAAAGTCTTTAAAAAAAAATGAATTTTCTCCGCTAGCCACATGTAGCTATTGAGCATTTCAAATGTGGTTAGTCTACATCGCCATGTGTTACAAGTATAAGATATGCACTGAATCTTAAAGCCTTAGTTTTTTTCAAAAAGCTATAAATTATTCCACCAATAATTTTTATTTTATTACAAATTGATAACATTTGGGGTATATTAGGTTAAATAAAATTTATTATTATAATTAAAAAAATGAATTTTGTTTTTTGTAAAGTATCTAGTCTCAAGTTGAAGGCCATTTCATTATTTCTATTTGTTTATTTTCTATTATAAACACTTGTGAACTAGTCCTTTGGTGTACAAATTTCTTCACAGTATAGGTCAGACTGTAAGTTATGTGCATCTTCAGCTTTGTAAGACAATGCCATATTGTTTTCCAAAATGGTTGTCCCAAGTTGTGGCCTCAGCAGCAGAACTGTGGTCACAGGTAAAGGGAGACATTTGTCAGTTTTCTTCACTTCCCTTCCCAAACTTTTCCTTATGTAGCTCCGTGTTTGGGTGTGGAGCAGAGAAATCAAGATTAATAAAATCACCAATAACTATATCCTGAAATATTATGCACAAACATAATTTTTTAAAAGTAAGTCTCCTAATAGGCTATCATAGTACTTGATAGATGCTGAGTTTTATTAAGCTATAATAATAATCTATTAATTTACCTTAAGATAATTTTATTCAAAATTGTAAAAATATTTTGAATTTTATATTCATGATATATATTTATATATAGTCATAATATCCAAATATTAACAATATCTTTGTCGATGTTGGTATTTTTAAAAAAATCAAAGAAACATTTTCTAATTATTTGCCAATTTATATGACATTTCAAGTCACAAGATGGAAGTTTTAACAGAAATAAGAGAATAACAGCAGTCTGTGCTGAATGAAATGTGATTTTCGTGTGTCTCAGAATGTTCAAGGAGACAAGAAAGTCTGACAATCAGGTTGCAACCTCGAAAGGTTGTTTGTTCTCCGAGTTGATTTCTAGGACCATATTCTCACCCTCAGAGAAACTGTACTTCATCATGGAAATGTGAGCCAATCCATCTTGGGGAACAGTGCTTATGTAGATGGCTCTATTTAGAAATACTATTATAAAGCTAACCCAGGAAGTTCAATTTCCCTCCCCAACCAGCGTATCTCTGGAATTATTTTCCTTGCAGATCAATGGAACAGAGAATTGAATTGGCTTCTCTTTGTCGGCATTCATACTTCAGGTACCCCCAAGTGCTTTGTGTAATGAAAAACAGCAATGTTGGTGCCTTTAATAAAACATTGACAATAATGCTTTCTTTTTCCCTGGCATTACTGCAGAAATGGAACTGATTTGGAGTCAAACAGCATGAGAAAAGACACATTCTCTTAAGTTAATATATCTGAAAAGCACACATAATTATAGATGTGTCAAAGTTCTAAAACAGTGAACTTCCTGTTATCCAGAGTGATTCAGAAAGTGAAACATCCTTGTTTATTTTCAGTTATGTATCTACCGCCACTCCATATGCTATGAATAATTGAGGACAGGGACTCTATTGCCCTTACCTCTATATTACTTGGCATGTAGATGCCTAATAAGTTTTTATTGAAAAAATATATGGATAACTGCAATAAATTAAGTGGTCCCCTACATTCCATGAGATAAATGTGATATCAACCATTACCACATTTTTACTGACCTCCTAAAGTCAGTAAAAGACTTTAGTAAAAGGTAGTAAAAGATACCAATTATCAACAGTGAAAGGAGTAGTCTCCAATATTTACACTAAAACAATAACAAATATGATCCTATTAATCATTAATAAGGTGGTCAGGATTTTAAAATATGTCAGTGTCTTCCAGCCATTGCTCTGAATGTTATTTTATTACATATATGTGTGTGTGTGTATATATATACATATATATAAATATATATGTATGTAAGTACATGAGAATATATGTGTGTGTGTGTGTGAGAAGTGGCTGTGTGATTTTATAATATAATTCACTGAAAATATAACTACAAACCTACTATGTCCCATTCCTCTGTAACCATTGTTAGGAATAGAAAATAAGGAACATTTGGTCCCTAAATCTAAGTGTTGATGAGAAGGGTGAATCTTAACTTCTTGAAACAACCAAAAAAAATTACTAAATTAAATCCGAGCTTAGAAGTGGTGATACAGGCCAAGGTGGTAAGGGGTGAATCCAGGAAAAGACAGAGCAGTGGGCATCTGGGTCCTCAGGGAAGGGCCACGGCACACCCGGCAAGATGGACACTGAAGAGTTGAGGTACCAGGAAGGATGAAGGTTTCTCAGCATCCATCCTGATTGGTGCAGTCTCACACGTAGCATCATTTATGAAAATGGAAACTGGAATGTGCTGTAGGAGGAGGAGAACCAATCATTTGTACTTTCTGGCCAGTTGGATGGTGGAAGATGATTATGTGTCCTGCTTCCACCTGATTGCCACTCTTCCATGAACCAGGGTTCTCACTGTAAAAGCAGGACCGAAGGAAGTAACCTGGCCTCTGAACATATACCATGTGTGTCAAAATACTTTTCAAATGCCAAGACTGGTATGTTATTTCTAAAACCGTAGTTGGCAGAATTCCATTAGCACTTCACCCTGTAGCAACAGGGGACGCGTCCTCTTTCACATCGTGTCCCTCCTCTCCCCTTCTTGTTCATTTCCTCCATTCCCTTCCCTTCGTGCAAGCCAAAGAACCCAATGTCAAGTATTTGTTTGAAGTTATAGACAGAGCCTGACCAGAGAGTCTCTGGAACTTCAGATAGACCAGTGATGTGTTAGTTGAGCTCTGATATATACACTCTGTGGCATCACAGGTAATTTGTTTAACTTCCCTAAGCCTCAGCTTCATCAACTGTAAAGTGAAATTGGGGATATCTATATTGCAGAAGTACATTAAATTTGAACTGATTTAGCCCATATGATACCTAATTTATTGTCTTACCCCATATTAATTGCTCAAAATATTTGACTTTTATTTAGTACAACTCCTATTAGGACAGAAATAGGGCAAGATACTTTTGTGAGGCGCTCCCATGTGTCAGAGGCTCCATATACAATATCTTCATTTTCATAACAGCTCGGTGGTCAGCAACTATTTCCCTTATGGCTAAAATACTGACAGCTTGGGGAGGTTAAGTGACTTATCCCAAGTCATGCAGCCAGTGACGTTGCTGGGATTTAAACCCAGATCTGTCAGGCTCTGAAAACATGCTGTCATAAGTCATACCATGCTGCCTTCATGATGCCAAAAGTTGGATACAGATTCTAACTAGTCAAATGCTTCGTCTACAGTCACCGAGTTAATTAGCAGTAGAGTCTAAATTAGAATACAGTACTCTATCATCAGCCAACAAAATTATAGTCAGTGCAACAGCTAGTTGGATTGTATTTACCTCTTTTTTGGCTCAGAGGATTGACAGACAGACAAGGGGTCATCTAAATACCAAGAAGCGCGACGTGTTTGTGTTGATTGTGTTTTTTATTTTTCTGCTGAATTTCATTTTAAAAGCACCAGAGCCATATTTGTCATGGACTAGACCTATAAAGTTGAATAATTGCTCGAATGGCTCTACTTGAGTAAGAAATGCCCAATCTTCCATTATAGTAATGAGTCCTTGGGACACATTCAGCTATGGGAGAAAAGAGGGGTTTTCTTTTCCAAACTTGAGGGATACTCCATGTCCCCCAACCGGTAATTTACTGGATGATGGAGAAATTGAGCAGTTCGGTATCTCTGCTGAGTGGCAAAATTCCCCCTCTGAGATCTACAGTCAGCAAAGAAGCTCAACTCTAGCTCCTCCTCCTGTTCTTCCCAGCTTTCTCCTTACCACAATCTCCTTCTTCTTTTCTTTCTCTCCCCACCTTTGTACCCTTCTCTTTCTCCTCTCCTCCTCCATCCCCTCTCCCTATTCTCCTCCTTTCCATTTTTTCCCCTTTTCCTCTCACCTACTCTTCCTCCTCCTCATCTTTGCCCCTCTGGTCCTCTCTGCCCTCCTTATTCTCCTGTCTTCTTTCACCTGCTCTTCTGTATTCTCTTCCTCCACTGTCTCCTCTTCTCTCTCTTCTGCCTCTTTCCTTCTCCCTTTCCCTCCCCACTTCTTTCCTTCCTGTAGTCCCTCCCCCATAATCTGTATATTTCACTTCTAATACATTTTTAATTCAAAGTTTTATTCGATAATTGCAGATGTGCATGCAACTGTAAGAAATAATGAGACCCTAGGACACTTCATTTAGTTTCCCCAATAGTAAGATTTTGTAAACCTATACTCTAATATCACAACCAGGATATTGACATTGATACAATCCATCAGCCTTATTTAGATAACTTCAGTTTTACTTACTCATCAGGGTTTGCATAGGTGTGTGTGTATATATATGCTTATATTTATTATAGTTCTATACAATTTTATCACCTATGTAGTTTTGTGTATTCACCACAGTCAAGATACTGAGTAGATCCAACCCCATGAAGATCCCTCATGTCTTCCTTTTGTAACCAAAACCATCTTTTTCCTGCCCCAACCCCCAGCTCCTGCAACCACTCCTATGCCCTCCAATACTAAAATTGTGTCATTTCAAAAATGTTATATAAATGCAAATGATTCAGCAGCCATGAAATCACAAATGGTAAGGAACATGGTAAGAGGGTCATCAGGTATTTGAGTTTCTAGACAAGAACCAGGTGATCTGGAGTAGCCAAAAGTGAGGGCAACATGGACAGGATGAGACTAAGGGAAGCATTCAAGCAGTGCATTTGGTGGGCCAGAGAAGCTGGCGTGTGGTCAGGCAGGACACTGTTAAACAGGGTAGACCTCTCCTGCAAGGGACACTTACTGGGGGATCTATAGGAAGTGGCATGGAGCCAAACAATGGGAAAATCATTTTGAACAAGGAGCCTATAGGAAATTGAATATACTAGTAAAAAAAAAAAAATGAGTTGAATTGTCCTCCATTCTCTGAGTGAAAAGAAAGCAACTATTGAAGAGAGTTAATTGCTCTGGCAAGAACAGTGGCTACAGAACCAAGCAAATGGATCAAGGTCACCTTAATGGGTTAACAATTACTTTGGCATTTTACAGTGAGTGCCGGAAGAAGCAAACCTTTCATAGATTTCAACTGATAAAAATTGAAACTCAAGTGAACTCTGAGCAATTGAAGTAATAGTTTCTAAGAAGCAGCAGCATATATTAATATATTCCTGAAGAAAGAAATCAACCAGTTCCAGCGTAGATGGCATGCCTGGCAAAGTCCGCAAAGTAGGTTTTCAGAAAAGACCAGACCAGATCTGACCACATGAGAACAGAGAACATTTTCTCATCCCAGATACTCATGAGAAGAAAATAGAAATTGACATCAGATACTCCCCAACAGTATTTACAATTGCGCGTACTCAGACTTTAAGCTGTTTACAGATAGACATTATAGCTAAATATATTGAAGCCTCATTGCAGAGTGGAGGCCCGTTCATTCCAAACATTTTTCCTTTTTATCCTGCTTCCATTAAGTCAGGAGTTAATGAGCCACTTCAAGTATTGTTCATTGGTTTAACTGCTTCCATGGGGCCAAGGATATTTTCTTATGTGTTTCCCATTTATCCCAAAGTCCAGGATAATTTATTTATTCAACAAATATTTACTGAACACCTAACTCCATGCCAGGCAGCGAGGATACGTCATCAAGGCATTGAACAAAAGAGACCTCATCCTTTGTTTTGTCAGTATTTTGAGTCTGGTGGAAATAAGTCTTCATTTAATCAACCAACAGGTATATGGTAAACATCTACCATGAGCCAAACTCTATTCTAGATACTGGAAATAGAGCCAACTATGAAAAAAGGAAAGAAAAGTAACCAAGCTGATCATTAAGGATGTGGACAGATGGGTGTTATCTAGAATAGATGTGCCCAGGAGATGACTAGCATAGTGTCATAGAGCATGGCTGAATGTCCTTGGAGATCAGAAATCAGGGAGGCCTCTCAGAGGTAATGACATTTGATCTGGTATCTGCCTGGCAACAGTGAATCGGCCATGAAAATTCCTGGGGATGGAG
This sequence comes from Potos flavus, assembly GCA_028534135.1. Classification (NCBI taxonomy): domain Eukaryota; kingdom Metazoa; phylum Chordata; class Mammalia; order Carnivora; family Procyonidae; genus Potos; species Potos flavus. The sequence continues at coordinate 116,149,839 of CM052885.1, forward strand.
GATTCCAGACTGATTAAACATTCAACAAATAATTAAATATAATTGTTTAATTACCATTATCCTAAGTGCTATATTGATTTTTATAACTGGCATTTCTCCATCTTTGAATTCATATTTTTTTCATCTCTTCTTCCTCAATTTCTAAGGTTCTGAAATCACACAAATGAAAAAACTCTACCAGATTTCCCTCTGCACAGAAAATGTTTCCCGTGTGGTTGGCAACTTTTGATAGCTCTCCCTCCTAATTCAGGGTAGTTAACGACAGCGTTTCAGGGATAAGGCTTGATTTTTACTTCTGCCTTGGGGCAAGAGATACTGCTTTTGCCAAAGCTAGTTTTAAATTTCTCTAGGTTCAAGATACCAAGAAGTGGAGTAACAGGAAAACATTCAGCAATTGACAATCATTGTTTAAAAAAAATTAAAAGCTATGCTAAATGGATCATAACATGCTCAAATACATGAAAAAAATTGCTTCAAAACACAGCTGGGGAAAGATGTTTGTTTTTATTAAAAGTTGCTCAAAGGCATCATCATAACGACAGATTCCTTAAACGTCTACAAACACAAAGGCCTGAAAAATAACTCTTCATTGATTTTTTTAACCTGCTGTATTTCATGTATTCTGAAAGCTATTGGTATACTTAACAAGGGCTTCCTCATATCTGCCGGATTTTATGAATGATCATCTTCTGCTGATTCAATCTGGGAAAATCCCTTTTGCTGAGACAGTCCCCAATGGCCGCTTTTATAGTCTCCTTACTTGTTTTATTACTCAAGGGGACTTCCAATTTTTCCAAGCTAAGCACAGAGGATCTGAACAACAAAAATACCCATCGTTGGATTTTCTTTCTAGTCCACGTGGATTTTTTTTGGATCTTAGGTTTCAAAGACATTTTCTGGTTCATGTCCTGAGAGCCAGATCATGCGGACACAGTATCAGTAGATTATTGCTTCATGAGGAATAAAACTCTATCTTCTGGTCTTTTGCTTGTGTTCATCATGGATCCGTCCAAAACCCCCCATGTAGAATACAGACCTTCTAGTCTCTATGCTTAGGTGTGCCCGAGTGGTGGATTGAAATGATCATGAATGGAACTTAGATCAGGTTTTCTGAATATAGAATCTAAGACAGATCCTGATTCGTTTAGGGGGTGTTCTCAGGAGAAAATTGCAAGGATGTGAAGGAAGCAGGGTAGGGCAGAAGGAAAAGGTAAGTAATAGTAGATGTAGTTTTAGATGTTGTCTTGGCCCAGGGAAATTCTGAGAAGGGTGTAGCTATGCGCTGTGAGCATCCAACTGTCCTAGCAACTAGGAGATGGGAGCATCGGTCTGGCAAAGGGGTCCAAGCAGGGAATCAGCAATGTCTTTTACACAACCGCAAAATCTTGCCTTTGTTGTTGTTGTTTCGTTTTTCCTGCCATAGCCATCCTGGGCTGTGAGGCTGGCCATGATTCCAAAGCCATTTTCCTTTCAGAATTAGCAGTTACCAAGTTGTAACTGATTCATTTTAATTCACTCCTAAAGTGGGCTGAGTTAGAGCTGGAAACACCGAGGAGCTCCAAACAAAAGGCATAATTACCAAGGCTGACAACGCCATCATTGATGATATATTGTCTGGGGGGTTGGTCATGATACCCTGAGATGGCCTGTGGCATTTGTCAGCTAAGAGTACATTCAAACAGTATTGCAGTTTCCCATTAGCGAAAAAAAATGTGGTTTCAAAGTTTCATGCTTCATTCGAGTCCCTCCCAGGCAGCCCCTAGGGGAAATCCATGAGCTACTAAAAGTGCTTAGAAAGCAAACCAATGGCAAGAGCTCTGAATGGTGTAGAATTAGGTGTAATGCTTAGACCCGAACTTTCAATTCAACTGCGAAAGGCCAATTTAAGGATGCCTTACCTGGCATCGAAATTAGAAAGTCACTCAATCTTCCAATCTTCTTGAGATAAGTAGGGCAACCATTGTCAATAACTGCAAAGCCCCAAAGACTAGGGATTATAAAACAGACCCAACAGTGCCACTGGCTACCATGTAATGCATGTTTCTGTATGACTTAGACACGTCCTAAGAAGTTGATGTATCTCATTTAATGATAAACCCTGGGAAGTATGTATTGTTATTCTGGTTTTGTACATGAATCAACTGAGGCACAAAGCATTCTTATGCAGTGCACATGGCTGGACATGCCTAGACAGCTCTACTCCCCAGCAGAATAACTATGAAATGAGAGTAAGAACCCAAGTGTGGTAAATGAGGCAATCAAGACTTCCAGCATTTTAAACCAACACAGAATAAAATACAAAGAATTTTGATCTAATAAAAAGAGACAAAAATCCATTTTTTTTTTAATTAGGAGCTCCTGCCATAGAGGTATGTGATTAAGTCAAGTGGATTTAAGAGGACTTCCCTGAGATAAAGAGGAAGAGAAGAATATTCTAGACAGGGGAATAGCAGGTACAAAGGCCCTGTGGCCAAAGAGAGCACACTCCACGGGGTTGGCTGGAGCAAGTGAGAGCGGGCCTGGAGAAGGTCACAGCTCAGAGGTAGGCAGGAGCCAGACCAGGCAGGACGTGTTGCCATAATAAGGGGATTTTCCTCATCATTAGAAGCGATGAAAACCCACTGAAGCAGTGGGGAAACCATGGATTTCCTTTAAAGTGAAAGTAAGAGCAGGGCGCATAATTTGCTGACATTCATTTTGGTGTTTAAAAGAGCCCTCTGGGGGCACCTGGGTGGCTCACCCATTAAGCGGCTGCCTTTGGCTGGGGTCATGATCCCAGGGTCCTGGAATCAAGTCTCACGTCGGGCTCCTTGCTCGGTGGGAAGCCTGCTTCTCCCTCTCCCATTCCCCCTGCCTGTGTTCCCTCTCTCGATGTCCGCTGTGTCTCTCTGTCAAATAAATAAATAAAATCTTTTTTAAAAATTAAAAAATAATAATAAAAGAGCCCTCTGATTTTGAAATGAGTAGTGGCTTGGAAGGAGAATAGCATGAAAATACCAATTAACACCGATTGCAAGTGAGCGAGACTGGGTGCTGATTGTGCTTTGCCTGGGGTGTTGTTGATGGAGGTGAACCTAAATTAAAATATTCCAGAAATATTTTGTCAAAAAAAAATTGACAGGAATTGGTAATGGATTGGATGGGGTGGGGTGGAGCGGGGACCCCAAAGGGGATGTTAAAGTTTATTCCTGGTTTCTAACATAGAGCTACGAGAACAGTCGTGTCATTTACTGAGGAAAGAAACGTTGGATGTTTCTCAAACTCCAACCAAGTTCGTTTGTTAAGACCATAAGTTTAGTACTGGATGTGTGGAATTTGAGGTGCTTTTGGGAAACAAACAAACAGGTGAGGACAAGCAGACAGTAGAACAAGAAATCTAAAATAGAACTCTGGATTAGAGATGGTTATCGAATCCATGAGTATGGATGACATTTACCCAAAAGTGTATAAAGTGAAAGAAAAAGACGGAAACTGGCTTGACTGTTCCAGGAAGTAATGAGTGGGTAGCTAGACCTCAGCAGATAATACTTTTGTGGAATGGAGAATTCACTAATGCCTGGAATACATGGTAAACTCAGTTTGTAGTTGGGGCGGGATCAGCCTCTAGCAAAATTGTCAAATATAGGCTGTTTCTCTTTAAATTCCTGCTGGGGGGTTGGGGGGATGGGCGAGCCTGATGGTGGGTATTGAGGAGGGCACGTATTGCATGGAGCACTGGGTGTGGTGCATGAACAATGAATCTTGTAACACTGAAAAAATAAAAAGTATTTGGGGGAAAAATACATATTTTCAACCTCATCTACCAATTCTCTTGTACCCACATATATCCTCTTAGTCATACTTCAGTCAACCTATCCCTTAAATATACTCTAAAGAACTATTTCCTGAGTATCATTTGTAGTATGCACTTTTAAGTTTTGCTATAATTGAATATCAGTTAAAAATAATGTTTATTATTGCAATTGTGTAAGAAAATGTCCATGTTTTAAAGATGCACAATGAAATATATAGGAGTAAAATAATATGATGTCTGAGATTTATTTTAAAATGCTTCAATAAAGGAAAAGGATAAATAAAAAAATAAAAAATAAAAAAATAAATTCTTGCTTGGAAAAGATCACCAAAATGAGAGAGCAAAAGAACTTGTTTTATTCCAAAAGAAAAGGAAATGTGTTTAACAGAAAACAAAATCGTTTGCCTTCTTCTCATTTTCTTTTAAATCTTCTTTTTCCGATGCTCGTGCTAAAACACAAATTCTCATCAAGCGTCAGCACAGCGTGTCAACCGTAGATCAGATAGATACTCCATGTCTAATGATGACCAACCTCTGACAATCACTTTCCAAGAATCCCAAGACACTGCTGAAGAACGTAATTGAAAACTCTAAAGGATGGCTCCAGGGTTACCCATTAGAGTGAGCTTACTAAATTCTCTTTGACTGAGAGCAGGCATGCATCTGAACAAACATGTCATTCGAAATACACAGCAGCCGGAGGCTGCCTGAAAAGGAAAAGAAATCCCAAAACAAAACTACCAAGAGCATCTCTAGCTCAACTTAGTGATTGTGATGAATCTGTCACCGGAAAGCTTCGCCAGGTATAAGCTGTCCTTATACGGCTGTCCTTGAGCCACCTTGCCTCTGTCTTACCCCTATCAGCAGAGACACACCAGCTTCCTTTCTCTTTTGTTCGCTTTTCTCATTGCAAATAAATAAAGTGGCAAAGTTGCAATTCACTGAAAATAATACTCAGCAGATTAAATCTATTGCACATTTGCTTTCTTCCAGATAAGCTCAAGAATATGGTGCTTTTTTATTATTTTATTTTTTGAGTAAACATAACGAAAACCTGAAACTGTTTTCTCAGCACCGGCTAAAGCTTACAGATGGAAATCCTAGGTCAGGGGAGGGAAAACACAATCTGGTCCCGTTGGCCTGTTCAGCCATATTCCTCCGGATGGAGTGGATTTCAGGGTGTGTACTAGTTTTTATCTGTCCCTATGGATGACTCTTAAACCTTTCTCTTTAACCCTGTTCTGCCCCTCCGGAGGCTAATTGGTATAGAAATCATCACCAAGCTCCCTCGCCTGCCTCCCAACTTGGAGTCAACTAATGGGAGGTGCCTAGCAGATCAGAAATAAAGACGGGAATAAGTTTGAAGTATTTATTCCATTTCTCTGGTCTCTGGGTTCCTGTGAGCTGATACATTCCTCTGTCACAGGTCGGCGCCCTTTCCCCCATGGCCCTCTTTGTCTCTAGGGGTGGGAATTGGCTTCCTCCTATCACCCCTGCAACCCTTTCTAATTATAATAAAGCCCTCTATTACCAACCCCAAAGGGCTCCACTCTCCCTTGTGGTTTACCTACACTCAGCCTACATTCTCGTATGAAGTCCTTTTATAAAACTGCATTAGTTCTCTCTGGGTCCCTGTCCCACGTGGGGTAACACATACTACAGACAAATCACTCTGATAACCCAAATGAGGGATGGAAAACAGGAAGCTGCAGAGACAAAGAAAACTGCATGAGAAGGGTGCGATGGAGAACCCCTAATTTCTATTATAGTCACTGTTAAAGGTAGCTTCCGAATTCACAGTATCCTTTCTTCCAGAGCACCAGCCCCCAGTTCCCTGGGATGTGTTTTAGGTAGGTATGTCCATGTCCTCCCCAGTCTACCTCTCTCCTATCCAAACTTACCTAATACGACCAAGGATAATCACATGACCCAATACGGGTCAGCCATGTCCTTTTCCTGGAGACTTGGAATGTGGACTGCGAAAGGCCAGCCACTAGACTGTGAGATTAATCACAAGAAAAATGGAAGAATGAAGTAAAGATACAGAAGGCAGAGAGTGAAGCCCAAGAGAGTAGGTCCGGATTGCATTACCCCCCCCCAAAACTTGGCCCCATCTCTCCCTTGAACAGATTTATCGCTGTATCTTTCAAATAAGACCCTCCATTTATGTTTGTTAGCTAGAGTTGGTTTCTGTTACCTGGAACTAAAAGAATCCTAAATGATCCATTCAGCAACAAATGATGCTTTTTATGCAGCAACAATGTGGTGGGTACCTATGGATCTATTCCAACACTGTCTGGTAGAACTTTCCATAATGATGGGATATTCTGTAAAGTCTGCACTGTTCAGTGTAGTAGCCACTGACCACATGTGGATATTGAGCATTTCAAGTGTAGGCCGTTGGTGAAGGAAATGATTTTTTTTTTTATTAACACATAATGTATTATTTGCCCAGGATACATGTCTGTGAATCATCAGGCTTATACCTTTCACAGCACTTACCATAGCACATACCCTCCCCAATGTCCATAACCCCGCCACCCTATCCCTACCCGCCCCTACCCCCCAGCCACCCTCGGTTTGTTTCATGAGTTTAGGAGTCTCTTATGGTTTGTCTCCTTCCTGATCCCATCTTGTTTCATTTCCCTCTCTCGCCCCCCACGACCCCCCGTCCTGCCTCTCAAATTCTTCATATCAGAGAGATCATATGATAATTGTCTTTCTCTGATTGACTTATTTCACTTAGCATAATACCCTCATGTCATTGCAAATGGCAAGATTTCATTTCTCTTGATGGCTGCATAGTATTGAAGGAAATGATTTTTTCTAATTTTAATTTAATTGAATTTAAATAGCCAGATGTGGCTAGTAGTCATCATATTAGACAGTTCAGCTCTAGACTTTTGGCTTTTTCCTGTTTTATGTTTTTGTTTCTTCTTCATTCATTGGTTTTCAGCCTTCTGGGTATCTCCTAAAGCTGGCATGTCCTTGTAAAGAATCGTCAATAATTAGGTGCTTATGCCTCTTCTTTCAGTTTCTAGCATTTTCTCTAGTTACCTATATGTGAGAAACCAGGAGGCTTGAAACTTGGTGCATTATGACCAGATTACTACTTTCGTTGTCCAGCCCAACTCTTGTCAGTCTCTAATCCTCACCATTGAGGCCCATCATACTAAACTTCATAAAATTTCCATAGTTTGCTCTATCACACTTCCATGCCTTTGCATATCCTCACTATGTGTGTTTTACTTATTTGTCCTTTCTTTTATTCATGCATTTGTCCATCCTTCCACCTGAGCATCCAAAAAATCTTATTGAACAAGACAGATTCAGTATCAGAAAGGCATCTATAGACTGAATTTTTATACGTGGGGTGGGTTTTTTAATGGGTGTTGTAGATTTGTGTAACCAGATGACCTACAGAAAGAGTAGATTTTCTCCAAGTATGGTTTGTGTGCAACAGACATGAAATTGCCAGGGATGGTTTTTGAAAATGCATTATAGCAGAGTGGTTGGGAATGTAAATAGTATTTTGCTTTATTCAATTTTTTTATTAATTCATAAATAATACTAGAAAGAGCATCTGTTAAGTGGTAAATGTGCCGTAAATGTTAGACAATGATAGCATTTGCTCAAAGTGTCTCTAATATTACATTCCTGATTCCGTTACCCAAAACTGCTCTTCTTTACCGTCTTCCCCCTCAGTCAATGGCGGCTCTGTCTTTTGCAACTGAGTATTTTCTGGGGAGCAAGCCCTGAGATGGAAATTACTGCGTGGGAAGTTTAATCAGACAGTGCTCTCAAAACCAATGAGTGTGGGGAGAGGGAAGGAAGTAAGGTAGGCCCAGGGAGAAGCTGGGCTAAGACACAGCCTCAGGCGACCTCTCCAGAATGCTGAAGTTGGAATGGATTTCCTGAGTCATCCTTAGAAGGACCCGGTGAGTCAGGCTTTGTCTCCCAAACCCCGTATCAGCCAGCTGTTGGATGCATCCTGCAGGCAGAGGGGTGTGACCTTGAGCAACGGCATTCTGTTCAGCTGAGGTCAATTTCCGGAGAGGCCTGGGAGTTGAGGGCTCTGCTGGCAGCACCTGCCCCAACTGGGGAGATCAGCCAATCAGTCCAACCGAGGGATCTCTGTAGTCTCTCAGAGCATCTGATATGCTGTCTTTTCAGTTTGGACTAAGAACTTGGAGTTGTCTTTCATTTCTCTCATTCCATTCTGTCCCAGTTCTACCTTTGAAATACAACCTCCGCTACTGCCGAGCTCCACCCCACCATCACCTCCAATTTGGATGGTTTAAGTAATTTCTTATGGATCATCCTGTTTCTGCCGTTGCTCTACTTCTAGTTTATGCTCAATGCAATAGACAATGTGCTCATTTTAAAACATGTCAGGTACCATCACTTGTCTGTTCTAAACTCCGAGGGTTCCCCATCTCAGAGTAGATTCCAAAGTCCTTAGAGCTTTCTACGCGGTCATGATCTATCCATCCGCAGTGTTTCTTACATGATTTCTTACCACTTCCTCCCGTGACCAACTTTAGCTTTGTTCCACGTCAAACACTCCAGGCATCCTCCAAATAGGATTTTGAATGCTATTCTTTGCTCATCCTAGAAAGCATATTCCCTATTTTCCCATGTAGCTCCCCACCCCACCATCCATTCTTTCAGGTCTCTGCTCTGATGTCACCTGATTGGCAAGGCCTTCTCAAGCTACCTCTTCTAAAACAGGATCCCCGGTCCCCTGACATTTCTTAAACCCTGATTCTGCCACCAAGATTACCATCCCCTGTTGTTCAATCAGACCTAACCTAGGTACTGCTTGCAGGTGGAATTGATGCTATGGACCTGCAAGGGATTATCCTGGGTTATCCAGACAGGCCCAGTGTAATCACTTGAGTCTTTAGAGGCAGAGAACGTTCTCTGGCTAGAATCAGAGACAGGGTGAGTGAGGAGAGCAGAGGAGGTTCAAAGTATAAGAAGGGTTCAACACGTCACTGCTGGATCTGAAGATGCAAGAAGGAATTCACAAGCCCGGAAATGCAGGCAGCATCTAGGACCCGAGGCTAACCTAACAAGGATAGGAGGACTTCAGTCCTACAGTGCAAACAACTATAATCTATCCACAGCCCAAAAAAGCCGGGAGTGGATTCTTCCCCCAGAGCCTCCTGCAAAGAACACAGCCTCCTCTTTGTTTCAGCCTGTGACAAGGCCGAGGACCCAGTCCACTCTGCTGGTGGATCCCTGACCTACAGGAATGGTGAGCAAAAGGGTGTTATTTTGAACCACAAAGCTTAGAGTAATTTGTTATAGCAGCATAGAAAATTAGTACTTAAAAAAAATTATGCTCTTTGTTCTCAGATAAACACCATCTTAATAAGCAATCTGCATATAAAGAAAAGGGATAACAAAATAAGCTTCCTATTTCTACATATTCTACTTTTTATTCAATAACTAAAGACCAGTAATGCGAATCACTGAAGTGAACTGTGTTTTACTAATATAATTATGATTCTGTACTGCTGATCCAATGAGTATATATTTTACTTGTCAGAGCCTGAGAGGGGGGTATCATTTTATTCAACAATGATCTTGGAAAGGTTCCTTGTGTTTATTAGTGAGCTTGTCTGAGTGTTTTACTCCAGGCAGTTAATTCAAGAGAATAATCTAATAAGGCACACAGTACCCACAGTTTCAATTACAAATACCAACAGTTTTGATTTGGGGGGAAAAAAAAAACTCACAAACTAGTCTATTGAATCATGATTATCCTGGCAGTTAAAAGCCTTTACAGTTATTTACATGGATTTTAGCAAATCACTTACCTAGTTCTCTTTTTCTCTTTCTCCTTCAAACTCCAGGAATTGCTTTAAAGCGGTGACCGTAGGTGCAAAAGGCTTGTTACCAAATTTACAAGGTTTAAGCCAATTTTAAGTACTGAATATTATTATTAATGACCTTGATCAGTTGAGTTTCTGCTCCTCCTCATTTGGCTATCTCTGACATTTAATTATTTCCAGGGCAATTCCTTCTCTACTCTTAAGATTTACTTAAGCTAATTTTCCTCTTTGTGACCCTCCTTGAACTTTCCTGGTTTTCTCTTTCACTTTTCTTCCCCATCCCTTTCTTCTCTGCTTCTCTCTTCCTTTCATTACAAACCCCTTCACACGACATGATTCAGTACACTTGTCCTACCTGAAATATAGAGTGGTACAAAGTGGCAGGCAGAAGGCCTACTTTTTTTTTTTTAAGAATTTTTATTTATTTATTTGACAGAGAGAGATCACAAGTAGGCAGAGAGGCAGGCAGAGAGAGAGGGGGAAGCAGGCTCCCTGCTGAGCAGAGAGCCAGATGCGGGGCTCGATCCCAGGACCTTGAGATCATGACCTGAGCCAAAGTCAGAGGCTTTAACCCACTGAGCCACCCAGGTGCCCCCCATCGTAGCCTAAGTTTTAATAATATATAATTGGAACTAGTCCAAATACCCATTAATAGGGACTTGGTCAATAACTTATAGTATATCTACAAATGAGTACTACATGACTGTAAAAAAGAAAAACAACAGGTGGCTTGGGGGGAGTTCTCTCTTATGCTCTTTTCAGGTACCCAAAGGATTGAGAGAAGATTGTCTTTATTATAGAGTGTTTTGACTAATGAATGAATACAGAATAATGGAATTAGAATATCACTTTATAACACCCAATGAATTAAAGGATCTAGACAAGAAGTATCAAGGGGCAACCAGGTATTTTGTGCTCCCAACTCTGAATTAATCTCGTATTCACCACTCTTCAGTTGAATTTGAATCTAATAAATCTTCCAGATCTAAATACCAATTTCCAGGAAATCCTGGGGATACGTGGACTTTTGAAGCATCATCAGCGTGATATAATCATTGAAATTCAGACTCTGAGGAGCTCTACAAAATAATGATCATTATATTAAATAATTTAAGTGGAAAGGGGGAAGAGAGACTACATCAACAGAGCTAGCGGATGTCTGCTTCTGCAGAAGAGAGTAGCCCCATTCCTCCCAAGACTTCCCCTTACAACGAACAAGCCCTGGATATAACCCAATAAGCATCAGACCTGAAAGGTGAAATCAAGAAGATGGATGGTCTAGAGACCACAGGAATTGAGGGCTGACCTAGAGGTGAATTCTCAGGGTTTCTTTCTTTCATTTGTACAGATAGGATGTTGTAAAAATCTCCAACCTGGAACTGCCAACAGGAACAAAAAACAGACCAAAAAACAAAACAAAAAAAAAGCCTCCAAGGAAAGCCTGTCTCCCCCTAGCCAAAAGTGTGATGGAAAAAAATGGCCTAATAATAGAGCAATGTTTTGGCAATAACAGCCCTACTCAAACTGAACACCAGTGATAAAATCGCTCTCCCCTGCTCTACCCCCTCGGTTTCAGTCTGATCTTCTAGTTTATCAGCCGCCCCACAGAAGCAGAGTTTGAACCCTAATTCTACCTCCTGTAGTACTGACTGGCCAATAGGGCAGTTTATCTCCCATCTCCTGCCGACGGGAAGAGTATGGGCTCCAATTGTACAGGTGGTGTTAGAAAGCGGAACTAAGAGGTTGTCCTCCCTTTTGCATGTTGAAGAAGCAGGCAACTGTGATCAGATCAAATTCCCCTGCTGGGGTAGTGTCAAGGGGATCCACCTGATCTTCCATCCCCCTCCTGATGGAATCAGGTGATGCTCTAATAACCGTGACAAGTGGCATTGTTTGGGGTGAATGGGGAAGTGATCTTGCTGAAGGAAGCAATCCAGCAGTGAGCTGAGCCTCTATGCTCACCCACAGCAACTAGACTTAAAGAAGCCACGCAAGGTCAGGCTAGTGACCACTAGGCTTCACCCCTGCCCCATATCAGCAGGACACCGGTGGGGAGTTGAGCCTGTACCCTGACCTGGTTCCCATCAAGCAGGAATAGGTGGTGCAAGGTCGGGTGAGGTAATGGATAACCTGCTTTCTCTTTCTTCATGTCAGCGGGTCCCCAGGGAAGCTAAACCTCTAAAGGACTCAGCATCAGTGATGCAGAATGAGGCAGTGGGAGGTTGGGCTACCTGGCACTCCACTTCTCTTCCTCTCCCACCCTGCTGTCAGCAGGCTCCAGCGAGAAGCTGATCTTACAATCCCATGTAGAGGCAATTAAGCATATGGGGATGTATCAACTAAGCTGAAGGACTCCGGGTGCTAAACTTACGCCTCACCCAACTGCGAGGAGTCCATGATCCAGTGTCCCACTTCTGCTAGGATGTTGGCAGGGCCCAGTGGGAAGCTGAACACATATATCCACATATGCCTTGTACCACACCTTAATGGAGGGACTCTCTGCTAACAGTAGAATATTAAACAGGATTCAGTCTCATCAAAAAATTTAAGGACACAGTTGAAAACCACTAATCATACCAAGAAAATAACAGCACGAAATTGAAAATCAACTGGTGTCAATACTGCTTTGAGGCATATGTTGGATTATTTTTAACAAACGAACAGAAATAGTCCAAATAACCTGTAAAAGAAATCTCTGGGTGATGATCATTTCACTAGAAAATTCTACCCAACATTTGAAGAAGTATCAACATGAATTCTATACAGTCTCTTTCAAACAATAGAAGAGGAGGGAACATTCTTCAACTCATTTATGAGGCTAGCATTACCTGGATACCCAAAACAAAACAAAAAGTCCTCAAAATGTTGGCAAAAAGAATTAAGCAACAAGTAAAAAGAATTCCGCCCTATACAAAATGGGATTTATTCCAAATATGCAAGGCTGGTTCAACACTTGAAGATCAAGCAAGCTGGGATTTTAAAATTTGGAGTTAAATTTCATTAATAGTTATAGAGCTATTTAAATTATCTATGTCCTACTAGGAGGGATATCCTCGTTTGTGCTTTATGATGAATTGGTCCATTTCACCTAAATCATAAAATCTTATTACACTATCCTCTTCCCTTATCTTTACAATGGTTACAGAATCTGTAGTGAGATCACTCATTTCATGCTTGGTATTGGTAACTTGCCTCTTCACTTTTTATCTTTCTCAATTTTGCCAAAGATTTATCTTTTTTTTTTTCCCTGAAGGACCAACTTTTTGTTCCATTGACTTTATTTTTTTAATTTCTTTCTATTATTTCTTGCAATTATTTTGGACTTATTTTTGTCTTATTTTTCTAGTTTCTTGAGTTAGAAACTTCATTATTAATTCGAGACTCCTCTTTACTAAGAGAAGCATTTTAGTACTATAGTTTTCCCTCCCAGCACTACTTTAGCTGCATCCCATATATCTTGATAGGTTCCATTTTATTCTATATTTTTTTCAAAGATTCTTGTTAGATCCATGGATTGATCTCTCGGTTAGATAGAGGGTGTGCTGTTTGGAATCATTAACATAAATGTATACTAAAGAAATATTCTTTCAGTGCAGGTGAATTCATTTCAAGTATAGCCTGATCCTGGTGGTAAGCAATGAGATGGCATAAGTCAACTACTGCTCAATGGAAATAAACTCCACACCAACAAGAAAGTGAAACATTATACTCAGTATGTTGAGTAAATGTAGTTTTTAATTAAATTTGTAATACACTCCAGCCATCACATATCCCATGAGCAGATGGACATACTGTGATAACACTGGATGTTAAATTTTGAAATAATATAAAGTAGCAAGTAAAATAGAGAAACTAAATGTTATTTGATCAACCAGAGTTATAGCTAAAACCTAAGCCCGTAATTCTTATTTATGACCTCCTCTGTCTAACCAATAAATTTAACATTGTTTTTTGTTTATCTCTAACCAGAGCTTGGTGGTTTTCATGAGGGGGGAGAAACAGTTACAATCAATTAAATGGTGTTAATATTTCTTAAATATTCTGGTTTCATCTTAACTTCTTTTCATTTGATGGTTTGTAGTTAGGTAAATGGTTTCTAAATACTGCATGTAGTAACAACTTTTTTAAAAAGTAGGAGGTTAAGGGGTGCCTGGGTGGCTCAGTGGGTTAAAGCCTCTGCCTTCGGCTCAGCTCATGATCCCAGGGTCCTGGGATCGAGCCCCGCATCGGGCTCTCTGCTCGGCGAGGAGCCTGCTTCCCCCTCTCTGCCTGCCTCTCTGCCTACTTGTGAGCTCTCTCTCTCTGTCAAATAAATAAATAAAATCTTTAAAAATAAAAAATAAAAAGTAGGAGGTTAAAAAGTAGGTTGAAAGGTTCATAAAAATAAAATGACATTTTAAGTTATTTTCCTTATAGATAATACCTTAATGATCATGGTATTTGGGATTTTCTGTCTTGATAGAAACACAAATTTTGACGGATAGTGTTAATGTAAAGAATGAGATATAACAGCTTCTAAAAGTTGTATTTACCAGTTTATATTTTTGGCTTTTAATTTATTATACTCCAGACAGTTAAAACTATCTTTAAAAGTAACAATCAAGTTTCTTTACTTAATATAGTGTTAAGATGCAAATGGAAGTGAATTTAATACAAAGCTGTCTGCCAGTAAGATACCGTGATTTTTGAGAAACGAGCCCCTACAATAACTCTAGTAAATTAAAGCATTTGCAGACTTTAGGACATTGTGTTATAGCTTAGTTTAATTTTACTTCAAAAGACCATTAGGGGTAGTGTAGAAAGCTGATCTTTATGAGTTGTTTTATGAATAAGACATAAATACATGAGCAAAAGTCTAAGCTTTTAAGTGCTGTGTGGACATATTTAAATAAAAGCAAGAGAAATCTTAGTTTACTTTGGTTTGGTTTGTTGATCTCCTGTGTCATCTGAATATACGAGATTTCACAGAGTTATTACAAGCCTTAAATTCAAATGTGTGAGGTATTTTTATCACACACTGATGCTGTAAGCTTCTAAAATAAAGCAAATTTATGCATTAGTCTTTGAAAATGAAAACCTACACTCAAATGTCCTGTACAATTTTAACTTGAGTATATTTTAAAGAAAATCATGTTTGGTAGAAGCCATTTCCTGGGTAGGAAAGAGGATGCCGAAATAATTATTATATAGCTCAAGTGCCCAAAGATACAGAATACTAGAGAAAGAAGGTGATAGAAATGGAAAAATGGGATTGAATAGGCTGGCTTGTCAGAATCCTCCTAGGAGAAGGTAAATTCAAACTATAGTTATTTCTTGCTTATTTGGAGACAAGCATCCAATTTATATATTACATGGGCCAGGCTGAAGGTGTCGAGGGTCGCTGGTAAATTGCTTTGGGTGAAAGCCCTCTCACCAGTCTTTTTATTTAGCAAAATCATGTTAATATGAAAGTGAAAGAGCTCAGAAGAAAAGAGGACCAAAAAAGAAAAAAAAAAAAAAAAAAAGGAGGGGGTCTATAATCTTGGAGAGAAGAATGAATGAGGTGGAACATTAAGGAACATGCTAAGTTAAAGGCAGGTGTAATTGGCAGAGAAAGGAGCAGGCTATATCCCGGTTAGATGTAATCCATATAAACCACTGGTCCATTTTATAACCATCACAAAGACATGCGTGCATTCTTTACAAGGCTTCATCTATATAAGCCGAACACTTACATAAATGATTTTCAGGCTAGATGTTGGTTTTATTTTGTACAAGATACATGTATTTATTCATCTGATGGGTATTAAGCATCTACTCTAAGCCATCTGTTCTGTGCAATATGGATATAGCAATGAAGACAAAAATTGGTGGCTTTTAGCTGGTAGGGGGAGAAAGCTAATAAAACAGAAGTAAATTGTGTACCTTATTAGAAAGTGTAGATACTGAGGAGAAAAATAAATCAGGAAAGGTGAGTTGGAAAATTTGGAGGTGAGGAAAGGTAGCAACTTCAAATAGAGGACCAGGGCTGATTTCCATGAGAAGTGACCTTTGAAGCCCTGGAGGATAAGAGGGAGGGGGCCATGCAGATACCCACACATGGTCCTGCTGCAGAGCATATCTGGAATGTTCCAGAACAACAAGGGGGCAATGCTATGGCTGGAACAGAGTGAGATCAAGGGAAGGGATTATGAGCAGTGTGACATGCGGTCATGAGAATGCCAGGGGCCTTCCTTGGGCTTGGCTCTTTTTCTGCATGATCCAGGAAGCCCTTTGGATGGTTTCAGGTATAGGGCTGATGGGATGGGATTTATATGATGGCTCTGGCTGCTGTGCTGAGGGCAGGACCTGGATGGTAGAGGTAGAACATTGTAGAAACATGGACACCAGTTCTGCCATTTTCAAGAAACTTCTGTAGCCTCCTTGGGCCTCGGTTTTATCATCTACAAATTGGGGTTAGTAGTACCTACTTCGGAGGGTTGGTGTGTGCATGAAATGACATGTTCTATGTAAAATGCATAGAACCGTGCCTAGCAGCTATTATGTGGTCACCAATTAGATGTCAGTATGGATCCTGGCTTCAGCCACTGGGAATCTGGAGTCACCATTTAACATACTGGAGAGGGCAGTTTGGGAGGCAGGAGGCTCTGTTGGAAACTCAGTTTTGACTTGATTTTGAGATGCCGTTTACTTCTCCAAATGGAGAGCTTGAATGAGCCACTGGACATAGTTATTGGCTCATATAGAAGCCTCAGCCCAATTTATTAGATTATGGATATATAGACAATATAGATGATGATTCCCATCATGGTTTCCATACTTAGCAGTTTGTATACATTTCTGCTAGGATGTTCCCATAGCTGACATTTTTATATTAAAATCTGTTTGATATTAAAGTCACATTTAGCGCAAATGGGCTTAATACGGTGTAAGAATCACCACCTCCAAACCAAGTACACAAAGTAATGAAGAGGGCTGATGGCAGCTGCAGCTACGGCCAGAGTCCCAGTTGCTTTAGGAATTTGGTATGTTCTTCATGTAAGGGCTGCGTTTGCCATCTTCTGTAGGCTGCAATTATGAGCATGTGTCATCAGTCTTCCTAGCCTGATACTTGAACTTACTTTCCATTACCCAGAATATTTCCATTTCTAGAGTCATTAGCCCAGGGGTTAATGGTGGCTTCTGCACATTTCCTTGTGTGGGCCAAAACTGGGGAATCATTGATGTTCATTTAGCGGTGAATGAGGAAAGCTTCTGGTTTCTGTCCCTTCTCCACCCATAGCTAGTAGATGTAGAAATGGAAGTAGTAAAATAACATAGAACAGTGAAAATGTATTGAGTGTCTCATGTCTCACAGGCTGTGCTATGCATTCTCCATATTCATGTAAGGAAACTGAGTCCGGTAGAGTTTAGAATCTTGCCTATAGTCACACTACTAGGGAATAGTGGAGTGGGTTTGAGACCAAGCCTCCTTGACTGCCTTGCCCACACAGGTGACCCCACCCCACCTGCACTGCCTGTCCCCCCCCCCCCCCGAAGCTTCTCTCTCTCTCATTCCTACTTCCCAATCATCCCTTCCAGAGGGATGAAGGGAACTGAAAAGTGGGCAAAACTTAAACCAGTTTTCTCTACTTCAGGACTGTGATTACGGGAGGCAACAATGAGCCATGGCTGGCTCAAGAAAGCAAGCAGAGCGGGTACAGGATGAAAGGAACAGCAGACTGAGGTCTGTGGATTATCTGTGGATTTTAGCTTCCTGGTCACTGCATTCAATAGAGCGTTCTTTCTAGCGGCCAGAAGTAAAGAGATTGCATAGAGCTCTATAATTCCCTCTTAAAAATCAACTGATTTGTCTCTTGGATTTCAAAAACTATTACCTCTCTCAGGAATCAAACCCCTAAAGATGAGGATTGGAAACGAGAACTGGAAACGTGAAAAGCACTGGCACAAACCTAATCCACTTGGAAAAAAAAAAGTGACAACTTTTTCTTTTTCTTTCCTTTGGATTAAGTTAACGGTGTATATTTTTTATGTGGAGATAAGTCTTTATTCCTGATGTTTGGAGGCAGGGCTTTGAGAGGTTTAAAATATCTTCAGGAAAGGGAAACACTGTTTTTTCTTATCAGGGTCACTTGAAATTATTTACTAAGTGATTTAGCTTAGCTCCTTTCAGAAAAAGAGAAACAAAAGATTTGCAATTCTCTGACTGTGGTCACTGATAAAATACTCAGTGCACCACACAAGAGCATGTATTTCGTTCCTCCACAGTGAAGAGGAATTCTCTTGCCTCGAATGTCAGTGTGACCACTGCGATTTGCATTCAATTAATGTGAACAATGAAGGCTGATATTCAGAGTTAACTATTCCTGAGAAATATTTGTGAGAGTGACTGATATGGTTCATTATGTGATATGCATTCGTTTGTATGCATGGGGGGATGGGCGGACAGGTGGCTGGATGGATAGGTAGATGCTACCCCGGAATAGAGAATTGAAGAATCATTTTGGTTACTTTTATTCTTTTATATAAAATGTTTTGTTATTGCATAAACTTTAGCAAGTAAAGACCTGTACAAAGGTGGAGATATCACCTTTAAAAAGATTCCCTTGGTCACCAGTATGAGAACCCATATCCCATTTTCTAGAACTTCTTCCTTTGAAGACTTTGGTAGGAGGAAGGCCCTACCACCTTTGGAAGTCTGAAGGGAACAGCAACAACAACTCTATATATGTATACACACACACACACACACACACACATACACATATACACGTGTATATATGTGTGTGTATACATGTATGTACACATATGTGTATGTACATATACATGTATATATGTGTATACATATATATGCACATATATATATATATATATATATATATATATATATAGATATTTTGTTCCCTTCCCAGATGCTAAGTTATGGGCATGTGACTTAGGCTCATGCAACTGGAGGCTCCCTTTTGGGATGCTCAATTTTGAACACTTGATGCAAAAATGGCAGGACCCTTGGAATTCATTTAGTGCTTTTGCAGGAGGTGGCAGCCAAAGGAAGTCCACCAGCCATAGTGTCCTTATGCAGCAGTGACAGTAGGACCCAGGAACAGCATGCTGACAAGGCTCTTTCTGCAGCTTGGCCTTGGCCCTGGGTGCTCCCGTTTATTGGCACCTTCCCCTTTCAAGCCCTGTCCCCCGACTTCTCATCACTCTTGTAAGCCTGCCAGTAGCCCACCTACACCTATCTTCTAAGCTTATCTACCTACTTAAGTAACCAAGAGATGGTTCCTATAGCTTACAACTCAGAACCTAACTGATAAAGCATTTATAGGTATTTATTTTAAAACTATTTTTTGAGGGGCACCTGGGTGGCACAGTTGGATAAATGTCAGATTCTTGGTTTCAGCTCAGATCGTGATCTCAGGGTCACGAGATCGAGCCCCGGGTCGGGCTTCGCACAAAGTCTGTTTAAGATTTTCTCTCCCTTTTCCTCTCTGCTCATGCTCTCTTTCTTTCTCGCTCTATAATAAATCCTTAAAAAAATTAATAAAAAATAAAACTATTTTTTGACTGCCAAAATAATCCATGCTAATTTGTAGAAAAGAAGAAAATATCTAACCAAAAAAGTGCCCCCCCCAAAAAAGTCCAACTATAATCTTACCACCCAAGGACAACAGATTCTAACATTTTGGTGTATATTCCTCTCATATTATTTTCATACACAAAAATATGGTATTATATCTACTAGTCTATTGCCTGCTTTTTCTCAACAATATGTAATAAAAAAAACATCCAAAAACATTGTTTTGTTTCCTTAAGAAGAGAGGAAAGGTGGGATTTATTGTGAAATCCTGATTTTTTTTTTAAGATTTTATTTATTTATTTAACAGAGAGGAGAGAGATCACAAGTAGGCAGAGAGGCAGGCAGAGAGAGAGGGGGAAGCAGGCTCCCTGCTGAGCAGAGAGCCCGATGCAGGGCTCGAACCCAGGACCCTGAGATCATGACCTGAGCCAAAGGCAGAGGCTTTAATCCACTGAGCCACCCAGGCACCCCTGAAATCCTGATTTTTAACTGAGGTTCAATACCTTTTTTTTCTCCTTCTTCTTCTTCTTCTTTTTTTTTTTGCTTTATTGAAGACTCATTAACAGACAAAAGTTGTATATTGCCATGTACTCATATACATGCCCAGGTAGATACATCTCCATCTCAGGGGTTCTCGACTGGGGGTGAATTTGTTCTCAGCGGACAGTCAACAATGTCTGCCATCATTTCTCCTGGTTACAGCTGGTGGGGCTGTTACTGACATCAGTGGGGAGAGATCAGGGATGCCGTCAAACATTCTATAATGCACAGGGCAGCCCCACAACAGAGAATTATCTGATTCCAAATGACAGTACAAAAATTAAGTGTATACACTTAACTTTACTAACTCTTTACTGTTGGACGTTTATTTGGTTTCCAAATTTTCAGTGTTAGGATTAGTGCTGTTGTGAATACCCTTGTGCACATACACACATATTTGCACACATTTCTAATTATTCCCTATAGGTGAATATCTAGAATTAGAACTTCCAAGACAATAGAAATAATGATTTTTAGAGCTCTTTATAAACACGCCAAGATTACCTTCCTGAGGAGTCAGTCCTACCACTTAATCCTCTGGTCATCAGCTGGGTATCCTGTCATTTCCAGATCTTCGCCAAAACTTAACATGGCTAGGTTTTTTTTTTAAATAATTGACTATTTTCTGGGCAAAAATATAATGTAATTTTATGTATTTTATTACTGGCAAAGTTAAAATAATAGAGTTAAAAATTAGTTTCCTCCACTTTAATTACAATACCGTTTAATTACGATGACATTGGTTGTTTATTTCAAATAGTTTTTAAATGTTTAAGAATTATAAGTTGGTGTTGACCAATTGTCAAATGATCTTGCTGCATATAAATTAATCTTTCATTCTTTGAATCAGTGTTAAAGCTGTGTAACCTTGAGCAAGTTACCAAATCTCTCAAGGACTGTGTGAGGTTCTATATAGGTGAAGAGATACAGGGAAAGTGGTGATTGAATTTAAAGTTAATTTTCTCAGTTCAGATACCTGGGAGAGGTTAGACGGAGCCAAGCTATGGGCAGTCAGACTGAGTTTGCCTGGGCAGTAAAGTGTTTTTCTTTTGATCTGTTTCGGCAGCCTGGAGTCTGTCTTAGGAGCAGCCCCAATCTAACCAGACCGGCCGAAGGTAAGAAGCGAAAAGTGATGTTGGCTCTAGATTCGTGGTGGCTGCTGCTGCCTGGTGCCCATTGCAGAGGACTGGGGGCCATCTGTGTGTCCCCTCCTGGTGCCAGGTGGCCCTCCCCACCTTTTTTTCCTCTCTAAATTCCACATGCTTTTTTCCTTTACTTCCCCGGCTGGAATATATCTGTTGACATCCAGGACACACGGAGATTTTTTTTTTTTAGTTCCATTTTGTATGTACTACTTCACAGCCAGTGTCCCCACTTTCTGATAAATGTGTAGCCCTTTGCCTTTGTATCTAGTGCTATTACCAGTTTTTCAGTATTCCGGTGGGTATTTCAATGGGATCTGAGAGAAGAGGTGGATGTTAGTGTTCAAATACCACTCCAGAGCCTCATTACTTGGCTTAGTTCATCCGTTTGCTGGCTTCTCTTTTCTTGTTTTAGGGTTATTGTAGATTTATTTTCACGTTTATTACAGACATCTTATTGGACTGTATTTAAGATACCTAAAAGGATTATTTTGGTTATTTCATTCTTGACTCTCTAGAAACTACCTCTCCAAGTACTAAGGTTCATGTTCTCTCTTCCTGATTGATTTTAATTGGCTATATATTTTCCATTTTCTAACTATCTTTAAGAAGGTGAGATCTGTAACAAAATTCTGTTTAACACCTAAGACTATTTCGGTTGCTCTCGGGTCTACCACTAACATTTGAACAAGGTTGCGTCCTTTTTTATTGTTTCAACTAGTGCGTTCTTGGGAATAAGACTTCAGTAATCATATCCCAACAGCAAATTGCGCAAGTAGCACTTGATGTTTTTATGAACGAGGAGCAGAATATGTGGGACATTACAAAGGATGGTTTTGTCCTACATGCTCATTTCTTGACAACACACCTGGACTCTCAAAACATGGAAAAAAATATTAAATGTCTCATAGTTTGACCAAGTCCAGAATCCTATAGATATTCCCTTAATATCTTAATTGTGGGCTAATCTTTTTCTATTCCCATTTAATATGTTGATGAATAATCCCTATCACGTGTTTTATATCTCAAGTGTTTTCATTTCTTGAGGTGATCTACTGTATAGCATACAAATCTTTGTATTTTTGTGGCAGAATCATGACAATGATGAGAGATAACATGTATTGAATACATATGGTTCAGTTAATTATTGCTCTGCAACTAAACACCTCAATATTTACTGGATTAGATACTAAACTGGATTAAAGATATAAGTCTTGGGTTGGTTCGGAAGTTCTACAGATCAGGGTTAGATGTGGCTGGTTTTAGCCAGCTGGCTCGTACATGTGCTTGTATAGCCTGTTCAATGTAAGCTAACTACAGGTTAATAGACACCATGGCTGGGATCTCCTCATGTTTCCTCCGTGTGGTCTCTCATTATCTACCAGGATAGATTGGGCTTATTTTCATGGTGGAGGCATGGTTCCAAGCGAAAACAAAAGCATTTAGGACCTCTTGAGGCCTAGGCTTGGAACTAGTAAGCCATTACTTCTGCCACGTTCTGTTGGCCAAAGCAAGTCAAATGAAGTGGAGAAATAGCCTCCACCTCTTGATGGAAGGAGCTACAAAGTCCTATGGGGGAGTGGGATGGGTAGTGAATTGAGGCCATTCATGCAGTCATTTTTACCATAACTTACTATGTGTTAGGCCCCAGTTTAAATACCGCATGTATATTTCATTTAATTACCAAAATATATAAAGTCAGTGTAATATTATTATTCCTACCTGCTGATAAATAACACGTAGGTATGGGTGGGAAAGAAATGGAATAGTACCCAGTTTTTTCACCCAATGTAAAGAAATGATCTTTGTAGAGAATAGAAAGGGAGGTCTTCACTTTTATTTCCATACCGTGTATTTCTAAACCAGAGAGAAGGTAAGTGGGGAGTGAAAGCAATTTTCACAATGGTAAGTTTTCTATCAGATGGTTAGTGTGTGTTAGAAACTTCTGATATAGTGAATTGGTTGGAGTTATAAGTTCTTATTTCCAAATTCGTATCAATATTTTAGTATAATTTTGGAACAGGCTAACAAGAGGACTATTTGTCAGATTCCATCTATTTAGAATCATAGAAACTTCTTTGAAATAGACCTTAGCCTTGGTTAACCCTCTACTCCAGAATACTTCACTGAGTCAAGCTCACTGCCTGGTGAGTCTAAATGCCTTGTGGTCAGACAGCTCTTGCTGGGGTTGTTAATAAGTGCTTTCTTATGTTGAGGCAAAATCTGTCTTAATTCTATTCATTGGTTACCTCTGTGATCATCCTATCTGGTAAACCATATCCCCATCATTTGCTCTTCCCTTGTTTTAGGTTTTTTGGGTTTTTTTTTCACGGTACTTTTCATTTCCTTATTTTATTGTGTTCATTTGGGTTTATTTGTATATTTTTCCCACCAGAATGTGGACTCCATAAGGGCCAGGGACTTGATTTTGTTCACTGCTGTATCTCAAGTGCCTAGAATAGGGCTTAGCATACAGTAGGCATTCAAGAAGACTTGCTGACCAAATGAATGCCCCTTTTCAATCTTTCACTTCTTATTATAAATCACTCTTCAACGTATGTGAGTTCCACAAATGGGAGAAGTCTGCCTTCCGTGGGTTTATCAAAATTTCTGAAAATGTCGAAAAAGATAGTTATATAAAGAACAATATGGAAGGTGTAGAAGCTCTTATCATTGAGGTATTAGGTAAAATCAACATTCTATGGGTCATTATTCAAAGTTATGAATCTCCTACTTGAAGATGTATGTCCCCATCATTTCAAATAAATGGCATCTAGATCAGATAAGACACAGTTAAAGTTAGTAATACTGTATGAATACAGAAGGAATGAAGCAATGTAAAGGAGTAATGGGCAACCATGAGATTAACAGAGTAAGAACATTCACAGAAGAAAATGTCAGAAATACCCATCCCGGGGAGAGGATGGGAGCATCTTTGTGTCTAAGAGAAGCTATGTCTCTATTACGAAAGTATATGAGCCATCAGACTATGTGAGCCATTAAACATGCAAATGGATATTTATCACCTCCACTTATTCTGGTGCTACAAAACTGAATAACCCTCTGATCATTTTGCTTTTGTCACCGTTTGCCTACAGGGAAAGAATGTGCGGTCGAGCTGATGCCAGTATCCTGTTTACTTGATCATTTTACTTCTCATTTGAATTCAGTAGTTGCCATTCTGGCAAAGCCCATCAGTCCCTTTGAGCTTTATTAGTATGATTCAGTATCCCCAAGTCAGATCAGCTCCAGGACAATGACATGAACATATATTTGAGCTTGGAAGGCTGAGAGACAGGTCCTGGACTGGGTTGAATTCATCAGTTCAAACAGCCAAGTAGCCCATCCCAGTTGGAGGTACTAACCCTTCTGCTGGCTGTGCAATGCTTTGAATGTCTATATTATTCAAATCAGGAATCCCTTTATGCATGTTCCCAAAGTAAACCTTTGGGATAGTTCCATCGAGAAGTTGGACTTTTTTCCTCCCAAACAAACACATGTTAAAAAAAAAAAAAGTGATTGAAAAACTTAGCACAGAGTACGTACCTTAGTCCCAGGATATCCCCCAAATTTACTTCCAAAAAATATCTGATATATTCAAAAGAGGAGTCATGAATATTTCTCTCTGTATTTCTATTCACTATGGAATATTCCTTGGAATTTAGAAGTGCTATTTCCCAATTAGTGAACTTAATGCATACTTATTATCTGTACCTACCATTCTTCATGCTGTTGTGAAATCTGACTCCCAAAGTCTTCATGTGCAGAGTCTCACTGCAAACATCTTTTTGTTTCTTCCTTTCTTTTACTTTTCGTTCCCTTGTATTAAGTGACACAAAAGAGTTGTGATCTGCTCTGGGGAAATGAACACGTTACTTGCTTGATGCAATGCGCAAGCTTAAACTTTAATGGATTCTTCAAGAAAGACCAGTTCGCAGCCAGAATTCTTTTATCCTACAATGGTGACAGGGAAAGGGGAGCCAGGGATTTTTCAACAGTGAAGAATAAGAAATATGGGAACTTTTTGAAAGGGTAAGATGATGTACAAGTTCTAAAAATACTCAATTTGCATTTAAAATATGCCCTTCTAGTCTACAAAGAATACAATCTTTTGTTAGATTTTAGATAATTATACTGACATATTGGTGCTTTTAAAAGTCACTGGCCATCTATTATTTAGATGAAAATAGAGTAGATTTAGGTGTAAAAACATGCTTGAGTGTATTCAACATAGTGAGAAATACTAGTCACTTTTTTTCCTAAGGCTTTGAGTTGAATAATAACAGCACACTATGCTATTTCTATAGCTTATTTTAAAATTAGTATTTCTACTGCTAAAGAGTTTCTTCCCCCGCCCCCCAATTCTGGTCTGCCCTTATTCTACAACTAATTCCAGTACAGTTAACTTAGTTTCTTTACTTGTACACATGTCAGTGTAAGCTAAGCCAATAAATAAATAAGCAAATAATACATAATCAGTTATTTGTGTGCTTAGTATGGCTAGAAGCTATGGGTAAAAAAAAAAAGAAAAAAAAAGTTTAAAATATGATCATCATGTTTGAGAAGCTTGTAATTCAATTGTTCCTAGAAAAGCTTGGGCTTTGGATTCCATAGGACAGGTTTAAGGGGCGATGAGATTGGGCTCTATTATTCACTGGTGGGTGGCTTGATCTTCACAAGTGATAGGGTCTCTGAAGACTGATTTTTCCTCCTTGAAATAGGGTTTCCACATTTGTTAAGGTTGAATAAATGAGTATTTAAGAATCAGGTTCTGGCCTATACTACCACTCAAAAATATGAGGAATGACCTGTTATCTATTATCTTTCTTTCCATCGATTTATGGATCCAATAGACTATATACTGTGGCACTGTTTTAGGTACTAGGGATACAAAGATGAATTATCCCCTTCTCTCAGTGGATCTATAACAGAATGAGGAAAACCAAAAACACTGTTGGTAGGATAAATTTTCACTGACGTAAATGCACATTCATAGTTAAAGTTCAGTCTATTTCATGGGTCCTACGTCTGTTGTAGAATGATTAGAAAAAATAAGGGGGAATGATAAAAATAGAAACTAATCGCTTATTGTGTTATTTGGCAAATGCTAGTAATATCTGATCTCAAATATTATCTTAAATAATAATGAAAAACTTCACCGTGAAGTGCATTTAAAACTCCTGTTTTACAAACTGGGAACTGGAGGCTTACCAGTCAGAAAAACAGACTGCTACATCTGGAGCATGAACACAGTTGTCTTGGATAGCAATGCTGTGAAACTTACAATTGTGTGACAGTCATTAAACTTTAGAGAAGCTTGATGAAAGCATGGAGAAATGTGCCATGGACATAATTCTATCCTCTTTTATTGACATATCCTAGGTAAGCCACTACGCTAACAACTCTCCAAGGCAGCCGTGAATAGCTATGATGTTACATTCCAGTCCAGTCCCGACCTTCTTCTGCTAAGTACACTTTTTCAGGACCTAACTACATGGTCCCTGTGGAAGCTGCCATATTGTTACGTGACTTTGTTATCCTGTTCATATCAACTCTTTCAAGTATGACATTGACCTATGGCAAATAAGTCTCAGATGAGTTTTGAAGTTGAGAGTGAGTCAGTTGAGGTGACCAGATCTGTACTATTATTTAGGGCTCTTGATTGCAATTGATCAAAATCCGTCTTACACTGACTTTAATAGTAAAAGGAATCCATAGTCTCCTGAAGTGAAAGTTCTAAAGTAGCATTAGTTTCATGGTACGGATGACTAAGAAATTCAAAAGATTGTTCAGAACCCAGTATTTCCCCATCTCTGTTCTGCTGCGTGGTATAATCTTCATCTTCTAACTCCATTGATTAGAATTCCACAACTTCCAGATCTTTCCCTTTTGATACCAAATGGTGGAGCAATCCCAAACTTCATACTCTTACACTATACTATACTATACTATACTATACTATACTATACTATACTATACTATACTATATTATACCATACCATACAGGGAAATAGAGAATCTTCTACTGGTTCCCAAATATTATTTGGTGTTCATTCTCCATGCCCATGCGATAATTTGTATGTGGATGGTCATAACAGAATTATTCACAACAAAATGTAGAAACAACTCATCAACTCATCAACTGATAAATGGATAAACAAACGTAGTATCATCATGCAACTGAACACCATCTTGCAACTGAACACTATCAATAAAAAACAGGTCTATGCCACAACATAGATGAATTAAGAACACTGTGTTAAGTGAAAAAAAAAGACCACATGTGGTATGATTCCATTTATGTGATGTCCACATTAGGCAAAGCTATAGAGACAGAAAGTAGATTACTAGTTACCTAGGGCTGGTGGGGATCGGGGGATGGAGGGTAGATAGGGAGTTACTGCCAGTGGGCACAAGGTTTCTCTCTAGGGTAATGAAAATGTTTTAAAATTAGATATGGTGATAGTTATACAGCCCTGTAAATATATCAAAAATCATTGTACACTTCCAATAGGGTGAGTTTTATACTATATAAATTATGTCTCAATAAAGCTGTTTTTTAAAAGGCAGAGGAAGAGGAGAGTGAGATGTACTTTCAACCCCAGAAATGAAGCAACGAGAGCCCCAACAGATGATACCTCTAGGACGCGGCGGACTCAGATTTGATCCAGGTCTTCTGCCTGGCCTCAGTGCCTGTGTTTTAGTTGGGGTTTTTTCTAAGCCACAGAATCCAGCTGACTAATATAACCTTCCCTTCCTGCAAAAGGAACAGCATCAAAGCATTTGTTAGAAAGCTACCTAATGGATTCACAGAATTAGAGTGCTGAAAAAGCAGACCTCATGAGAGAAAAGAATCACTAAAATCAGGGACCTTAATCACAGGATCACATGGTTGATTTCTTTTCATCCCAACTCCATCCTCTCCCGGAAATAGAGGACTTTCCTGTGGGTCTTGTTCAGATTCTTTGTCTACCCTTATGAAAAGGGAGTAAGGATCCACATGGAATAATGGGTGGGGTCCTTACCAAAGGAAAGAAAAACAACTCCTCCAGTGTGCTCAGTCTTTAACAAATCCCCATCTTCCCTACACAGCTTTTGCTCTTTGAGCCCTAGAATAGCCATGTTTGTAAAAAGAATAAATAAATATTTAAAAAAACAGGAAAGTCAGCTGGTGGGCTGAAATCATTGAGATTTGACAATGCTTGTGTAATAACATAGACATATCCTCAGAACTGTTATGTCGAACATGATAGTACTTGTGTATTTTAGTTTACCTTGGGTGGGGACCATATTAACACATGTTGAAAGCTTCCTAGTTTTCATACTCTTCGGATAATAGATTCCCAAATGCAGGCAGTAAGGAGTGGCTGCAGTTCCCGATTTCCCACTATCCCTTGCAACCAAATGCACTACACCAGTGAGGGCATTATGTAGAAATCACCTTGGCAGACTGAAGTGAGTGAAGCCGGTCCAGAGCTGAGCGAGCCGGACAGATTCTATAGCAGTCCCATCCTGAAACTGCAAGGCTCAGAAAAGCAAAGGCACATCAAAATTAAATAAATCCTTTAAAAAGTCTGATCTCACCACTCTATTTTTTCAGTCCTAAGACCAGACAGGCTTTAAATAAAATGAACTAGTTGGTGAGATCTTGCTGCTTTTAGAATTCAGAGATTTAAACCTGGAAATAATTGCTATGTTTTGGTGACCTTGAATACACATTTCAAATCATTTTATATGTCAGATTGGTATCTCAAAAGGTCTATACAAGTCAGTATCTTTAGGGTGCGCTATAGGCACTGCTGATAAAAAATAATTTGATTTATATATGTATTTTTTTATCTTCTAGTTGAATTAGTTCATAAATACTTATTTGACTTTGACCCATTTTCTCCATATACTTCACATGTTCCCCTTTCTTTCTTATATTTCTCTTTCCATTGTCTTTTTTCCATTCTTTATTTACTCACTTATTTAACAAATATTTTTGTATGAGACACTATTCTAGTCATTGGAGATAAAATAAGGAAGAACTTATCCATAATCTTTGTTCCTGTGAGTTTATAGTTGGAAGGAGAGAGAGAGACATTAATCAAATAATCATATGTACACATTTATAGATACATAATTATAACAGACAAGTATAGTTTGTTATGAAAGTGTAATTCGGGCTACCTGATCTAGGCTGTGGAGCCAGGAGGGCTGTTTGAGGAAGTAGCTTTTTTGCCGAGTCCTGAAGTATGAAGAGGAGTGAAGTAGGCAAATGGGATGCTTGCATCTGTGAGTGGAGATGGAAGGGCACTGCAGACAGAGGGAACAGCATGTAGTAAGATAAGAGGCTGATGCCAAAGAGAGTAAGCTTTGGGGAAAAAAGAAAAAAGAGTGGACAAAAATGAATTTGGGAGGGGAGGCCAGAGAAGAGCGCATGAGAACGCTAGCAAGCCCTGGAAGATTTTAAACGGGGAAGGGGAAAGACTAGAGCTGCATTTTAAAAAGCTCTAACTACATGGTGAAGAATAGTTTGAACGAATACAGGAGCAAATGCAAAGCAATTTGGTGGCTACGGCATTATGCCAGGTGACAGGTGACAGGGATTTGGGTTTCTATTTACCTCCACTCTAAATCCCTTTGGTCAATTTGCTTAAATGTTTAACACTCTATTTTTCTTATCTGTAAAATGGGAATAAAATTAATACTTCTCCAATAAAGTGTCTCTGAAAACTGGGCTATAAGTTATGGAAAGTGTTTACCATGATACATAGTACTGTAAGTCTTTTATCACTATGAAATACTACTTTTTTTTTTATCTCTAGCAATATTCCTTGTTCTGAAGTCTACTTTCATATTATAGTGATTTCTTTCCTTTTGATCAGTGTATACATAGTCTATCTTGTTTCTATTTTTTTTTTTTTACATTTATCCTATTGGTATCTTCATGTATAGGATGGGTTTCCTATCAATTTCTCCCACTCAGTATCTGTGCTCTGAAAATTCCCTCCAGATAGAAAGTCAAGACAATCAGGGAGCTCACCTCCTTTGTTTTTTCCTCTCATGGATCACAGTCCTCCACTGCCTGTTGTCTAGTGATGTGAAACAGTAGTTTCCTGTATTTTGTCCAGTTTTCTAACAGGAGGTTGAGTCCTGTCCTTGTTACCCCATTGCATCTGGAAATGTAAGTGATGTGGCAGAGCACTGAACGATGATACATCTTCTATTTTAACTCAATTATAACCAGTATTTTTTTTTACTTTGAATTTCTACAAAATCTCTTGAGTACCTGTTAATAGCTAAAAATATAATTAAAGTTATCGTCTCAGTAGTTTAGCTTCCAATCCCATCCAGTACCATCCATTTGATATTGACATGACATTCTCCAAATGGCTTCAGAATTCTGAAACTTCTAAACCTCATAAAACAAAATGGTTATTCTGGTGGAAAAAATATCTCATAAAAACCTTAAAGTAGAATGTTACGGAGTGTTTAAAAAGTTAATATGTGGGCCCCAAATATATAAAATTGATATCGGAGGAGCCATCAAAATCTACTTAGAAGACATTAAGTTATTTACAAAGCACTTTATTAACACCACTTGCTACTTGATGCTTAATAACCCAGTCCCTCAAATATTATATATCACGAAAATTAATGTCAATGAAAATAGTTAGTACATAGTATGCACTCTTCCCCTGTTTTTATTTTATTCTACTTCAGTAACTCCTTGAGATAGGCTCAAAATCCTTGGTCGTAGCAAGACCAGAGAGAGAGCAATTTAGGCAGTAGTCGTATAAAATAGCCAACATCCCCAGCTCCAGAGATGGAGATCTGCTACCCTCCAGGTTCCCCAGGCAGAATGGGCGCATCACTGTGAGTTGTACAGCATACATTTCTTTATGTGGATGGTTCTCAGGAATGTGTTGAGCAGACAGCCTCAGTAAAACTTCTTTCTTTTCCATCTAAATCCATACTCTTGTAATTGCATTCTTGTTCAGTGGGATAAACTCATGCCAAATCATTCCAATTCTGTCCTCAAAATGGAAGCTCACATGTTGTTTTGTCCTTGATTAGTATGTATTTCCTAGTGACGTAGGTTTTCTCATTTTGGTATCTTGAACCTAAGGAGAGGACTCTGTGACCAAGGCAGATGGAAACAGCAAACGGTGGGAGCTTTGGTTTCTCTTGGCCAACCCTTGCCTATGCTCCTGACAGAGCTTACTCTGGTGTCCACAAAAGTGCGGACGCCATTGCACCTTCTTCCTTCTTAACTCATGACTATCAAATAAACAGGAGAATTCTTCAGGTTTGGCTTGATGACCAAAGAAATTCAACAAAGCGCCGAGCGTTTGTTTTCCTGTGGCTGCCAGAACGAAGTTCCACAAACAGGTGGCTTAAAACAGCATAAGTCTATTTTGCTGTAGTTCTGGAAGACAGAGGTCTGAAATCACCGTGTCGGCAGGATCTTGCTCTCCGAAGGCTCTAGGTAAGGACGCTTCCTTGCCCCTTCCAGCTGCTGTGGCTGCAGCCATCTTTGGCATGACTCTGTTTGCAGCCGCACAACTTCTGGACTCCATTACTGTGTGTTTTTCTGTATGTATCTATCTCCTATGTTGCTTTCTCTCTTCTTAGCGGGACACCGGTCTGATTGGGTTAAAGATCCACTCTACTCCTGGATGGCCTCATCTTAACTACTTACATCTCTAATGACCCTATTTCCAAATAAAGTAACACTTGGAGGTTCTAGGGGTTAGGAGTTCAACATACCTTTTTTGGCAATGCAGTTCAACCTGTATCATGTGTAAAATCTTCCAAACTCAGATATCTGTCCCTATCATCATCTTTCTCTTCTAAAGTTTCTTTTTTCCCCCAAAATGCAAATGTTAAGTATCATCCTATGTACATAAGCATGTATCTACCTGTAAACTACTATTATTCTCATGCCGATATATTCAATTTCATTTATTTCTTACCTGTTCAGCGCGGGTTGCTAGAAGGACAATCTCAAGGAATTCTGTCTTTCCAAAGAGCTACGTTTTCACTCATAACTAACCAAAGTTCTTAGTTTCTCTTTCTTCTTTTTCTCCCCTTCTGTTATCTGTCAAATCTCTCATTGAGAGCTTAGTTTTTATCCTCTGTCATTGATCCATGTTCAGGCATTTCCTTCATTTCTCCAGAATCGTTTTCCAGTGAGACTATACTTTTTAAATGTGTGCCTGTCCAACACTTTGGAGGCAGATAAAACTAGAATTCCATGTGATCATGATAAAGGTAAGGTCTTTCCCAAGTCTCTTTTATAACGTCTTATCCAGGAAAGAAATCAGAAATTACCCAGCCTAAGATTATTATTCACTTTCTAACTTAAACACAAATCCTTTCTTCATCCAGCACTGAATATCTTCTTTCCACTCCCTTGAAGCCCAAATTTATGTCTACAGTATCCAGGTGACACTCTGCAGCGGAAGGAAGAGAAGACAGTGTGAGCATACAAACATTTCTCTTTTTTTGTAGAGTCTCCGTTTTGGCCTTTTGCTTTGTGATCTTGTGGGCATTTTGTTTTGTTTCATTTTGTCAGTGAATGATGCACGGCCGTGGGAAATGGAGTCCCAGGGTTAAATAGGATAAGCTAGAACTAAAGCTTTTACCAGGAGGACATTGCTCTTGGAGGGGAGATCTCTAGCAGGGCTTCAAGCCTCATGGGGAACAGGAGCAAAGTGTGAAGGGGGAGCTGAATTAACTGACGGCATCGCTTTCTTCTCTGGTTGTTGCTTTTGTTGCTTTTTGACTCGCATTTCCCCCCACCTCCCCTGATAAACACCCTACAAGGGCTACATGTTTCATCGTAAGTACAATCCAGAAATGCGGGAGTGACCTGGAGCTTTTGTCTAACCCCCTCTCAGCCCCCTGCCCTCCTGCCGATTGGCTACCGCCAACCATTGTCCAGCTCTCCTTGAAGGCACCCCCTTCTCTCCTCTTCTCTGTGTTCATCCTTCTATTCGGGAGCTAAAACCCCTCTTCCTTGAAATTTTTATAGCCTAGGTCAAATATAATGTGCCCGCCCTTGCCCCTGCCGTCAACCATGTTGCCATTGTGTTGCCCTTCTAGTATGAGCCATCAGAGAGCCGAGGCCTTGTGTGACCCGTGGATTGCTGTATTGTCTCAGCTCAGAGCTGAATGTGTTGTACTGGATGGGTTCTCAAAAAGAAATGTGTTTTTTGAAAACTTCCGTGTGTGTTCCCCCTTTCTCATTCCTGTGCTGATGAGGAAGGCGGCAGCGCGCCCCCAGATATGAGCAGCAGAGACCGATTAAAACTTTCTGGGTGAGAATTGGAATACAGTTATTCCTCACTTTGCTTTACCTCGGTCTTAGACTATGAAAAAGGCTGGGGAAAAGGAATGACAAACCTCTGCCCAGACCAGGAATGAGTGCCCGCCCAGGATGCAGAGTTAAAGAGATTCTTCCCCCCACCCCGACCCCCCGCCCCGGGGCTGCAGAAGCCAATGCCTCTATGATTGAGTGACCCTGACTGTGAGGCCCTCCTTAAATTGTGTGCCCTGGTGCCCCATGTGCTTCTAGCCCTGACCCCACCTGTGTCTTCATTAAGCCTTCTTTGGGAGCCCAAAACATCTTCCTACATAGCATCAGGGTACTTTTTCTTGGTTTAGAAGTAGGGTTGCCTGATAAAAATACAGACAGCCTAGTTAAATTTGACTTTCAAATAAACAACAAATATTGTTTTTAGTATGAATATGTCCTGAATATTACATGGGACATGGTTAGGCTAAAAATGTTTTTGGTGTTTATCTGAAATTGAAATTTAACCACACATCCTCTATTTTTATTCTTGAAATCTGACCACACCTACCTGGTGGTTTTCTGGGGGTAATAATTTCATGACAGTCATGTGTGGCAGATTCCCCCTCAACCATAATCTCATGGAGGGGAGGTCTCCTCTGTCCCAGGAAGGAGCATCTAAATAATGAAGTGCCAGGTGGAGAGTCTCAGAACTCATTGCTACACGATCATCATCTTTCTGGCCCTCTCATTTTTCTGTGCAATGAAAACATATCAGATCAAGTAAACATTACCACTCAAAGCCTTCATAAAATATTGAACATTTAATTTGAGTCTCTCAAAGCAGCTAAGCCTGCTTTAACTGTTTGAAAGTGTTGTATACTTACTAATAACTGATTCGCAAGGGGTCCGTACTATACAGCCCGGGAGAAGAATGAGCAGCCCCCTTCCCGACTGCATTCTTTCTGAGGGGGTTAAAACTACACCAGATATGCAGCTTGTTAATGCAGTCCCCTTTCACATAGACTGCATTTCGGTCCCTGGAAAAAGAACAGTGCCCTTTTGGCTTGAAAGAGAGGATTTCAGTTGGAAAAAGATGCTTTCTTCACTTTTTTCTTTGACTATCACCTTACTGAAACTTTCTCGGAGCCAAAAATGAGCGTGTGAAGGTGGAGGAATCCAATTCAGCAACATCAGATAGGAAGATGCATCCAGGGCAATTGAACATCTGCAAGAAGAATTATCTGTGGTAGGAAAAAGGAAGGAATGTATCAATGTATTTTGTGTCAACATTGAATGTATCAATGTATTTTGTGTTAACAAAATCTTAATAACAGAAACAATAATCTAGTATCTGCAGGTTAAGAATTAAAACCACTGGTTATCATCATAGGATGAACAAAGTAACACATTTATAAGGAAGATAGAAATGTCTTGGCTATATCATCATCTGTATGGTACCTATCTGAATACTACAGAGATGGTTGTAGTGTCAAGTAGGGTATTACACTATTACAGTGGTTTCAAACCTTGCTGAAATATCAGACTCAACAAATATATTGCGGTAGACTGTCTCGGGCTTTAGATCTGGAAATCTATATTTTAAGTCTTCTTAAGGAATTCCGATAGGACACGTTTGGGGATTTATTTATTTGCTGATTCAACAAAATACCATAACGCTTATTAGGTACCAAAGCTATTCTAGTTTTTTTGTTTTTGTTTTTGTTTTTTCCAGGTTCCAGCTCTCATAAACTTACATTCTAGTGGGGAGAGAAAAAAAATAAACAAGCTGAATAAAAACTAAATAAGTAATATGTCAAATAGTGATACATGCTATTAAGGCAAATAGTAGGAAGGGAGAGTGTGTGCCTGGTGGAGGCAGGTGGATGCTATCTTAAATATAGTGATGATGAAAAGCTCAGAAATGAGACCATAAAAAGAGCAATTAACACACAGAACATTCTCTACACTGTGAGGCAGGAGTGGATTGCAGGAAGGTTCATGGAAGAGCAGGAAGGCCAGTGTGGCTGGGAAGGCAGTGAGCAAGGAACAGAATGAAAGAGGATGTCTGAGATGCAACCATGGATCAGACACCAAGACCATTACATCAAGATTGGATCTTACTCTTTGGATGATGGAAAGCTATTGAAGCATTTACATCAGGGATGTTAGATGATCAGATTTTTATTTTGAAGTCTTCCTTTGGTTGTGTGAAGTTAGCTACCAGTTACCTGCTGATATAGTTTTCCAGGTGTGTAATGATGATAGCTTGTACCAAGGTGGTAATAAGTGGTTGGATTTGGGATGCCTGGTTGGTTCAGTCGGTTAAGCATCTGCCTCTTGCTCAGGTCATGATCTTGGGATCCTGGGATTGAGTCTCATACCGGGTTCCTTGCTCAGCGGGAGCCTGCTTCTCCCTCTGCCCGCCACTCCCCCTGCTTGTGCGCGCTCTCTCTCTTTCTCTCTCACGCTCTCTCTGGCAAATAAAAAAAAAAAAAAAGAAGTGGTTGGATTGAAGACATATTTTTCAAGGTCAGGACTCAATAGAATTTACTGATTAATTGGGTGTGGGTTAGAAGAGAAAATCAAGATTCCAAAATGACTTTGAATCTTTGGCATGAAAACTCGATCAATAGAGATACCAGTTTATTAGGTTGGTGAACATTCTGGAAATAGCGAGTGTGAGTGTTGAGATTTGGAGTTACTTTTGGAAATAAGAAATTTGAAATGCTTCTTAGACACCCAGAGGGAGATGTGAAATAGGCAGCTGAATCACTGAGAATCAGTTTTAAGGGAAGATTTCAAGACTGGTGATATAAAATTGGGGAATTATCAACATATAGATAGTATTTAAGCCAAGAGATTAGTTGAATCACTAAGATCAAGACCTGCAGTGGCAAAAAGAACCAAAA
Organism: Potos flavus; assembly: GCA_028534135.1. Classification (NCBI taxonomy): domain Eukaryota; kingdom Metazoa; phylum Chordata; class Mammalia; order Carnivora; family Procyonidae; genus Potos; species Potos flavus. Next base: position 116,185,908 of record CM052885.1, read on the forward strand.
TTGAAAGGTAAGTTAGACGAGGCAGGTCCGATGTTAGTTTCTCAAGAGATACTATTTGCATTTTGGGTTGAATAATACTTTGCATGCAAAACAGATGTAGGATGTTTAGCATCCCTGGATCTGCCCACTAAACACCAGCACCACTTCCCAATCACTGTGATGGTAAATACCCCACATATTTACAAACTACTCCAGAGGCGCATTCTGGTAGAAAACCTTGACTATAGTGCTTTTGAAATCACTAACTGCCTTCAAGTATCTACTGATTTATAAGATTTTATTGTAGGGACTATGAGTTTCAAATACATTTGGATTAGAATAGTATATATTATACAGGGTTATAGTATTTGGGGATATGAAAATTTGTTTGCCAACAATCTCTTAGGGCCAAGAAAATACAGCAAGCTCAAAACAGCAATCTACTTTTACTATTTTGCTGCTTAATCATAATTAACCAATTAATTGATTCCCATAGTGTCTTTTGTAAAACTTTCCAAGAATAATGAATGCTGGATTAAGACACTGATTTTGGTAACCAAGCACACTTCTTAGCACCCCATGCCCACCCTGGAATTATATCCTCAGCTGTTTTTGTTCCCAAATTCATTTATATAAATTGTCCACAATATTGAAAATGCACTTTTTAATTTAAGATTACATACATACAAAATAGATGATATATCGTGCACTATTTTCAAAATCAGTATTTTGTGGAGCACTATTTTGTATGAGCATTCATTCCTGGGGTGATGATAATGTGTATTTTCGTATAAATTGCATCATTTAGTATGTGCTCTTTTGGGGAAGGCTTCTTTCATTCAATGTGATGATTTTGAGATTTATGGGTAAAGTTTTAAGATTCAGTGAGTGTATCAGTAGTTGATGACTCCTTATTGCTGAGTAGTGCTTCCTTGTGTGTATAAACCACAATTTCTTTATCCATTCTCCTGTTGTTGGACATCTAAGTTGTTCCCAATTTGGGCTATTATGAATATACCTGCTGTAAGCACTTCTGTACCTTTTTCTCTGTGAAGACATATTTTCATTTCTCTTGGGAAAACACCCTATTCAATTGTTGGTCCACAGGATAGGTATGTATTTACTTTTATAAGAAGCTGCCAGAGTCTTTTCCAAAATGATTATATTATTTTGCATTTCCAGCTAAAATGTGGGAAAGTTCTGGTTGTTCCACAGCTTTACCAATACTTGGTTATCAGTATTTTCAATTTAACCAGTCTGTTGGGTGTGCGGTGATATTTCATTGTGGGTTTTATATGAGTTTCCCCAATAAGTGCTAATGCTGAGTACTTTTTCAAATGCTTATTGGTCATTCCTATACCTTTTTCTTATGGAGTCCATTCAAAAATTTTCACACAGAAATCTCTTCAGCTACTTAAAGACCAAGATGCTTCAATAAATTTGCCTTAGAATAGTTTCTCATAAAAAAAAATAAGAATAAAAAGAATAGTTTCTCATTAGCCAATATTGGGGGAAGTTTGTATTTATAATATGCAGTAGTCTGGGAGAGAGTTACTATGGTATGTGTTTAAAAATTATTATACAGAACTTCATACATACTTTTTTCCCCTATTGACTAAATTAGGTTGGTTTCCAGCAAATATTAATTAGTTTACTTCTAGAGAATAATATTGATATTAGTCAATACCTATAATTTCTATGGATTTTAATGGTGAAAAGATAATAGAAAATCCCAAATCACTAATTATAATGTCCTATTTAAGTACATTAGACTGTTAAGATATTTCATTTTTCTCCTACTACTGATACAAAAATATTTGAATTTTGTTTGAGACAACATCTAGCATAGTTTGTTCTGATAAAATACTTTAAGTCCGATTTGGTTTGCTTCATTCACTGACTAAAAATAGATATGAGCAGTGATGGTGGAAATTTCACGTGAAAGCCATTTTATAATAAACACATAGCTGGGTGTGTTCCTTAGTGGGTACATTGTACTTTTAATTATAGAGAAGAGAGACTGAAAAAGAATGTCCAGAAATCTGATCTGTCTCTACTGTGTAGTCAGATCGCAGATGGCTTTCTGCTTCTAAGAACCTAAGGTAACACATAAAATACATATTCAGATAAGAAACCAGAACCATGTTCATCCTCATGGAACAAGTAAACATAGTCTCTGAATTTGGATTTTCAGTGGTCATCAGAGGTTTTTATTCCCATAAATCAATTTTTTAACCTAAACCAGAAGGTAATGTTAACATAACTCAAAGGAATAAAGGACAAAACAAGGTATTCAAACCTAAACTTTGGTCAGCAACCATTTATCCACAAGCCTTTCCAGGCAATAAAATAGCCATTTTTAAAAGAATGTGTTTCAGCAAGGGGTTCATATATTTAAAAAAAAAAAACCAAAAAGGTATTTTCATAATCCTCCTGGAGAGTGTGTTCTCATAGTAAACCTCCTGTCAGCTGCCTCGGGCACACGGTTTGAACAAAATGACTCACTACAACTCCAAATGGTTCCCCACTCTACATAATAACACCATTTTGCAACTGGCATTTACTCTAGGAAATACACCTTGGAACAGTTAACTTGTCAGTGTTGGGGGAAGGCCGTGCCTAGCAGTCAAAGAGAAGACTTGCAGTAGGAGATCTAAAGTCTTTTATGAGACTCTGTAATCAATACATGGACTGAAAGGGGCTTATGCTGAAGCAAACGAAATAAGTTATTGGTGGTTTGGTTTATTTTCATGTGTTTCATTGCAGTTGTTGGAAGAGGATAGAGCTGACCTTCTTGATTTTCCTAAAAATGATAGGGTGAAATTAAGAGAAGCAATGTAATGGTAGAGTTACAGGACAGACGAGTTCTGCTGATAAACTATTAACAATGAACTTAGGACAATTTAATGTCATTTTTTCTATGTGTACTTAAGAGATGATATTTGTCCATCAGTTCAACTATGGGTTTATGGGAAACTCCATTGCTTAGGTCTTTTTGCCATTATTCGGCACATACTCTGTTCTTCTGACATTGCTAACTGGCTGGACAGCTTGTGGGTCAGATAGGGTTGAATGGTATTATTACCTAGGGCAGGGTCAATAAACTGTGACCCTCAGGCCAAATCTGACCTCTGGGCCACATGTTTTTGTAAATAAAGTTTTATTGGAATATAGCCATACCCATCCATTCACTCATCGTTTGTGGCTTTTTTGTGCTGAAGAGCAGAGATAAACAGTTACAAGAGAGCCCCTCTGACCCCCAAACTCTGAAAGATTTACTTTCTAGCCCACTGCAGAAAAACGTTTCTTGACCTTTGGTTTAGGGTGATGACATTTCCCCTCTCAGTGGATTATACTCCGGTAGTGCCTTCCTATGAATATGTCTAAGAAACTGTCTTCAGAAAGGGGCTGTCTATGTAAAAATGAATACATTTTATCTAATGAGTGGGCAATTACTTTAGACACCTCTAGGCTTCCCCAGTGTCCCATCTCCTGATTTGCATCAATAAAAACTACACCTTCCCTACACACACAGTTTTAGCTGGGAATATGACCGTTGGGAATTAATTCCTAACCTGCCTTATAGCTGAATTTGACCAAGTGTGACCAACTTTTGACCAAAGGTTGTAAGTCCACGTTATGGATGCAATTTCTGCTAAGTTGGGTGCATCCCTTTCTCTTTTCCTTGCATTCTTTTCTGCTGGTTGGAGCATGGGCGTTTTGGTAAATCCCACAACCTTTTTGGACTTTGAGGACAAGGTGCACATACACCATCATGAAGATGAGGTCGAAATCTGTGAGCTTCTGGGATACATAGCAGGCGAGGATTGCCATGCCAGCTCTGAGCTATTGTTCCCGGACACTTTTTAAAATTTTTTTTAACATACGGATTTAAGCCATTGCTCACTTGGACTTTGAATTCCACACTGCTATTCTCAATACTTATATTAATAAAAAAGCCGGTGGCGAGAAGGGAATTCTTAGGATATGGAGTAGACACTTGTCCTGTCTGTACTTTGTCCTGTCCTTTCTGGTACTTCTTCTTTCCCCTTTATCTACATAGATACAGGAGGGACTTTTACAGTTATAAACTGAGATTGCCCCCTTACTTGCCAGAGTTGACTGAACCTAAGAGACCCTAATGGGACCAAACCATCACTTGGGAATTGTTTCTGCTGGGGAGCTAGCTGAGAGGCCTGTGATGACCATATTTTCTGACACCCAGGTTTGGGGGAGCAGAAAAAGTCTGTGTGAAAAATATGTAATTGGCGAAGCATCTATGAGCAGAAAACTCCCAAGAACTAGGAATCCCAGCTTCCCATCCATTCATCCCCTTTCTTTCTTGTGGTACTATGAGACACACCTATCCAGTGGGTAAAGTTGTTCATTTACCAGGTCAGAATTGAGAAGAGATACGACTTTTTGTATTGTTCTCTTAGACTGAAAATTCGCTTTTGAGGTCTCTTCCTGCCAGATTATAGAAACTTACTTTCTAATAATTCAGGGTTCCCCAATTCCTTTTCTTACTTACTGGAGTTTTCCTGGGTGCAAGGTGTTGGCGACTTTGCTTCTTCAGTCAATATCTTCACTCCACAAAGAAATACAACTAAGCAGCATCCTTCTTAAATTTAAGGATTGGTGGTATCAATTGCCCCATATTCCCTTTGTATCAAATTCTATGTCCATCGTCACTGAGTTGACCAAACCTATCATTTTTTAATCCAGAATGTGCTCTGGGGATAACCAGCCCTATATATTTTCTAATAGACTGCTTCTTAAATTCGGATGGGCATGTGAGTCCCTTTTGTATCTTGTGGAAGTCTAGACTCTGATTCCATAATTATGGGGTGAAGCCGAATTCCTGCATTTCTAACAAGCTCCCAGGTGATACTCATTTTGATTGCAGCCCTGTTGGAGCAGTAATATTAGAACCCATGTCTAAACACAAAACTTCCTTTTATTTGTTTTAGGTCTCATTATATACCTCTCTTTGGACTTCTTAATTAACATGTCTCAATTCCACTATATAAGCCTTTCACTATTTTTTAATAGTGAAATATTAAATATTAAAATAGTTTGTTATTACACACTGAAAACATCTATACTTTAATGCATTTTTAAATCTTATTTACTATGTTTTTTGATTTTTTTAAAGATTTTATTTATCTGACACAGAGAGAGCAAGCAAGAGAGAGCGAGCACAAGCAGGGGGAATAGCAGGTAGAGGGAGAAGCCGGCTCCCCACTGAGCAGGGAGTCTGATGCAGGACTCGATCCTAGGACTCTGGGATCATGACCTGAGCCAAAGGCAGATGCTTAACCGACTAAGCCACCCAGGCGCCCCTCTGATGTCTTTGGCAGACAGCAGAACATTGCACTTAGTCAAGATGAATAGATTCAAGTATAGGTTCTACTGTACTTGAAATATGTCCTTGAGTCAAGTTTATTTCTTGAGTCTTGCTTTTTTCTACTTATTGGAAGTGATCTCTGCCCTACTGACTCCCACAGCCTTGTGAGGTTATGAAGGGGAAGAGTAGGCACATGGTTGTGCTTTCTAAAAAAGTGCCATTGCATCGTTCTTAGTGAGGCTCTTTGGCAGCTGTCCATTTCCAGCCATTTTCCTTGCTCCTACCATGACCCCAGAGTGTTGGAAAATACCTGAGCGACATCTTCCTTTGTGACTTCAAACAGTCACCACTGATATCTTATTTAAATGATCTCCAGTTTGTGTAGACAGCCCAATAAATAGCTTATTTATTCTGAACCCTTCCTCTGGGAATTTTTCTTTCAAACTACAGCATCACATCATTTCAAAGGGAGCAAGGAAAACATCAGCTGCGGAAAAGCAGTACATTTTTTATGTACAGCTTACAAACCCACATCTGGTGTGTATAGAAACACATCTGTCCGTGCAACTGTCAAAGATGGGTCGTGCCCTTCACATGCAGAAATAGCTTCACTTACGTAGGATCCGGGAGGCACTGCCTGGTATTCCCAGGGCTTGGGAAACATAGCCACAAATGCTGTTTCTTTTGCAATCTCTGCCTTCCGATGATAAAGTTTCTATATTCAAGTAAAGCACATGTAGGTTCACGGATGCTTATTTCCAAGTCAGTTATTGCTGCTCACATCTGCTAAGCCACACTTACAAAGCCAGGCCATGCAGATAAGCAATGAAAGCAACAACAAACATGCAGACGCACCTCTTCTGCCACATCAGAGAGTAGCACAGCGAAAGCCCTTCTGACGGTTTGCTTCTGTTTTAAAGGTACCACTTTTCTCAGCCCTGTTAGAAGGCAGGGATGAGAAAATGTCAGCTGATCCAGAAACCAGAGTTACAGCTATGTTTTTTTTGATCGAGAATGAAGAGGGAGGAGGGCCTCTGGAGTGGGGGTTCGGTAACACAGAGAATAGTCTTTTTCAGTGCTAAATGCCCTCCAGCTGCAACTGGCAATGCCTTGGGCAAGGCGAGACAGCTGCCTCTGCTGCCTCATTGCAGCCAGCCCCCACATCCATCCTTCCAGATCCAGGAAGTCACAAACTCACCAGGATTCACAAAAGATTCTTTAGAAGTTTTCATCAATGTCTTTAATTATGCGGTAACACCCCTGCCACTGATCTCTTATTGCTCTCAAAACATGATCTATGCAGATAGATTTAGATTTCACACTACCTTTTGTAATAGGAGTCCCGCGCATTCTTAATTTGCTCATTCATTTATTCAGAGAATATTCTTTGAGAGCCAATATTCCTGTATTTACTGATAGCAATAGTCTAGATGCTAAACATATGAAGATAAAGAAAACGGACAGGATACCCGCCTAGAGGAGAAGGACTTGTATATATACATCCTCGGAGAACCCAGCCCTCCCTCCAGGGTGGTATTGTCAGGCAGAGCTGACCGCTTCTTTTCTCTGGACCAAACGTAAAGTTGTGAGTGTTCCTTTTGAGGCCCAGCTTGTATCTAGTCTCTCATTCTGTAGACACGTGGGCTCATTCAAGCCTGTGTCCATTTCTCAAAGATATTTTCAACCTTTTCCCTACCTGATGATCCAGCAGGTACTGTGGGAACCCTGCAGTGCAAAACTGTGCAAGAACCCCCGGGACCTTCAGAAGACAAACATCACGTGTGGATCAAGGTGGTCTCCATTCCAATTCCTTCACCCATGGCAGACGTGGGTAATTGTTTAGTGTATGCCTTTCCACTGCACTTTAGCATTGCCTTTGACCTGTTCTCAACATACTGATCCAGACTGGTCCAATCAAATCAGTTAGTCAGTACTGACCCAAAGATGAAAGATCAGGAATGTGCCAAGTGTACTCCTGCCCCTTGGATGGGCCCACGGACTTGCATCTAGAGCTAGGTATTCATAATGCCCATAGATACAAAGCCCCATAAGATCACTCAGGCCTTATTCACTTGGAGCCACCAGCAGCTGCACCTACTGACTTCATTTTTGGGTAAATCTAGTCTCTGTAAACTCCATCTATAGCCCCAACTTTCAGAATCCCTCAGTCCTTTTAAACAGTGGTCTTACACTCACACCCAAGAATCTCCAGCCTTCATCATTTACAGTGTGCTACTTGGCCAAACACCACCAAATTAGTTCGATTGTTGTTTATATCACAGTTAAGACAGGTTGATGAGATGTGTTGGTGGGAAGGGCATCTACTCCATAGAATCACTGAGACCCAAGCCCTTCGACCAAAGAGAGTTATTTTCCAGTGTCTCAGGATCATCTGCCAGATCCCCTCCACTAAGCCAATAATGAAAGAGAAGGAATGTGGGGAGTCACATATCATTTCTTAAGGTTGAGGCTTGGAAGTAGCTGTATCATGTCTACTACAATCTACTCACTTAACTGTAGAGGATGCTAAGAAGTCTAATAATTAGACAAAAGTAGGCAGGCTATGCTTGGTGACGAATAAACCCACAGGTTCTTGACCCAGGTTTCCCATTTGCAGAAATTCTAACACAGTTGAATCAATGTAAAACCAGCTTGAGTAATTCTCTAGGGAGATTGCCTCCATGGAGTGACCCGGAATCCAGGATGCTTTCATCTTGTGGATCTACTTCATGGTCTCCATGATTACGCCCAAAGGGAAAGAGAACATAAAGATATGCACCAGGTTTGAATGCCTCAAACTGAGAAGTAACACACCTCACTTTGCCCATAATTTTTGGCTGTAGTCATGTGACCCCACCTAACTGCACAGGAGCTTGGAAGGAGGTCTTCCCGTGTACCCAGGAAGGAGAGGAGACCAGGCATGATGGTCCCTAGCCATCTCTGCCACATGTGGTCCTAATGTGTCCATAGGAGGAGCTGGAAGTAGAATGTGGTAAACACACAGCATTGCCCCAACCACGAGGCATTCCTCTTTTCCTCTCAGAATGTCCTAGAAGTCCTTGGGTGCTCTCTCATTCAAATGTAAGTTTACTAAGCATGAAGTGCTGATTAGAAAGTAATTAGAATGTAATTTCTTTCAGAAACTGGTATTATGTGATTTTTCAAAAAGCAGTTTAATGTTAAAGCCCATCCTGGTTTCAGATATTGCAGTTTGAAGGTATGTATGATGGAAGAATTTCTTGGTCAAAAATGACAGAACTCCAACTTAACAGTCATAAGCCAACAAAAGGCTTTTATTAGCTCACATCGTTGAAAGATGTTGGCATGACTGGATCCAGGTGCACGCAGGGTATCATCAAAAATGCGTGCCTTCCCCTCTTCCAGCCCATCTTCCACTGGCAGGCTCCATTCTTAAAAGAGGCTATTCTTAAGTCATGGCAAGACAGCTACCAGCAGCTCCAGGCAGCCCCCGCCACCTCCCCCCCCCTCCGGGGAAAGAGAGTATGACTGTCCCAGTGATTATAATGAAAGTCAGGAAGAAATGTTCACTAGACTATGTTGGGGTAGTTGTCCATTCATTTAACCAATTCAAGGGGATAATGGAATTGGCTACGTTTGAAATCAGGGTTTGTCATTCTCATTTAAGCTGCAAAATCAAGATGGGAGATGAGGAGTTTCCCGAAGGAAAACCTGATTGTTATTACCAGAAAACAGAACTGAAAATGCCCATGGTTTTCCACTGGGTGATATAGACAGAAGATTGTCTCGCTGCCTAATTAGGGCCTCATGGTGACTTGCCCTAAAAAGTTGTTGTGGCCCAGAGTCTGATGGTTAGATTTACAGATTTAAAAATCTCATTTATTATTATAAGAGGATGCGTTTGGTCTCTGAGATAATGACTTATGCCAACCCAACTCATGGGGACCAACACATAAACTAGAACTCTGGCTTCTTCCTTGTTTCTAAGAAATATAACTTCTCAGTTGACCCGAAAATTAGAGCTCTGCTGACCACCTCCTTATATAAAGCTTTATGGAAGATAAATTAAAACCAATAGAATAATAGTTCAACATGAAATCTTATTCAGGGGAATTAATTATATAAGGACATTCTGGGACATATAACTATTATTCTCAATAAATGCATTCCAATAGTAGTGTTACACGTGCCTAGAAGGCTGTCATTCAAATAGGCTCACATGCATACTCCTCTCCATACCCCCAGTACGTTCTGGGGACTGTTGCTAAATGTTGCCCTCTGATATTCTGATTCCTGTCACTGTATTTTTACAAAGATCATCTCCTTGCATTGACATCTTATTTAACTGAATTGTCTTCATTTGTGTTTTGATTAGGTAACAGGCCATTAATAATTACTATATCTTGACTTAATTAGGCAAACTATCGGAAATCTCAGCCTATGTGTTGATTATTACAAGTGTTTAAATAGCCACTTATTAGGACATTCTATATAATTGTCAAGCATTATAATAAGTTAAGCTCTTTAAAGTCAATATGATGAGCAGGAAGTATTTCCTGGTTTTTCATATTACCAGAGTCTTTCCCTTCTTCCTGGAATTTTGTACACCACGTTGGTGAAATTTGTCAATTAAGAATTTTCTCTTTTTATATTGAAATGAGTTCAAAACGAATTTATAAAACATGATCATTTTCTTTGGGACCTTATTTTGATATAATTACATAAAGTCACAGGAATAGTGTGAGCAATTTTCCTTTCCCCTTCACCCAGATTCATCAATTATTTCTATTTTGCCTCATTAGCTCTATCTTTTTCTCTTTATAGGGAAAGTTGAAGACATTGTGCCCTTTTCCCTAGATTCAATGGTGTACGTCCTAAAAACAAAGACACTTATTACATAGCTATAATGAAATGATCAAAATCAGGAAATTTAACATCGAAACATAGTTACTGTTAAGTAATCAACATTTTATTTAATTTCTTTTTAATTGCTCCAATGATACTACTTTTAAACTACTTTCTCTCTGGCTCAGATTATACATAGTATCATGCATTGGATTTAGTTGTCTGTTCTTTTTGGACTTCTTTATTACTGGATAGTTGCATTGTGTTTCTTTGTCATTTCTGACCTTGACATTTTCAAAGAGTATAAACCAGTTATTTTGTAGACTGTTCCTCAATTTGAATTATCCTGACTTTTTCTGCATGATTAGATTCAGATTATGCACCTGTTGTACGTTTCTCTTTTGTCTTTTTTACTGCATCGTGTTAGGATGCCCATGATGTTGGTTTGTGCCAAATTTGATGGAAACATTGATCACTACCTTAACATTGGTTAAGATGGTATCCAGTTTGAGATAGCACCTACCAGGTTTCTCCACTGTAAAATTATTTTTTTATTTTTTGTTGGTAATTAGTAAGTAATTTGGGGAGAGGATTTTTTGAGATTTCTATATAACCTGTTTCTAATATTTGCTTTCTCTAAATAACTTGTGTCAAATAAACACACATATCCTTAGCCCATTTGACCTCTGAGTGAAGAGAAACCAATAGGTTAAAATAATTGCCCTAGCACCTACTGGATTTTGGGTTAGAACCCAGTTTTTGCTTTCTTGTTTCAAGTTCTTTATATGACACACTTAACTTTAATTGTACAAAATCTTGGTAACCTATGCAGTTTCTTAAACTCATAGTATTTTCTATCTGGAAGATAGATATCTGTTGGAGGAACAGGTCAACCAGGGAAGGAAGATTAGTCTGTCACTTGTGGGCTGTGTAATCTTTGGAAAGTCGTTCAAGATTTCTGAATCTCACCTACTTTCTCTATTAAAGGAGTATAACATTACTCAGATTTCAGGGTTGCTTTGAGATTCAATAAGAATTTCTTTTCTCATGCACTTCATAATATCTATAATATAGCAAGTGGTCAATAAATGTGGATTCTTTCCCCCTCTTCATCCCCTCAGGGTTTTTTTTTTTTTTTCTTGTTTTTTTAAATAATCCTAGCACATGCAAGACTCTATACACTAGGGGTATAGCCATGAGAAAACCCAGTTTTTGCTGAAATGGAAAGAGAGAGAACATTCATTGATGAAGTGGTGTTGTGAGCCTTGTAGGTGTCTGGGAGAAGACAGTCCCAGGCAGAGGAACGACCGGTGCACTAGGGCCTGAATGGTCACGTTATTGAGATATTTGAAGAAGAATAAGGAAGTCAGTATGGCTGGCGCAGAGTAAGTGGGCTGAGAATGGGAAGGATGAGTTCAAAGAAATGGTCAGGGGCCGGGTTATGTAGACCAGTGCCAGAGCTGGAGACTTATCCTTAGGGGATGACACGCATTGTGGAGTTTGAGGTAGAGAAGTGAACTGTTCTTTCTTCTCTTTTAAATGAATCACCCTCAGGCACTGAATTGTATTTCCAAACAGATATGTCAAGTCCTAGTCCCCAGTATTTGGAAATAGGGTCTTCACAAATATCATCAAGTTAAGGGGAAGTCACTCTAAATTAGAGTGACACCCGATCCAATATGATTGGTGTCCTTGTGAGAAGAGAGAAGTCTGAAGGTAGAGAAGAAATTCATGTGAAGAACGAGACAGGTTTTAGAATGATGAATCTAGGGGCCGAGGAGCACCCAGAATCACTAGTAACTGCTAGATTGTTAGAGTCCTCAGAGAGACCAGGGCCCTGCCAACACTTTAATTTTGGAGTTCAAGCCTCCAGGACTGTGAGAGAATAAGATTCTGCTGTTGTACACCACTCAGTTTGTGGTAATTTTTTATGGCAGCCCTACAAAATGAATATAGTTGCTTCTAATGTTCTGTGAGGACTATCGAGGACACATGTGGAAATAGGAGGCTAACCCGTTGTCAGCACGAAAGACAAAGTCTGTAGAGATGGGGATGCGGCATATGGTCAGATTCTGATTATATGTGATAGGCAGAAACTATATCTGACATTGGATTGGGTGGCCCAAACCAGGAACACTTTTCACAGTGAAAGCAGGTGCTAGTAATAACTACACAAGAACAACGGGCAGAATCTAGGGTATAAGGTTAGTGTACTGATGGATTGAATGTAAAAATATGAAGGAGGGAAGTCAGTGGTGCCTCTTGGAGTTTGGCCTAAAGTTCTGGATGAAAAGAGTTAACCACTTATGAAGTAAGGAAGACCATAAGAGGAGCAGATGTGCAGGAAAAATCGTAAGTTCCATTTTGGACTGTCAAAATTTGAGCTATCTGGAAGACACACAAGGGGAGATTTGAGTGGGCAGCCTGATGAAGGAAGCAGGCATCTAAAGGGACACGTTTGGTCTAGATATATAAATGGGGGTTGTCACTTGGTAGTGATATTTAAAGCCACAGGGCTGCATGAGATCTAAACACCCAGAGAATGAATGAGGACAGAGAAGGTAATGAGTAAGTCCCTTCATATCCTCCTAATAATTATTAGGTTGCCCGGCAGTGGTAGGTGCTTGCGCTTCTATTTGTTGGAGGATGAAAACACACGAATTGTCCTGATAAATTGAATCACATGTTTTGAAATAGTGAGATACCGGTTTCTTTAAATCAGTTCTGTTCAACGTTAGGGTGCTGAGGAATTACTCCAGATAAACGTTAAACACTGGATTGCCATGCTTCAGCCCCACAGATCCGGCCCCCGCAGCTCCGGGAGAAGCCCAGAGTCTGTAGTTTGTGACAGTCACAGGCAGAATTTGTGCTGCCGGGATTCCCAGGCCGTGTGTTTAGAGACACACCTTTGACAGATCTTTCTGGCTGAGTTTTCTCTTGTAGTATTCGCAGCCAATGTGTGCATTCCCTGTGTTCACGTCTTTGCCTATTTGATTTTCTTAAACTGTGCCAAGCCGTCTGAAGCCTAGACGACAGATGTCTGTGGCGATGATGTCAGGGTCTCTGAATTTGTGGATCTGTTTCGAATAGTAAGGCTGCAGTGTAACAGAGGAGTCATGTCGGGTTGGGTGGGAAAGAGTCAGGAGAATAAGGCCCCCCCACTGCCTGGCTGTGTGTGCTCAGCCTAAGACACCCCTGGTGTCCCCTCCACACACCCTGAAATATAGCCCTAGAACTGCCCAGCCTGGAAACACAGGAGCCCACATCTCTCACTTGTGACTTCCTTTTCCTGCCCGTTTCTTGCGCTGCTTCGGGATATGTTGGCTCTGTGCTACCTACAGCTCTCGTAATTCTAGACGGAGTCCTAATCAGAAAGGCAGCATGACTCCCCACAAACTCTGCCTATCCCTGACTCTTTTTACGTTAATATAAATACCCATGAAACTATATTAGAAATGTGTTACATTATCAGCAGAGTAGCTACAACTTCAATTATTTTAAAATGCTCTTAATGCTCTCAATTAGCTAATTACAGGCTGTGCGTGATTGGAGGAACGGTAGAGGTTAAAGTACCTTGTAAACAGGGTGGAGGTACCAGACAAAAATGGGGGCATTTCTGGTTAGATTTTAGAGTTGTGCCCTGCTCTTGCAACAATAATTGTAGAACTAGTGTTTTTTAAAGGAAAGACAATTAAAAAGGAGAAAGTAAAAACGATTAAGGAAAACATGCCTCTTGAAAGGATTTTTGTTTAAAAAAACACTTAAATTTTTTTTTAAGATCTTATTTATTTATTCGAGAGAGAGTGTGTGCAAGAGAGAGAACACACAAACAGGGACAAAAGAAGAGGGAAGGAGAGAAGCAGCCTCCCCTGCTGAGCAGGGAGCCCAATGCAAGTCTGGATCCCAGGACCCTGAGATCATAACCTGAGCCTAAGGCAGATGCTTAACCAACTGAGTCACTCAGGCACCCTAGAAAACACTTAAATAATTTTTATTTAAAAATATCTAAAAGTACTTCTATTTTTTTAAGATTTTATTCATTTATTTATTTGAGAGCGAGAGAGAAAATGTACAAGCATGAGTTGGGGGAGCAGAGGGAGAAAGAGAGAATCTCAAGCAGACTCTGTGATTAGCACAGAGCCCAACGCAGGACTCTATCCCAAGACCCTGAGATCATGACCTGAACTGAAATCAAGAGTAGGACGCTTAACCAACTGAGCCACCCAGGCACCCCCAAAAAAGTATTTTTATTTTTATAACATTTCAATATGTTTTATGCAAAACTCTGCTAGCAATTATACTTGATGGTTGACCAGAGATCCTATTAAGGTATAATGGACAAATAAAAGTGTAACCTAATTAAAGTATACAACATGATGATTTAATATACATATACATTGTGAAATGATTACCGCAATCAAGTTAATTAATACATCCATCACCTCATGTGGTTACTATTTATTTATTTATTTATTTATTTATTTATTATTTATGGTAGAAATACTTGAGATCTATTTTGGCAAACTTCAAGTATACAATACAGTATTATTAACTTTGATCATCATGCCGTGTCCACTGAGGAGTCTCTGGTTTGGAAATCCCCAAAGAAAGAAAACACTGCCTTGATAAGTCTCATTTTGCCTTCTTTTTTTTTTTTTTTTAAGATTTATTTATTTCAGAGAGAGAGGGGGAATGGGAGAGAGAGAGGGGGGATGGGAGAGAGAGAGGGTCTCAAGCAGACTGCACGCCGAGCGCAGAGCCCGTCACACGGCTCGATCTCACTATGACCTGAGCCAAAACCAAGAGTCGGTCACTCAACCAACTGCACCACCCAGGCACCCCACTCTCATTTTGTCTTAATTACACATGAAGTCATAAGTCATAACTCATTCACTCATTCATTCATTATACAAATGAGTATCGCCTGTGCTGCAGGTACTAGTCAAAAGAAGGTGATTGAAAACTGAATATGATCTCTGCCCTTGTCAGATCCCATTAGAGTTACTTTCTTGGGATCATCACATTTCAAGTGTTTTAGAAAGGCAAGGATTGGAAAAGTGGACTTTGGGATTTGTGGGGAACAATCAATATCCACTACAGCAGATCTTCTCAGACTTTGGAATTTCCTTCAGAGCAGTGTGTGTATTAGTCCAGGTTCCACAGAGAAGCAGAACCAATCTGTTACATATATAGACTGATTATGAAGAATCCTGTGCTTATGGAGGCTGAGAAGTCCCACAATCCATTTTCTACAAGCTGGAGCCCAGGAAGGCCAGTGCTATAGTTCCAGTCCAAACCTGATGATCTGAGAACCAAGGCAGCCAATGTTATAAGTCTGAGTCTGAAGGTCTGACAACCCAGAGCACTAATGTCCAAGAACAGGAGAAGATGGATGTCCCAATTCAAATGAAGAGCAAATTTACCTCTCCTCTACCATTTTGTTCTATTCAGGCCCTCATTGGACCAGTTGAGGCCCGCCATGTTGGTGAGTGTCTTCTTTATTCAGTCTGCCAATTCAAATGCGTGTCTCTTCTTGACACACCCTCACAGATACACCAGAAATAATGTTTTACCAGCGATCTGGGCAGCCCATAGATCAGTAAAGTTGACAAATAAAGTTTCTCAAATGCCTAATATATATATTTTTTTCATATACTTACTTGCTATCCACATATCATCTTTGGTGAGGTGTCTGTTCAAGTCTGTTCCCAAATTTCTAACTGGGTCGTTTGTTTTCTTACTGCTTAATCTAGAGAGTTCTTTATATATATTGGACATGTGATTTGCAAATATTTTCTCCCAATCGGTGCCCTTCTTTTTTATTGTCTTTTGCATAAAAGCATTTGAATTATGATGAGGTCCAATTTGTTAGTTTTTCCTTTTAAGGATCATGAGGTTGGTGTCATGTCTCAGAACTCTGCTTAGTCCCTGGTCATGAAGATTTTTTTCTGTTTTCCTCCAGAAGTTTGATAATTTTACCCTTTATATTTAGATCTATAGTCTGATATTCAAGTTCATTTTCTTAGGCATGAGTTTTAGTTCTAGGTTCTTTTTTTTGTTTTACCTATAAATGTCCAGTTGTTCTAGCACTACTTTTTGAAAAGACTATACTTTCTCTGTTGAATCACTTTTGCACCTAGGTCAAAAATTATGCTTTATGTGGGATTATTTCTGAGCTCTCTCTTCTGTTTCATCAATCTGTGCATCTAATTTCTTGCTAATACCACAATGTCTTGATTACTATAGCTATACACTCTTAAAAATCAGGTAGTGTGATTCTTTCCAACTTTATTCTTTTTCAAAAAAAATCTTTTGCAGTTCTAATTCTTTTGCCTTTTCATATAAATTTTAGAATCAATTTATCTGTATCTACAAGGAATCCTACTGGGATTTTGATAGTAATTGCGTTAAAGCTGTAGATCAATTTGGGGGAGAATTGATATCTTTACTATGTTGAGTCTTCCATTCTATGAACACAGAATGTCTCCATCTATTTAGGTCTCCATTGATTTCTTTCATTAGCATTTTGTACTTTTCAGCATACAGATCCTGTACATGTTTGTTAGATTTATATCTAATATTCTTTTTATGCTTTTGGGAGTGATTGCAAATGGTAACAAAAATATTTTAGTGCCAAATATTAAGTATATATATAGCTCTTTGAAAATATATGAATTTCTTCTTACTTTTCCTGTTTTGCAGATAAAATGCCATAAAAGGACAAGTGTGTAGAATTTATTATTCTAAACAGAAACTCCCAATATTCAGGATTGAGTCTTTTTCACTGACCTGGAATAGGGTCTAATATATAGTAGGCATTATCAGTTTGTTAAGGGAATGAATAAATAAACTTAAAACATTTTCAAATGTTTTAGTTACTTATTTTTCAATTGGTGCGAATGTGATTGTGAATCACACATAATATCCACAAATGCATATACATATGATGGCTCAGTTTCTCCATGGGGTGGGACATGCCCCAAGGAAGGCTTATCAGAATAGCCAGGAGAACAAATATGGGCTGAAAATTGTTGAAAATTTTTAAATTCTTTGAGGACCTAAAATATAGCTTTCTTGTTCACTGATGATGATTGTCTGTGTCTGGTGCAGTCTCTAAGACAGAGCAAGAAGCTCAATGGACATTTGTTGAATAATTAAAGAGATATATAACTGAGGGAAGGAATAATTAAGATAATGAAAAATATATGACCTCTAACTGTTAAACATGGTTAAATCATTCCAGACATTCTCTGTACCTAGAGATAAGGTTTCTATTTTTCAAGTTTGGGTCATTCTATGTTCAGTATTTTTTTTTTTTTAATTAAGCTGTATATGTGAGTATTTCCTAAGCTCATTAAAAATTCTTTAAAAAAATTTTTTTATTATGTTATGTTAGTCGCTATACAGTACACCATTAGTTTTTGATGTAGTGTTAATGATTCATTGTTTTCGTATAACACCCAGTGCTCTATGCAATACGTGCCCTCTTATTACCCATCACCAGGCTTTCCAATCCCCCATCCCTCTCCCCTCTAAAGCCCTCAGTTTGATTCCCAGAGTCTATAATCTTTCATGATTCGTCTCCCCTTCTGATTTCCCCCCCTTCATTTTTCCCATCCTTCTCCCAATGTCCTCCATGGTATTCCTTATGTTCCACAAATGAGTGAAACCATATGATAATTGTATTTCTCTGTTTGACTTATTTCACTTAGCATAATCTCCTCCAGTTCCATCCATGTTGATGCAAATGGTAGGTATTCATCCTTTCTGATGGCTGAGTAATATTCCATTATATATATGGACCACATCTTCTTTATCCATTCATCTGTTGAAGGGCATCTCGGCTCCTTCCACAGTTTGGCTATTGTGGACATTGCTGCTATGAACATTGGGGTGCATGTGCCCCTTCTTTTCATCAGTATCTTTGGGACAAATACCCAGTAGTGCAATTGCTGGGTCATAGCTTGGCTCTATTTTTTAACTTTTTGAGGACCTCCATACTGTTTTCCAAAGTGGCTGCACCAGCTTGCATTCCTACGAACAGTGTAAGAGGGTTCCCTTAAAAATTCTTTTAAATATGGTATTAATGGGCAGGTGATATCCATTAATAAGATATTTCTATATCCTGATATGAATATTCTGCCATTTAAAAAAAACTTTTTATCACTCAATGTACATACTGTTTTATAATTTTTCACATGTGTAATTAATAGGTATATACATAAAATACATATATATTTATGAATTTGATTATTTCCTTAGGGTACCTTAGTGGAAGAATACTTACTTCATATGCACACATAATTTGAGTCACGTGTGCAAAATGTCTTTTTTCTTAGAAAGAGTTTTCTTTAGCTATTTGGGGTCTTTTGTGGTTCCATACAAATTTTAGAATTGTTTATTCTACTCCTGTGAAAAATACTGTTGGTATTAAGGGGTGCACTTGTCATGGTGAGCACCAGGTGTTGTACGGAAGTGTTGAACCACTATATTGTACACCTGAAACTAATACTGTAAAAAAAAATTATGTGTACACATACACACTCACAAAAAACAGTTTTCTAATTAATTTTTGCCAATCAGTATTGGGTGCTCTTTACACTAAACTTTAGCTAATAGTGAGGGAAATTTGTTTTTGCCTATTTGATGGTTGAAAGTAGCTATTATTATTTTTTCATTTTTATTTCTCTAGTACCTTGGAAGGATAAACATTTTCTTAGAAGTTTATTTGCCATAAACATGTCCTATTGCTTTTATAGGTTGTCACCGTAATTCTACTTTCTCATGCTTACCTCTAAGAGCAGTATTTGCAAATGGCAATTGTATGGATTCTCCTTGCCCCCACCTTGATATAATTATAGTTCACAATAGAATACTACTGAATCTTAAGATGAGGAATATGGTTGTACATATGCAAACTCAGTCACCCAGAATTACCTGGTGCCACTGATGGCGTTTCGGAGACTCTTCCAGCAACCTCAGGACGGGGTTTATCAATTTGACAATCTCTCCTCTTTAATTCCGTTAAAACTCCAAATGTGAAGACATTCACAGCTGAAAATGTAACATCAGGGATAAGAAAGACAGCATAATTTATCTTTGGTAAAAATATGTGTATATATTGAACTGGGGGGTAAAAAGATGTTCTTTGTAGAGCAATATAGTTATTTTTTTTATTCCTGAATCTTCCCATTGCTTATATGAATATAATGTTTCCCTCTACTTGAGATCATAAGTGCTGTTTAAGAAAGACAAGGGGAAATGAGGTGATGGAGATAATGTTTACAATATTAAAGTGTCCGGTAAAGAGAGAGAACCAAAAGTGGGTGAATAGGTCAGAGTTAATGATAGTAGGTAAGATACCTCAGGTAAAGTGTTAAGGTACACATTAAAAGCCACTGACAGAAGGCCTGGGAAGACTATGTAAAATCTCAATCATCTAAGCATCTCTTTAGTTAACTGGTATTTGCTGAATGCCTCCACTGAATAAGTGAATTACAATATTATAATTCAATAATAATTAAATTCAAATTGAAAGCTGAATAATTTTCCTATACATGAACATTTTTTCTATGGATACTATATTGTTTTGTTATAATCTGGCTATCTTTCCTAGAATACAATCCCAGGACACCCCTGTGAGTAGGAGATGATATCTTCCTTGCAGAGAGGGAAAAATTCCCTATCTATCTATATTCCCTAACTATCAGGCTCCCAAGGAGAGAAAATCATGTGTGCTCAAAGTAGACAGTGTAACCTGAAAGGCATGCCCTTTTTTTCCCGTGGTTTTGTTCTTATAGGTTTGTACTTTGAGACATATTCCCAAGTGATAGCAGGAAATATCCTTAGGTGGGGAGATTGTCAGGGAGACAGGAGTCTGTGGCTGTGAGCTTAAAGAAGATAAACTGTTAGAGGGAAAAAATCAATAAAATTGAAAACAGGAAATCAATGGAGAAATCAATGAAACCCAGAACTGGTTCTTTGAAAAGATCAATAAAATTAATAAGCTTCTAGTGAGACTAGCTATGAAAAAAAGGGAGAAGACACAAATTATTAATATCAGAAATGAAAGAAGAGACATCAATATAACTCTCATGGACATTAAAAGGAAAATAAAGAACTATTATGAACAATGCTATACCTACAAATTTGATAACATAGATGAAATGGACCAATTCCTTAAAAGACATAATCTGTAAACTCATGTAAGAATATGTAAATAGTCTGAATAGGCCTATATCTATTTAAAAATTAAATCAGTTATTAATAACCTTCCAAAACAGAAAGTACCAGATCCAGATGGTTTCACTGGTGAATTCCACCAAACATCTAAGGAAGAAATTATACCAATTCTCTATCATCTTTTTCAGAGGATAGAAGCAGAGGGAATATTTCCTAATTCATTCTATGATGCCAGTGTTACACTAATACCAAAATAAGACAGCCATTATTAGAAAACTACAGACCAGTATCTCTCATGAACATAGATGCAAAAATTCTCAATATGTTAGCAAGTTGAATCCACAGTGTATTAAAAAAGTATTCATCATGATTAGGTAGGGTTTGTTCCAGGTATGGAAGGCTAAATCACATTAAAAATCAGTTAATTTAATCCATCTCATCAATAGAATAAAAAGAAAAAAAACCACATAATCATATCAATAGATGCAGAAAAAAGCACTTGACAAAATTGAATACCCATCCACGATAAAAACTCTCAATAAACTGGGAATAAACCGAACCTTCTTCAACTTGATAAAGAATATCTACAGAAAATATACAGCTGTCATCATATTCAATGGTGAGAAACTAGAAGCATTCCCACTAAGATCAGGAACAAGTCAAGGATGTTCCCTCTCATGACTTCTACTCAACATTGTACTGGAAGTCTTAGCTAATGCAATAGGAAAAGAAAAGGAAATTAAAAGTGTGCTAATTGCGGAAGAAGAAATAAAACTGTCTTTGTTCATAGGTTACACGATCATCTGTTTAAAAAAGCAGAAAAAATCAACAACAACAACTCCTGGAACTAATAAGCACTTTTATTAAGGTTGTCGGATTCGGGTGTAATATGTGAAAGTCAATTATTTCACTATACACCAGAGATGAACAAGTGGAATTTAAATTTAAAAACATAATACCATGTATACTACCACCCCCCAAAATGAAATACTTAAATATAAATCCAACAAAATATGTGCAAATCTCTATGAGGAAAACTACAAAACCCTGGTGAAAGAAATCAAAGAACTAAATTAAATGGAGATATAATCCATGTTGATAGATAGGAAGATTCAGTATTGCCAAGGTGTCAGTTCTTCCAACTTGCTCTATAGATTCAATACAATCCCAATCAAAATCTCAGGAAGTTATTTTATGGATATTAGTAAATTGACTATAAAATTTATATAGAGAGGCAAAAACCTAGAATAGCCAATACAATATTAAAGGAGAAAAACAAAGTTTGAGGTCTGATGGCCCCCAACTTTTAAGATTTACTATAAAGCTACACCAATCAAGACAATGTAATATTGGTAAAAGAATGGACAAGTGTATCAGTGAGACAGAATAGAGAGCCCGGACAATGATCCACATAAATACAGTCAACTAATCTTTTTTTTTTTTTTTTATGTTATGTTAGTCACCATAAAATAGTACATCATTAGATTCTGATGTAGTGTTCCATGATTCATTGTTTGCATATAACACCCAGTGCTGCATGCAATATGTGCCCTCCTCAACACCCATCACCAGGCTAACCCATCCCCCACCCCCCTCCTCTCTGATACCCTCAGTTTGTTTCCCATAGTCCATAGTCTCTCATGATTCATCTCCCTCTCTGATATCCCTCCCTTCATTGTTCCCTTCCTTCTAATGTTCTTCATGCTATTCTTTATGTTCCACATTTAAGTGAAACCATTTAATTGGCTTTCTGTTTGACTTGTTTCACTTAGTGTAATCTCCTCCAGTTCCATCCATGTCCATGCAAATGGTGGGTATTCATCCTTTCTGATGGCTGAGTAATATTTTGTTTGTTCCAGGTATGGAAGGGTTTGTTCCATTGTATATATGGACCACATCTTCTTTATCTATTCATCTGTTGAAGGGCATTTCATCTCCTTCTACGGTTTGGCTACTATGGACATTGCTGCTATGAACTTTGGGGTGCATGTGCCCCTTCTTTTCACTACATCTGTATCTTTGGGGTAAATACCTAGTAGTGCAGTTGCTGGGTCATAGGGTAGCTCTATTCTTAACATCTCAAAGAAACTCCATACTGTTTTCCCAGAGTGGCTGTAGCAGCTTGCATTCCCACCAACAGTGAGAAACCACCTTACACCAGCTAGAATGGCAAAAATTAAAAACAGGAAACAGGAAAAACAGGAAATTAAAAACGGGAAAAATTAAAATTAAAAATTAAAAATTAAAATTAAAAATTAAAATTAAATTAAATTTAAATTTAAATTCAAATTTAAAAATTAAAATTAAAATTAAAAATTAAAATTAAAATAAATTAAACTAAATAAAATAAAAATTAAAATTAAATTAAAATTGAAATTTAAAAATTAAAATTAAAAATTAAAAACAGGAAACAACAAATGTTGGCGTGGATGTGGAGAAAGGAGAACGCTCTTAAGTCAACTAATCTTTGTCAAAGAAGCAAAGGCAATACAATGCAGAAAAGATCTTTTTTTTCAATAAATAGTGCTAGAATAACTGGACATATACATTCAAAAAAATCTATAGACAAACTTTACACTTGTCACAAAAATTAAATCAGAATTGATTACAGATCTAAATGTAAGATGCAAAACTATAAAACTCCTAGGAGATAAACATAGGAGAAAATCTTGCCTTGGGTATGGCAAGGACTTTTTAGATATACCACTGAAGGCACAATCCATAAAATAAATAATTAAAAAGATTGACTTTATTAAAATTAAAAACTTCAGTGCTACAAAAACCAATATCACGGGAATAAAAAAGTCACAAACCAAGAGAGAATGTTTGCAAAAGATGTATCTGGCAAAGAACTGTTATCCAAAATATGCAAGGAGTTCTTAAAACTTAACAATAAAGGGAACAACCCAATTTAAAAATGGGCCAAAACCTTAATAGATACCTCATCAAGAATGTATACAGATGGCAAATGAACATATGAAAAGATGCTCCACATCATATATAATTAGAGAAAAACCAAACAACAATGAGATACAACTACATACCTATTTTAATGGCCAAAATCCAGAACACTGACAACACCAAATGCTGGCAAGGATATGGAACAATAAGGAACTCTCATTCATTGCTGGGGGATTGTGAAATGGCATGGCCACTTTGGAAGAGTTGGGTGTTTTTTTACAAAACTAAACCTATCTTACCATATGATCAGCAATCATGCTCCTTGATATTAAGCCAAAGGAGCTGAAAACTTACGTCTGTACAAAAAGTGGAATTGCCACAATTTGGAAGAACCAACCTATCCTTCAGTAGGTAAATAAATAAGCTATAGTCTATCTAGCTAATAGAATATTACCGAATGCTAAAAAGAAATGAGCTATCAAGACATGAAACAACATGGAGGGAACTTTGATGTACATTACTAAGTAAAAGAAGCCAATTTGAAAAGCTTTGTGTGTGTGCGTATATATATATGTATATATATTCTGTATGATTCCAACTATATAACATTTTGGAAAAGGCAAAGCTATGGAGACAGTAAAAAGATCAGTGGTCATCAGGGATTAGCAGGGAGGGAAGGATGAGCAGGTTGAGCCCAGAGGATTTTTAGGGGAGTGAAACTATCTGTATGATACTTTAATGGTGGGTACATGTCATTATATCTTTGTCTAAACCCATAGAATGTACAACACCAAGAGTGAGCCCTAATGTAAACTATGGACTTTGAGCGACAATGATGTGTCAATGTAGATTCATCAGTTGTACCAAATATCCATTCTGGTTGGTGATGTTGACCATTGGGAGGCTAAGCATGTGTAAAGGCAGTGGGTATATGGAAAATCTCTCTTCTTTCCTCTCAATTTTGCTATGAACTTAAAACTCTAAAAGTAATAGCAATAATAGTCTTAAAATACACACATGCAAAAAAATATTAAGATATTTTTTCATCATATTGGAAGCTTTCATAATGGTTTGGTGATATGGCCCAGCCTGGTACTGAAGCTAAAGAGATATTTATGATTCTAAATGTGAACTGGGAATAGTGCCACCATGAATCAGCATAGTGTGTTCTATCCACAAAGAGATGATGAAACTTCAGAAACAGGAGTGGGGGGGGGGGGATGGGAATAAGAAAAGGCTCAACTGCCCCCTCCACAATGTCCTTGTCTTTCCTTATCCACTAACATATTTCTGACAACATCTAATTTTGAGACCTTTCTTCATTAAAACATTCACTTATCTCATACTCAGCATATGTATATTGAGTGAGTAATAAGTGCTTGGCATTAAGACTTTGAACAAGTATCCATTGATCATCATTATGTGTTAGACACAACAGTGACCAGGACTATTTCCCACCTTCAAGGTACATTTAGTCTTAGTATATTTATGAACACATCCATAAATATAAGTGAGTGTCATACTGTGTATAATATACGAGAACTATAAATAAAATGACACAGATGTTCATAGAAGAACTATGTTTCTCATAATTGTAGGTGTCCAGGAAGAATTAAAGAAAAAAGATGACTTTTAGTTGGGTTTTCAAAGACAAATGAACAAGTTAGGAACAGGGGACAGAGAATATTTTAGTAAGGGGAGAAGATAGTAAGTCATGCAGAAACAGGAGGGCAGCAGGGTACAGGAAAGAATATTAAATACAGGCAAAAATAGGAAAATTGAAATTGATTGGGGTCAAATTACAGAAGGATAACGTTGTGGTGACTGTGAATCTTAAGAAAACAAGGAAAAACATTACTAGCAAAGACCATGATAAAAGTTAAAATGGTCTTAATGAGATTTCTGTTGGATCTCATAAGGCTAAAAAGGATAAGTGAAAATAATCATTTTAGACGTACAGTGAACCTAGAGAAAGCATTATCACAAAAGATCATTTCTGAAATTGAGACTATTAAGTATAAGGAAGATAATCCCCACTTATGAAGAAGTGGCAGAAAAATAGGTACAATTGGACCAAGATAGGAATATTTATTTCCATACTTACATTTTACATTAACAGTTCTTGAAATATGATGTGTAAAGAAATGAATAGAATCTGATTGAAACAGAAAATTGGCTATGGAGCAGCAATGCAAAGGGAAGAATGGATTTTATTGTAAATAGTGTAATTTCAAAATTTTAAGGACCCTATATGCATGTACATTGCTTCCCCTACCCACCCCATCATTAAGATATCTTTTCATTTAAAAAAAGAAGAAATAGTTTGGGAGAGTAATTGAGTTAATATCAAAGGGAAATGCTTTAAGCTGTTAAGGAAAGCACTCTGCAACACCAACTTATTATTACTAATGATCGCAATAATAATGACAAAGAACCACCACTGGTAGGGAGTCTGCACCTTGTTTCTGAAAGGGAGGAGAAAGGAAAGAGCCAGTATGTTAGCATTGCCTACAGCACTACAGGGTATGGAGCCAGATGCAGGTGGGGAAGCAATTTTTCCCAGTAGCTGAAATTCACTTCTTGGATCTTTAGACATAGAGAATCATCAGATAACGTTAACAAAAAAGTAGTGGGAGGAACCCAAATGCCCACTGAATGTAGAAGTCTCAGCACTGTGCTGGGACACAACTGTCAGTATTAGACACTGCTGTTATGATAATGGGTCTTACTTGGCACTCACCTATGCCACCCATCTGTTGGCTGTTTGCAGGATTAGAGCAAGAGACTGGGCAGATTTCTTTCCTATTCAAAGCATGAGCAGTTTGCCATTCCTCATTTAGGATTTAATGTGTATTTTAAGGAAATTGCTCCAGTAGAAAATGATAAGGAAGGGGAGAGAGAGCATCTCCTGGAGATCACAAATTTTTTAGAGCAAGCAGCAAGAAGAGCTGGGAAAGATGTTCAGTGTGAAGGCAGCCAGTTAACCCATGTTTGAAGAATTCTTGGTTAACCTTGCTTCATATCAGGGTTAGAAAAATAAATACAGACTCAACTTTTTCTGAGGACAAGTTTATTTTCTTAATACAATTGAAGTCTTGCACAAAGATGCTTGATTAGTACTATTTCCTTTTTATCACCTCTCTTTCATTCTATTTGTATCATGAACTAGGCAAAGCTCAGACACAGGTCCTGGAGAATGTTGTTTTCAGATCTGGTCGAATTCTGATTTCCTGCTAATATCTACTTGATCAGCCACTCTAAGTGCTTATTTCTGTGTTCCTCTCTGCTCATTAGACCGTGTACTCAACTGACGGCAGGGATGTATTCATCTCAGTATTCATGAGCAGGAACATGGAACATGAAGCATCCAACATGGAGAAGATAGAGGCAAATGTTTAAAGAAAGAATAGCAAGAGAGATTAAGGATGGCATTTCATGCCTATGAATAGGTCCACCATGTCCAGCCACCTGGGCTGACAACATAAGTGATGGGAATTCTTGGGAACCCAAGAGAAAATCTCAGAGTCTCTCAGAGAAACCACACTATGCCATCAAGTGAGTATGTGTGTGTTACCAGGGGCAAGAGGCTTCCCATCAGCACCATCAGAGGATTACAAATCCTGATTGGTGTCGCTATCATGGCCAGAACCAACCAAAAAACCATGATGACTCTTGAGTCTGTGAACTTGGAATAAGACATAAGGCTATTTTAGGACAGGGCGTCTCCATCAGTCTGCCACTAGAGACAATTAAAGATCTGGCCCACAGATTCCTAAGAGACTTAGATATTCTTTATGCTGATTCATCATCCACCAAAACTGAAAGCAGGAATCATACTGATGAAGAGTGGTAGGGCTATGACCCAACCTGATCCATAGCTGTCGATTGGCATTCTAGTACCAGGACCTTGAAATTTTTCTTCAGTCTCTACATATAGCACCCGAAACAAAGCAGAGTGATGGTTGTATCTTCCCAGAGATAATTATCATGGAGTCTTTCTTCTATGGAAACTTTTTTGGCAAAAGTTTTGACTTGGCAGCGCTTCTTTGTAAGATGTGATTTCTCCTGTATTTGCTTTTTGCCTGAAGGTAGCTGTTCTGGAGGGCTCTTCCCTCTGTAGTGCTGATGGCTGAGGTGGAAGCATCTGGATCCCCACTACTGCTGGAAATACAAACTTTTATGTCACACAGGAGAATCTTGTGCTCCTGAGCCCTACCAAACCCTGAGACACCCCCAGGTGAGGAGGAAGACTCTTATCTCTGCCTTATCCTATGGAGCCCTGGGCTTCCTTTCTGTCCTTCAATTTCTTTCTGTCTGATATTCCACTCCCTTAAATATTCAACAAATATATCTTGAGTACCTACTAAGTAGTATGACCATTACCTCCCACCTCTCTTAAAGGAAGAATAACATCTTTGTCTCCCTGATGTTCTACACATAGGAGTATATCTTCTTCACTCTCCTTCATCTAGCCTGAAGATTGGGCTCTTTTGTGGGAAAAGAGGAAAAGAAAACAAAGACAAAAGAAAAGAATATATGAACAAATAAACCCTCAGCTATTTTCCACTCTTATTAGGATCTTTCATAGACTGGATAATCATTTATTTATCCATCCATCTGTATTTTTAATAAAAATTTTTATTGAGTATATAGTAGGAATACACACTGCCCAAAGGGATGGGGTTAGAGAAAAGAGCCTTACTCGCATGACCTTACATTTTAATGGGAGAAAAATACACTAATATGTAAACAATAAACAGGCTGGTCAGGGCTATTTTTTCTGCCTCCTAGGAAAGGAATTTTCCCCTATTTTAACTCTAAAAATATAGCCCTGCTTAAACCCTATGATCATTTACTTGATTTCTTCTAAGGAATACCTTTTTTTTTTTTTTTCCTAAGCAAAAGACTGAACTAGAATAAAATAAATATACTAGCCTTGTATTCCTTGCTTTTAGGTGTGGCCAAGTGATTAAGTTCTGCTGGTCAGGGTATCCATCAAAACGATCAGTCATTCCTTCAAGGGGAAAAAATATTCCCTTCTTGTGTTCTGGAAAGTAGACATAGTAGTGCATCATTTTGGATTATGGGCATGAGAGTAAAACCCTAAGACTGAAGGAGCCTGGTTCCCTGACAGGGAGACCATATCATCTTGTGATTGCTTTCTCCTGTACAATTATGTGTGGGAGAAATAGTTTCTTATTTAAGCCACTGGTATTTTGAATTTCCAGTATGCAGTTGAACATACCCTAACTAACATATATTCTTGTCCTGCACGACTGCTTCATGACACTCTTTTCAATGTTCATGAAATCATGAACACTGTAAGGTGGGAAGATCTTACAAATCACTAGTTCATGGTTTTCAGCGAATGGACACAGAGGTATATTTGGAAGCATTTTCTCCAAAGTTGATTATGTAGAATCCATTTTCTCTCAATCTCTGTTTCCATCTACATTTTGATTTATTTAATTTCCTGCCACTTCTACCTGCATAAGTTATCCATCTGCTTATGCCTCTCCTTTCCTTCACATCAGTAAGTTGTGTATGTCTGAAATAATTGTGATTACCCAAGTCACCCCTAAGCATACCGAAGAACATCATAGAAATGCCGACTAGAGAAAGAGTAAATTTGCAATATTCAAGTTTGCTAAATCTAAAAGCTTGGAAATCTAAAATTTATCTTTGATTCTTCTCTCACACACTCAACATCAAATCCATCAACAAGTCCTTTTAGATAATACCCTTAAATATATTCTGAATCCACCTTCTTTTCTTCGTGTACACCACCACCATTCTTGTTCAAGCCACAATGATCTCCACTGTGGACAACTATAGTTGTGTCCTCAGCTATCTGCCTGCTGTCCTCCTCTGTCCCTCTACAGTCCTTTCCCACAAAGTTGTAAGAATAATCATATGGTAATTTAAATTTGTGCCACTTTCCTGCATAAAATACTTCATTGGTTTTTCATTTCCTTACACTCATTACACAATGCAAGCCTTTTTTGATGACCTATAAAGCGTGTAAGATCTTGCTTCTCCCTAGCTCTCATCCTCATTCCGTACCATTTTTACTTACTTTGTTTTGCTGAGGAATAATACAAAAGAACACCCATATACTACTTATTCTTTGGGTCAGTCCTTTAAAACAGTAATGAGTACTTTACTCTTCCTTGAATTTTTCATATTCCCAACTATCTTACAGACTTTGAATTTTCTATGATTTTTCTGATTTTAAATCTTTCCCTTAGCCTTATGTGGCTATCTCCATACCTCTCAAACCTTAGCTCTTTTAAGAGACAACTTGACTGACACTCAGTCTCAAGTACTCTCTCAACTCTAGTCACTATCATGAATCCTGATTTATTTTCTTCCTAGTGATTGCAATGGTAACTTTCATGTTATCTGCCTTTGCTGACTAGAATATAATATCTTTGAAGGTGAGGTCATGCCCATCTCATTCCTATCTATAATCTTCAGTATCTAGAAGAAAGACCTCAGCAGAGAGTAGGTGCTCAAAAGTATGTGTTGGATTTTAAAATGAAATAATTAATAAAAGAACAGTAACCTGAGAGAGATGGGCGCTCCCTGATCCTTAACCCTGAGAGAATTTCTTCTGTGTCACTTGTTGACTAATAAACAACAACAAACAATAAAACCAATCAAACAAAAGTCGAACGAAACAAAAAGCAGTTGAAAGTATTCTAGCTAACTACTACAGATAAATACACATCTAAAAAAAAAATCAACAAATAAACACCAAAGATCAATAGTCATTGACTTTATCTAATTTAATTACTGTTTGCTTTTTCTGTTGCAAGACCCAAACATTTCCCAGACTGATGGCCATTTTCAACTCTTTCCGCCACCACTAGCTTTTCTCAGATGATCCATTTAGCTGTTTCTTCCATCCAGAGTAAAGCTCTCCCCAGAATTCTACCACCACAAGCTTCTAGTAGACTTGTCTGTGCCACACAGAACAAGGACCACAGCCATTTATCTCCCAACATTAAGATTAACCATGCTCTCACAAGGGGCCCCAGTATTTCCAAGATGGTATCTTTTTTCCTTTTCAAAGATGTGAATGCAATCTCAGGCACACAATAGAAGTAGTGCCAATAAAGTCTATTCTCGTCAGCCTCACAAACAGCCTCATTACTTGATAACTGCAAACATGGTTTGAAGTTGCTGCTCCTGCCAAGCTGAAGTCTACGGATGCCGAGGTCGAGTGATTGAAAATTCCAGATTACAGGCAGACGGGGATGAAGAGTTGTTTATAGCCCTTGCTCATCTGCTAAAAGCCTCTGGCCAGAAACAGTTCTCTGTTTGAAGGAAAGTAAATATCTTCCACAGCTGAAAATAAATGTGTTTTGAGGAAAATCTAGGCAGGACTTGTGGCAGGGAGCATGGCTTGCAGGCCTGAGGAAGGCATGGGGCGTGATAACTAGCAGTTGTTCCTCAAACCAGGGAGGTCCTCTGCTGAGATCAGCCAAGGCCAGGAGCACTAAGATTTAGCTTTTCTCTCAATGTGAGATGGGATTAGTTCTGCCATTGGAGAACAAATCTCTCTTGGTTGAGTTTGGCTGTAATTGCTAATTGTATCATATTTGATGTAAGGGCTCTGTTTTCCCTGACTCCTTGAAATATTGGATCACACACCATTGGAACTAATGGTTGCCAAGATTCTGGTCCAATATCCAGGGACATAAGGCCTTTAGCAGGGTTCCTGCAATCTCTTTATCTTGGATTGTCTTCAACACGAGACTGTTCTTCAATTACAGCTTCGAGTAAGAATTAAAAATAGGAATAAATTTCCACTATTCCCTATATCTCTCAACATTGATGTATACACACATATTCATTCAAGTATTAGAAATTATGAATTGAACTCTTTCTGTGCACCAGACACACTTAGGTCTTGGTTAGGCAAACTGTCTAAAACAATTCAATGGCCTGGTCCCCGCCATCAGCTGCCTCAGATTTCCACTGGGAAGTACACATAAGCCAATAATTATGATGTAACGTGATGAATCCAATAAGACGGGTAGATATCAAGGGTTGGAAAGCTCAGATGTTAGAGGGATTTATGGCCTTCAGTTTGGGAGAGGACCTCTTAATGTTGGAAACCACAGAAGTTAAAGAGAATGAGATTTCCAGGTCTGGGTTAGAGATGGAGGAATTAAACAAGGAATTTGTTTTCAAAATAAACAGAAATACCATTAGAGGTTAATAGCTCTAGGTGGAGTTGTGGGCAGACCCTTTGAAGAATGTAATGAAATCTATAGACTTTCTCCCTCAAGAATATAACATCCATAAATAAACACACGAATTCTTTAATGAAGCTCCAAAGAAATTATAGAAGGCTCTACATCAGGGACAGGTTAATAATCTAGGACAACGTTAGTCTAAACTCCCTTTACTTCCTTTTACCTAAAAAGCAGTGTTTCTCAAAGTAAAGGCTTGAGCCAACTGCATTAGAAACATGTGAGATATTTGCTTAAAATGCAGATTCCTAGGGCTCCATGTCAGATCTATTTAAAAAAAGTTGCTCTAATGAGGGGTCCAGGAATCTGCTTTTTAGCAACCACATTTGTGTGATTCTATGAAATGAAATCTTTTTTTAAAATTATTTTAATTAATTAACATATAATGTATTATTGGTTTCAGGGGTACAGGTCTGTGATTCATCAGTCTTATATAATACCCAGTGCTCCTTATTTCACATGCCCTCCTTAATGTCCATCCCCCAGTTATCCCATCCCCCCATCCTCCTCCCCTCCAGCAACCCTCAGTTTGTTTCCTATGATTAAGAGTCTCTTATGGTTTGTCTCCCTCTCTGGTTTCATCTTGTTTTATTTTTTCCTCTCTTCCCCTGTGATCCTGTTTTTGTGCAATGAAATCTTAATTGCTCCTGGGAGATTCTGGTATATACACCCTGCACTCCAGGGCATTTCCTGTTTATTTGGACTCACCCTTTTAAAGGAGGGGTGTTGCAGACCTATGCCTGCTGAGAGGCCCGAAGGACTTCTCTCACAGAAAATTGCAGAGTTACAATATGCTGGTTCACACCCCTCCTGTGAGTTCCATACAGTAAAGTCAAGCTTTAGATAGCAAGCTCTGCTCATACCTACTTTGTTCCCCTGGGCTTATCTTCTCTGCCCAAGAACATTACAAGTTCTTGGACTGCTAGGTCCTACCTTCTCATCTTGTATCCTTCAGATGCCGGGGGTCATGGCATGTGCCTCAGAAGCACTTATTGGTTGTGGAATCAGTGTTCTTTCTTCCTCTTCCTTTAACACAGCTGTCCAGCCTCATTGTCATTGCATCAGGATTCAAATGGCTTTTGTCGTCTTTTGCATTTTGTTTTAGGCTGTTCTTGAGCACTCCAGTGTCTATAGCACCCAGTCTATATTATTGAAAAATGTTTTGTTGGATTTATCCTCGGCTTTGCCTCTTCCTCCCCAACCCTTTCATAGAAAGCCCTTTGTGTTGAGCAAACAGACTCTAATCTGCACATCTTCCTCTGAGCTCCAACAGGGCTGCCAGGTGAGCATCCCAGCACCAACCCGGAACATCTGTTCAAGTGGTCCAGAGCAGCGGGCAGTGACTGTATGTGCAGTTCTCTTGTCTGATGGGCCCTAGGTCCAGCACGCTCAGGGAGGAAGCCAGGAGAACAAATGTTTGCCTTGCCGGCTGGAAGTCCTGAAAGCAGCCGCCTGCTGATTGATGATAACTTGCATAATGACACTGAGTGTTCACATGCTGCCAGGCATGAGTGAGACCCTGTGAGCTCCCCTGTCCAAGCCCTTGCCGGTTGGCCAAATCCTTATCTTCCAGCATGCAGGCAACAAAAACAGCAAGAGCCAGAAGGTATCTGATCCAAAGATGCCCATTACAACCCCAATGGTTTTAACACATGGAGAGGGCGAGGGGTAGAGGGAGACTTGATGCTTTCCACTTGCAAATTTACTAAGAACACTACTCACAAGGGGCTCAAAGCAGACATGACACCTATGTATTGGAATATCAGGATAGGATACATTAGTATTTTTATGTTTTATGGATAAAATTGGAGTCTATTATGGAGCTCTAGAAACATTTCTTAAAAAAAAGAATTTCTCTTCTGGTGAGGCCAGATTTCAAGAAAGCTACAATACTTAGGTTTATTAACTTCCCATAGAATTTTCTTCACTACTGTGACAAAAATGTGATCTTTGAAATTAAGATGACCTACCAAAGTGGTTAAAAATGGCATTGTAAAATGGAAGATGAGCAATAGGCACTAATTTGCATTAATATTTCTCAAATCACTCTATTTCATCCATTTTCATTGCCAATGATTTAGTTAAAACCCTTACCACTTCTGTTGTGATTTATTCTAGTGGATCTTAAATGGTCGCCTCACCTGCTGTCTTACCTTGCTGTCTGCCCTTGACCACATGGCAGAGAGATTTCCCAAGGTCACAAGGGGTCAGATGACTCCCATTAACTCTAGTTGTCTTCGGCGGGAAGTGTCCAAACTCTATTATAGACTAGAGGCTCTATCATAACTCTCCACTTCTCTCCAAATGCAGATAGACCTACTCAGCAAAGGGGCCTATGAGTTTCCACATGTCTACTTCTCCATGACATTCTTTATCCCTAAATTTCCATCCACCCTACCGTGGCCTGCCTTTCACATCGGTAGGCCACTGCAATTACCACGTTGAGTTCTGCCAACTGTTAGTCTTGAAAGACGCTATCTGGGGCTATTAAAAAATTTTGTCAAAGAAACATGAGAAACTGGTGGAGATTATTAAAGCACACTATCTTACTAGACTCTGAGCTATCCTATTATAAAAAGAAAGCAGTTCGGCTAGTTTAACCAATCATTTCCCAAACATACCTGAACTCAGAATACCTTTTTTTTGAGATGCACCTCTCAATTAACATGTTTCATGGGTCAACAATCTGGAAAATTTACTTTTCTTTTTCCCCTCCAACCAGATTTATTGAACATAATCAAATTCTGTGTACAAAGTGACCTGAGCCTGCTGCTTCAAAACATGAGCCTTCCTTACTAATATTTTAATAAGTCAGTTCTTTGAGTGTCAAAAAAGCAGCTTACTTTATAATTAATAGAAAAGTACCCAATGCACACTGGATAAATGGCCTCACTTCTGAAAATGTAATAGTTCTACAAGATAATTAGCACAGGTAGGATCGAGCCCCTATGACGGGCTGCTCGAGGACTGAGATGAGCTCTCAAGAGGCCACTTTGTGCACTGCCACTGTGATGCCGTCGTATTTCTGGATGCTAACGTTCCCCTTACCTGATTCTACAGACGCCACAGGAAAGTCAGTGGGGTCTGAGGTTAGCTTAGCAGCTTGCTGGGCTAGAGGAGATATCCCCCCAGCGTGCTTCACTTGATGGGGTCCCACGACAGCCCAGAGTAGGTCCCTGTGAATCTGTGCACAGGACTCCAACAATGGATGGATTCTTCATCTTGTCCTCCAAATGCTGCTTCAAGGTCGCCTCTATCCTGCCCACTGTCTGCCCAACCCCGGATCCCACAGTGCATCATGTCCTTCTGCACCCCAGGCCTGGAGTGCATCTCACTCACTCACTCACATGGAAAACTTACTTTTAAACTCTTTGCCTGTGGGTCCCTCTTATGTACCCATGTGTGTGTATATATATATATATATATATATATGGGAATATGTAAATTCTTTTGTTTCCCTTATGACATACACTTAGCAAAGTGCTCTAGAGTCTCTAGAAAAGACTTTCTAATGACTTTGGGCAAGTTACCAATCATTTTCAGTACTAGTACTGATCATTTCAGTACTGATCATTTTCAAACTAGTCAAGGTTCCTTTGGTTATAATTTACAGAGACCAAATTCAGATTAGTTTAAGCAAATGGAGAAGATTTCGTAGCTCGAATAATTGACCAACACAGTGGTGATGATATTCTTAGTTATCCCTCAGCGGTTCTCAACAGAGGGTGATTTTGCCCCTCCTCACCCCACTCCTCAGAAGAACTTTGACAACGTCGGAAGACATCCTTGTCACAACTGCAGGAAAGTGGGTGCTTCTGGCATCTAGTGCTGCATAGACGTCAGCACAAAAGAGTCCCCTTCCCCAGTGAGGAAATACTGGTCCAAAATGTCAGCTGTGCCAGAATCGAAAAACTCTAATTATAATTAGGTCTAAATAATTAAAGTCATTAGGAGTTCTTTGGTATTCTTCTCTCATGTCTTCTGTCAAAGTTGAGTTTTATCTTTGAATAGCGGGAAATATGGCTGCTGTCTACATCAGATCCACTTAAATCCAATTCTATGACCCAATAGAAGAAAAGTCTTCCTCACCAGTTTCAATCAGAAAAATACCAGAGAGTTCATTTGATTGGTCCAAGTTTGATCATGTGATCATTACAGAATCACTCCCTATAGATGTTACGATGATCCCGGCATAGACCATGTCCCCATCTTTGGGGTGAGGGTAGCAAAACTGTTTTAGACAAAAGCAACATTTATCATGCTTGAAATTCACTTTCTTATTTTAAAGAGAAACAATTTATCTCATGAAATATCATGAGGCTTATTTTTAATGCATGTAAAAAGTCTGACAGAACATTTGAAATGTGGGACATGTTTAATGGTAGATATTATGATTGGCAGATAAACTTTTTAAATATTTTTATTGTGGCAAGAACACATAACATGAGATCTACTCTCTTAACACATTTTTAATCACACGATACAGTATTGTTTACTATAGGCACAATGTTGTATAGCTGATCTCAAGAATTTATTCATCTTGCATGACTGAGATTTGATGTCCTTTGAATAGCAATTCCCCATTACACTCCTCCCTCAGCTCTGTAACCACTATTTTATTCTCTGTTTCTGAAAGCATGACTATCTTATTTTTTTTTTTTTTTAAGATTTTATTTATTTATTTGACAAAGAGAGAGAGACAGCAAGAGAAGGAACACAAGCAGCGGGAGTGGGAGAGGGAGAAGCAGGCTTCCCGCTGAGCAGGGAGCCCAATGCAGGGCTCGATCCCAGGACTCTGCGATCATGACCTGAGCCAAAAGCAGACACTAAACGACTAAGCCACCCAGGCACCCCTAACACATAACTTTTTTAAAGACCTCATATACATAGACTCATGTACTATTTGTTATTCTGTGTCTGCCTTATTTTACTTAGCATAATATCTTCCAGGTTCATCCTTCTCATCAGAATTTCCTTTGTTTTTAAGCCTGAATAATATTCTATTTGTGTATATACCACATTTTCTTTATTTATCTGCCAATGAACATTAGGTTGTTTCTGTATCTTAGCAATTATGAATAATAGCTGCAATGAACATCAGAGTGCATAGGTTTCTTCTAGATCCTGATTTCAGGGTTTTTGGGGTATATGCCCAAAAGCAGGATTGCTGTTTCATATGCTAATTCTATTTTTAATTTTGGGGGGGCACCTCCACACAGTTTTCCACAGTGGCTGCACCAGTTTGCATTCCCAGCAATAGTGCACAAGGGTTCCAAATTCTCCACATCCTTGCCAACAGGGGTTGTATGTGATTTGGTTTTGTTTTGCTTTGAAAACTCCCAACCTAACATAAGTGAGATGACCTCTCATTGTGCCTTTGATCAGCATTTCTCCAATGATAAGTTATGTGGAACATCTTTTCGTATTCCTATTGGCCATTTCTATTTCTCCTTTGGAGAAGTATCTATTTAAACTCTTTGCCCATTTTTTTAAGGGTTATTTAATTTTTTGCTCTTGAGTTGTAGGAGTTTCCTTATATGTTTTGGATATTAATCCTTTATCCGATATATGGTTTGCAAATATCTTCTCTCATTCTGTAGGTTGCCTTTTCACTCAGTTGATTGTTTCCTTTGCTGCACAGACACTTTTCAGTTTAATGGAATCCCACTTGTCTAATTTTGCTTTTGTTGCTGGTGTTTTTGGTGTCATATTGATTGGTAGATATTTAATGATTATGCCAATTAAAAGATAAGAAAACAGTATAGATAGTCAATCTCTGCTATGGAAAAAAAAACAGTATCATATGCAGTCCAGAAATCAGAAACCCATTGTTTTTACTTCATTTTGATTTTGATTTTCAAATATCAGCAACTGGATTTTACATTTGCTTGCTAACAGAAGTATACCACAAGCTAATAAAATCTATCTGGTAACTGTGGTCTCAGGAGTCCATTTAAAGTTGTGAAATATACACAGTTTGAAATGTTTGGTGTCAAGACTGCATTTAAATCCTCAGACCAATTAAGTCTAATTATTGAGTGAATAGTAATACTTTTCTTCAACAATGTGAAGGTTAAATTAAAATTCATTTTCAAATTAGAAGGTAACACCTACTAACTGTCAGTCAATCAAGTATTTGTTTGAGGACTTGGTCAGAAAAAAATAGAGATTAAAAATACTAACTTGAAGTGAGGCTTTTCTTTTAATATGAGCATTATACTTAGATAATGCAAAAATTTTGCTTTTTTAACCCAGGACCGTGGCAAACCTAAAACAGACCTTTCTGAAACTCATAAACATGGCCTAGTAGAGGTTTCAAGAATAGGCAAATTGGAGGTAACTTATGGACTTGGAATCCCAGGAACATCCCATCAGTTGTTGTGGACTAGCATTAAATCTCACCGTTCTCACTAGCTATATTAAAAATACATAATATTTTTCTTGTTTGACATGAGCTTTTGTGGGGAGCTACAAAATGTAAACAGATAAACACCTGGCTTCAGAGATTTGCACAGGAGAAAAAGAACCTTATAATGGCGGTCAACAAAGAAAACCATCTCATTGGGTAGAAAAATCACTGAGTTAAATATACACAGGGAACAATACATGAGTAATATTCCAGGCTTCCATCCACTGTCCTACAGAAATACTTATACTGAGCTCAAAATTTGCTCTTTGGGGGACAGATGAAGTGAGAGGAGCCATGCAGTACGGCCGATATTAACCATATTTTCTGATGATCACTAAATAGGGAATAGACTCAATTTTATACCCTATTATATTTTTTAATGAAGGCATGCAACAGATTATAAAGAATAATGCAATAGTACTGAGGATTCTACCATCCCAGCTCATTACCCACATGGATAAAATCACCTTAGATTGTCCTCTCCAGTTACACCCTCTCCTTGTCCTTGCCCTTGACTCAACATAGTGTTTCCAAGATTTATTAATCTTAATATATGTAGCTTTAATTCAAACAACCTGTAACTTTATTTTTAGGAAAGAGAGTCATTAATAATATCTCTGTACCAGCTGTCTGTTTACCGGTCTGTGCTAAGCCGTTCTACTTTTGTCTGGTTTATTATAAACTTACAATAAGCTTGAGAAATTGATCTTATCTTTCCTATTTTCTTTTCTTGCACATTTGGAAAAAATGAGTCTTATAGAATATAAACAACTTGCTAAGTTCATACAACATAATACCAAGCAACATATCAAGTGCATATATTCAAGAATACACCCAATTTGGAAGGATAAAAATGTGCTGTTCTGTTAGTTATAAAATGAACCAAATAAATATTTCTAGATTTCTAGGAAACAGTAGAAAAGATCTCATATAGTTGAATATTAGGAATTTCCATTTCACACACTGAAGTTTTCAGGTTTAAAGAATCAGACAGACTCTATTGTTTTATGTTGCATATGAGAATGCCATCGTAGCAATCTTATAAACAAAGTAAAGCGGAAGATAGGGCATATTACTTGACTGTTCCACCCTATGAAATATGTGAATTAGTTGTCTACATGTAAGTTCATGATCCTATGTATTCAAACCCATAATTAAGGAGCATCATTCACCATTAAAAAATCTGCTTTATTTAACACAAAAGAACATAATATAGCAACTGTTCCCAACCCCCCCCCCCCACATCACCCATTAATCACATTTCGGTGATGACTTCCTGTGTTCATAATAGTCACCTTTTAACAATTCACGTGTCTAAATCGTGTAGGATAAAATGTTTTATAATCAATAAAGCCAATTTAAGAAATGACCACTGTGACAGCAAAATAAATAAAAATGATTAATTCCTCAAAAGCTTATGTTTAAGAGATTGTAATACAATTTCGTTTTGGTTGTGTTGATGTTTTCTTCCTACTCTCTCTCTCTTCCATCCAAAAAGGAATTTTCAGGGTGAGATTTGGGTGCATATGCCTACCAAGCCATACATTAATAAATGGCTCACTTCTGGCAACGTATATGTAGTTCACAGTCACCTGCTTAATTTTCACTATGTCCTTTGTAAATTATCTATTCCCTTTCTAGGTCAAACAAAATGTGTTTTCAAAGTATATGTGAAATAACCTTCCTTCATAAAAAAAGAAAAATTTAAAACATTGATTTTTTGCATTCAGGTCAATACTCACTCTTTTTCTGAAAGAAATTTTTAAAAAGTCACAGCAATAAGGAGAAAGAGGTCTCGAGTTAGTTTTCCTATAATGAAACTATACTTAGCCCACTACAATTTTCAAAAAACACCCCCACTATCAGAATCATCACTATCCAGGGTGCTAGATGTAAATCAAATGATGAATACTAAGATAACTGGAATCCTCTTCTATCCCTTTGCTCACTCACCTTCCCTAATTTATTCTTTGATGCCTGAAATTCTATTATTTAACATTCTTACTTTCAATCAATGAATAGGTTGTTACTAGCAGCCTCTGGACCTCAATTCTTGGCAAAAGCAGCAAAGGGGAACAGAGTTCTTAGCAAAGTGACTAAGCATATTAAGACTTCTACACAAGGAGACTAAATTATAATTGTATTTGTTTTGACTAGA
Organism: Potos flavus; assembly: GCA_028534135.1. Taxonomy (NCBI): domain Eukaryota; kingdom Metazoa; phylum Chordata; class Mammalia; order Carnivora; family Procyonidae; genus Potos; species Potos flavus. Next base: position 116,225,969 of record CM052885.1, read on the forward strand.
GGTATGTTATCTCAAAGGGGAGCCATATTTCTAAACTTTGGCACTATTGCTCTTGTGGACCAAATACTTTTTTGTCTTGGGCATCTGTCCTAGACCTTGGAGGATGTTAGGAACATCCCTGGCCTCTACCCAGTAGTTATCAACCCTACCTGCCTCTTGATTAGCTGTAACAGCAAAAAAAAAAAAAAAACCAACTTTCCAGACATTGCCAAATGTCTGCTGTAGGACACATCACTCCAGGAGGACAGATCACCCTGAGAATCACTGACATAGTCTTGACAAGAAACATGGACTGGAGGGGCACCTGGGTGGCTCAGTGGGTTAAAGCCCCTGCCTTCGGCTCAGGTCATGGTCTCAGGGTCCTGGGATCTGGGATCTGGGATCGAGCCCCACATCGGTCTCTCTGCTCAGCAGGGAGCCTGCTTCCCCCTCTCTCTCTGCCTGCCTCTCTGCCTACTTGTGATCTTTGTCTCTCTGTCAAATAAAGAAATAAAATCTTAAAAAAAAAAAAAAAAAAGAAGCATGGACTGGAAATACTTCCTCACTAGAACAGCAGTGTCTGGTGGGCAAAGGATTTGTCTGTTTTGTTTAGACCATATCCCTGGTATTTTGATCAGTGCCTGCTATATAGCAAGAAATCAGTAAATATTTGTGAAATGGATGAATAATTGAAACATCCAACACAAATGATGCTCCATTCATAAAAGAGAATACTATTCTCTGTTTCAAAGCTGTTTCAAGCTAGAGTTTCAATATGTTTATTAATGTGGTTGGGTGCTCATGAAATATTAAGTGAAAAAAGCCAGTTACAAGGTTTGTCTAATTTATTCCCATTCTATGGTATGAAAAAACATATATCTTGAAGTATATGCAAAAATTGTGGCTATACTAGGTGGCAGGATTGCAGACTATTTTGATTTTCTTCTTATGCTTAATTATACTTTAGTATGTGCAATATTTTTATAATACAAAGTTTGGTTGTTAGTTTACAGACGACATAATAAAGAGCAGAGTAGGCCAAAACACACCACAGAAAGTTCTTTTCTAATTCTAAATTCTGCGTAACGAGATTTCTGAAAACTAAAACACACCAGGTGTCCGATCTAAGGGGAATAAACTGTTCTCTGAGAATGCTGCCCTGGATATTGCCTGTTTCTAAAAATCACTATCTATGTGCCCCATATTGTCCTGGGTACCATGGAGACCCAGGAATAAGTTCAGAATCTAATTGGGGAAATAAGACCTAGACACAGGATACCATCAAAACAAAATGAAACAATATATAATGAGATGTTAAACTGTGCTATGAACCCTGCTCTAGGATTTTGTGGAGAAGAGGTCTCAAAGAATTAGTACACTGGAGAAGATGGGACTTCAGTTGAGTTATCAAGGATGAGTAGGCTCAGATAAAAGGAGGAGGGGAAAGAGCATGCCAGTGTGGGGAGAAGAGGCAAATACTTTGAATAAGGGCACAAAGAGAAAAAGCGAGTATAGGTAGAAGGCATCAAAGATGCTGATCTCATTGAAACAGAGAGGTGTAAGGACCACCTACCAATAGAGATGCAACCGGTATCTTGGGAGTGACAATGCTCTCTTAAGGAGAAATGTTCCCAACATTACCAGAGCTTTGTGTTCCTTTGGCCCCTAGCACCAGTGGCAGAAGCATCCATTCTCAGCAAAGGTAATTGTACACAGGCCATAGACACACTTTGAGACATTGGGCCCCAGCAATTTTTACCCATTTATTCTGTTTCTCCATGACCGTGAAAAACACCCAGCCATTATAACCAGGAACTACATACATCTTCTCACCCTCTTCCTCACCCCCTCTAGGGGTGATACTACCCCTGCTGAGAACTGTCACAGGTCTATGATCTGTCTTTGGATGTTTGGGTCTGTGTGTTCCCTCCACTACCTACCCAATTTCATGGGCTTTCTATAAAAGTTGTGAGCCTCATTGTGGGAGAGCAGACTCTTCAGTCAAATACACAGGATTGGGATTTAGGCTGCCCCATCTGCTGGCTCTATAATTTCAGGCAAATTACTCTACTCCATTCTCTGTTTTCTCATATGTAAGATAGGGCTAGTAGGAGTGAGTGTGTTATGGGTTGCACTATATTCCCCAAAAAGGATGTATTGAAGTGCTAATCCTTGGAAGAAGTGACCTCTGAGCCCAGACCTGGTGATGAGAAACCAGCAATGCTAATGTCAGGAAGCCATGTATAGCAGGCAGAGAGACAGTGCCAAGGGGGAAAGAGCTTGGAACTTAGGAGGACGGATGGAAGTCCCCTGTGATTTATGTCCAGGGAGCACATGGTAGGCTAGCATGCAATTAATTCAGAGTTAGTGAGGAGTCAGATTATGGAAGACCTGGTAGGGGTGGGTCACACTTGACATCGGTATGAAATAATTCTTCATGCAATGAAAGGCATTTGGATGGTTTTTAGGTGAAGGAAAGGAAAATAAGAGAGCTTAAGGAGAGGGGGAAAAAAATCAAGATTCCAAGAAAAGGACTCCTTTCTAGGGAGATTTAACCTTATACATTATTATAAATAATTTTTCAAACAATTCAGTTGCCTGCATGGATCTAACATACATCATCGGTGGAGTTTGTAAAGCACAGTGGTTAAGAGCAAAGGATCCGGAATCCAAGGACCAGGTAATAACCGCAGCTCTATCATGTCATGGAGCATGGCCTTGGGCAAGTGATATTTAGGCTTCAGTTTCCTGGTCTCTAAAATAAGAAATGCCTAAGATAAGCCATTAACTCCTAGCCTCAAACCTAATAAACACATTAAAGGTTAGTGATTTTTATGAACTCCCACCATTATCATCAACCTGTAGAATCTATCATGGCAGAGAGCTTTGCACATGGTACTTGCAAATCTAGGTTCTTTGGAGGATGATAGGACCCATATTCATCACTGTTGTTTTTTTTTTTTTTTTCCCCAGTGCTGGGCCAAGTGTTTTGCACATAGTAGACCATTAATAAATACTTGTTAAATTAATAAAAGAAGCAGATGCTCAATATGTAATCGACGAGTTACTCAGCTGAATCATTTACCTTCTGATTTGCAATGATCTGTAGCCCAGATATGATGTGTCCTTTCATATTTATTCTCAATTAGATGACAATCTTTTAAAGGCTCTTTGAATTAAACCATTATTTTTTGCATCAAATTTGAACATTCTATGAATGAGAAGACTCAGTGAAAGGGAGGCTGTAGCTTGTTGTGTATAGATTTTGTATCTATCTGAGTGAGATGATATATTTTTGATAGAATGCATTTACTTCTATAGAACCATGGCTGAGTTGTATAAATTACCCATGCATATTTCATGTTATCTACAAGCCAAGGCTTACAAATGAAAAATGAAGGTTGTACTGTCAAACTCAGAATTTGGGCAGACATCTTGATAAAAAATCTGTACAAAGAGAATTAATGTACCCAGAGTGAGGTAGACATAGCAACAGTTCAAAGGAATCTTTGGAAAGAAAGTCCATAACTCAATAATGTCTTACACATAGTAGGTATCCATTAAAAGAACCTTGGTGACACAGATAATAAACAATAGTATTATATAGTGTTAAAACAAATATGTTCTGGGAATAAGATAATTCAAATTCAGACTATTCCTTTTCCAAGCTATGTTTCCTTGAGAAGTGACTTATTCTGAGTGAAATCTCAGGGTTCACATACATCTCCACAAACACTTCCCTTGTGGGGCTGTTGTTTGTGTTGCATGAGAGAATGTGTATAGCACATAGTAAGTATGCCACCGTACATTACTTGTTGATTCCACCATTGTTGTCATTGTTATTTTTTTTTAAAAGATTCACTTATTTTAGAGAGAAATGAGAGAGAGAATATCCTCAAGCAGACTCCATGCTGAGCATGGAGCCCTATACGGGGCTGGATCTCAGGACTCTGAGATCATGACCTGAGCCAAAATCAAGAGTTGGATGCTCAACTGACTGAGCCACCCAGGTGCCCCAACCATTGTTATTTTTATTATTAAATGTTCACCAATTCAATCATAAACATTATATTCTACACAAAAGAGTTGGTAACAGATTTCTAATTCAACCATAACAGAATAATGAGTGACTTACCTCCCCTTCCCCACCAAACAGAACCATACAACTGGGTAAAATATTTGAAGCCTTCAGTTCAATTCAACCATTCACAGAAAAAGGAAAAATCATATAATCATCACAACTGATGAAGAGAAACATGAAACATGGAACAAAATCAGAGACTTTCTCAATCTGTAAAATTTTCTGATGGGAATCTATGAAAACACACAGGTACCATTGTATCTGAAAGATACCTCTTGAAGATCTGTCATGAAAGACAAAACAAGTTTTCCTTAAGATCAGGAACACCTAATTTTATTCAACATGGTACCAGAAGCACCAGCAACTGTGATAACACAAAAATCAATAAGCACACATATAAATACATGAAAAACATTAATAAAGGAAAGAAAACTATAAGCATTAAAATAAATAAGTAAAAGTATCTTTTAAAAAGGATTTTATTTATTTGAGGGAGAGAGAGAAAGAGGGCATGCAAGAGTGGGGGGAGAGGCAGAGGGAGAGGCAGACGCCCCTCTGCGTGTGAAGCCAGAGGTGGGGCTTGATCCCAGGAATCTGAGATCATGACCTAAACTGAAGTTAGACACAACCCATTGAGCCACCCAGGCACCCAAAAGTACTTTTATTTACAGATTATATAATTGTTAATGTAGATTTTTCTAAGACTACTAAATCTAATAAGGGGATTTAACAAGGTTGCAAGAGCCAATGTCAATATATGAAAAGAAATTGTATTTCTATATTCTTTCCAAAAATTGGAATTTATTTTTTAAATACCAGTTACACTAGCATCAATATACGTAAAATAATTAGTGATAAATTTTATGAAAGATGTGCAACACTGCCCTACCGAAAACATGCAGTATTTCTGAGAATAAAATTAAGAGGATCTAAGTAAATAGATATAACTATGTTTTATAAGTCTCTGTATTTTTAAATGTCAAATTTATAGAATCAATGCAATCCTAATCATAATTTCAGTGACTATTTTTGTGGTTGTTAATTTGACAGATGCTATAGATTTATATAGAAATGCCGAAGATTTAGTCCTTAACTGAGGCAAAAGCAATATTTAAAAAAAAAAAAAAAAAAAAAGAAATAGCAGGGGCACCTGGGCTTCTCAGTTGGTTAAACATCTGACTTTGGCTCAGGTCATGATCTCAGGGTCCTGGGATGGAGCCCCTCTTCAGCCCCTGTTTGGAGCCCCTGCATGGGGCTCTACACTCAGCAGGGAGTCTAGGGGTCTGCTTGTCCCTGAGCCCTTCCATCACTCATGCTCGCAGGGGTGGGGGGTTGGGGGAGGAGATGCTTGTGTGCACTCTCTCTCAAATAAATAAAATCTTTTAAAAAAAAAATAACGAAGACTTTCCGTTAACCTGATTTTAAGACTTACCATAATTCTACACTAATCAAGCTAGTGTGGCGTTGGCACAAAAATAAATGACATGACTACAGAATCCAGAAATAGACACATAGGTGTATAATCAATCAATTATTTTTGCAGTTACCGAAACATTTCAATGGGGAAAAGGAAGTCTATTCAACAATGATGCTGGAACAGTTGGAGATACATATGAAACAAAAGATGAATCTTGATGCCTTCTTCACCTCAGCGAAAAGTTTAAATCAAGATAAACATAGACCTAAATATAGGAGCTAAAACTGTAACATTTTTAAAATAAAGCATAAGAAAATATCTTAATGACTTTGGGTTAGGCAAAGATTTGTTAGGACACAGAAAGACTAAGCATACAAGCAAAAATTTGATAAATTTGACCAATATTCATTAGACATTATTAAGAAAAATTAACGTGCATTCCATGAGTAGAATTTTTTAAAAGTGGTATATCCATTCAATGGATACCACTTAGCAATAAAAGGGGCAAAGTGATACATGTCACAGCATGGATATATCCCCCAAAATTGAGTGTTGAATGAAAAAATGCCAGATCAAAGTGAATTTATACTAGATAATTCCAGTATATAAAGTGCTAGAATAGTTGAAAATTTGTCCTTTTTTTTTTTTTAAATTACGACAAGGGCTGCTTTTGAATTAGTGGTCAGAAATGGGCTGGAAAGACACAAGGGAATCCATTAGGATGACAAAAATGTTCTGTATCTCTATAGAGATATGTATTACATAGTATATGCATTTGTTAAATCTTTCTGAATTTACGGTATGTTAGTTATGGTAAGAAATACATATTCCGTCTTTGTCTGAGTTCGGGCACAGAGCTCCTAAAACCTTTGGAGTGTCCAGAGCCGTGAGAGCAATAAAGGTGTCTTTTGTTATGTTAATGATGGCTTTGGACCGCAGTAAAGAACAGAAGCTGGTTGCCAGGGGAACTAATTCTGTGAATAGAGGGTTGGAACTTTCAGTCCCACCTCCAAACCTCTGTAAATAGAGGTTGATCAGCCACCAATGACCAATGAGTTAATCAATCATGCCTATGCAAGGAAGCCTCCATAAAAACACTCAGAGATTTGGGGAGAGTGGCAGGCATGGAGAGAGCATAGAAGCTCTGTGACCTTTCCCTTTACTTTGCCTTATGTATCTCTTTCATCTGGCTTTCCTGGGTTATATGCTTTTATTATAAACTGGTAATATAGTGAGTGAAATGTTTCTCTGAGTTCCATGAGCTGCTCTAGGAAAGTCATCAAACCCAAGGTGAGGGTTATGAGAACATCTGATCTATAGCTTGCTGGTCAGAAACACAAGTGATAATCTGGACTTGGAACTAGTGTCTGAAATGGAGAAGGAGTGGGGAGAGTCGGTTTTGCAAGACAGTTCTTAACCTGGGGGAATCTGATGCTATCTCTGGATAGGTAGGGATAGAATTGAATTGAATTGAATTGAATTGAATTGAATTGAATTGAATTGAATTGAATTGACAGACACCCAGCCAGTGTCCAAATAATTGTTGGAGGTGGGAGAAAACCTCCTCACACCAACATGTTGGAATTGGGTTCAGAACCTCTTAGAATTATACATGTAAAATTCGTGTATTTCACCCTGTGCAAATTTGCATCTAAAAATGGATAGAAAGTATTATACTTAAGACATTATTATTTAATTCCAAATAAGACATTTTCTAGACCATCCTAAAATTCAATAGCATTGTCCATACAGAGGATGAGAGTTATGTTTACATTTTATAGTTACTCCTCATTTTCAGATGTCTTTAGAATTCATATATTCTGTTAAAAGGCCAAAGTTCACACCTGAGGTTAGTTATTATTCCCTTTGTCTTTGGTATAAAAATAAAGAGCAGCCTGCTATGGGTATTCATTGCATTGATAAATATAAATATAGTAATATCCTATATTACTGTGTTCTCTAGGAAAAGCTAAATGTACATATTGCTAGAATGATGGATTTAATAGAATTTTTTTTTTTAAGATTTTATTTATCTGACAGAGAGAGATCACAAGTAGGCAGAGAGGCAGGCAGAGAGAGAGGGGGAAGCAGGCTCCCTGCTGAGCAGAGAGCCCGATGCGGGGCTCGATCCCAAGACCCGGAGATCATAACCTGAGCCGAAGGCAGAGGCTTAACCCACTGAGCCACTCAGGCGCCCCTAATAGAAATGTTAATAGACCTAACACAAATTTTTAAATAAGTATTTACTCAGATACATATGCATGAAAAAGAGCTCTTTCACTTGAATGATTTTTCACAATAATAGAAGTTTACCCTTAAATGTGCCAAAATAGGTTTTTTATTAACTTGTATTTAGAATAATCACACTAAGTGCCAGGTGATAACTTCAGTGCTTCCGTGCCCAGTAACCCTGTGGATTTACAGTATTAGCCACACCCCAAACCCCTGCCATTTTGCAGATGAGGAAACTAGCACCCTTAACCGCTAGGCTGTACAGAGACTGAGTTTATGACTTACACTGGTTCTCAGTACCCACTTACACATCTAAGTGGCTAGTTACTTCAAGCTAAATGAGCTCATCAAATTTAGGAGGGTTTAAATATACGTAGATTGTTGTTTTCCAAGGCTTGTGGGACGGAATGAAGGGATGTGTTCTCGACTTCTTAGAAAACAGAGGGTTAAGTTTATAAGACCAGTAGTCTGTGTTTCTACTCTTGAAGAGAATGTTAACAACTGCCATATCATTATGGCAAAAACTTTTTTATGGTGCCAAATTCCTTTGTTTCACCCTCTTGAAACTTAAATAAATGAGTACTTTTAATAAAACTGAAACATGGAAAGATGGTATATAGAAGCCCTAGTGTCTTCCTCCAGCCCCTATTAAAACATCTACTCCTAAAAAAAAAAAAAAAAAAAAATCTACTCCTAGGTCTGAACTCGGAGAAGGTATTGTTTGCTACATGAAAATCTTTGCCACAGTGTGGCCCTTTCTCTTAAGTTACCTTCTTTCAAAAAGAGGAATTAGCCATTGTTTCCTCTGAATTCAACATCTAAAATGACAAAGATGATATTTTTCTTTATAAAGTCAAGCACTTCCGAGTTGATCAGTTTCCTGGGTTCAGATTATGACCCTCAGCAACTCCTTATGGCATTCCCAAGAGGATGGACCCCTGTTTTTTCTTTTTTTTCCCCAGATGATGACAGGAAAATTCTTCTTTTGAAATAACAGAAAAGGCAGAATTAATAAAATAGCAGTAGCACTAATATTAATTAATTAATTAATTAATTAGAAAGAAAGAAAAGAAAAGCAATAATCATTAATCATTGAGCATTTCACAAACATTACCTCATTTATCCTGCATTGGGACTGAGAATAGGTATCACCTGCTCAGTTCAGACAATTATGGCTCAGTGGGTGATATCATTTGCACAAAGTCACTCAGACGCTAAGAGGTGAAATTAGGATTTGAACTTACATCATTTTAGGATTTGAACTTACGTCATTTTGACCCCATGTCCTGCGTTTATATATTCAGCCATTTAAAATATTTTAGCAAATTCACTTGATTCCTATTCTCTCACAAGCTTAAGAATTATTCGATATTAACCTGTTGACCTTTTATTCTTCCTCACAGAATATTATTCTTAAACATGGAAAAGAGAATAAAATGCACACCAACGAGCCAAAATGGTTAAATCTAGTTAACCCTATGATTCTTTTTGTCCACAGCTTTGTCTTCTTAACTTCCGTTCGATGAGTTGAAAAATCCTACTCATAAAATAGAAGCTGTCAATAGTGACATTTAACATTAAACTCTAGTTTTTCACATTTGGGTTGCTGGACATGAAGATTCCAGTGTAGTCCCTAATTCCCTCTATCTGCTTTCCCTCGGTGACCTCACTCATGTGCATGGACTATATTATTATGTATATGTTGCTTGTTTTCCAACCCCACCCCCAGCCCATTTGTCTTCTTGGTGCTCTAATTCCCTGACTCCAACCATTTCTTCTGCATGTAGAAATGTTATTAGTGTCTAGAATTCAACAAATCCAGAAATGAACTCAGTGCCTCTCTGCAAAATAAATGTCATGAATTTGGTAAAGAAAGAATAAAAAGACAATAGGGAAGCAAGGAGCAAGAGAAGGAAGGGGAAGGAAGGGAGAGGAGAGGGAGGAAGGAAGGACCAATTTCACACTCCGTATTTCTCTTTTCAGTGAAGGGCACCATCAGCCATCATGTGGCCCACCAGATACCAGAGCACCACATTTGATTACTTCTCATTCCACATAGCCAATTAATCACCAAACCCAGTGACTTTACATTCTAGATCTTTCTCAAGTATTTATCATTTCCCCTTTGTTTTTGTCATGAATGTACATTCTCTGGCATCTATCTTCAGGAATCAACCCCCCCCCCCAGCTTTCTAAAGAGGTTTCTTTTTTTTTTTTTCTTGCCCACTCCTCCCAGCCAAGCTCCATGTAGTAAAGCAAGGAAGTATTCAAAAATGAAAATCTGAGCATGCCACTCCCTTGTTCCTGGTGTGGTATAGGGTTTATGGCAGGGACTATGGAGCCAGACTACTTGGGTTTGATCCTGGCTCTGTCATTCGCAACCTTGAAGTTAGTTAACCTCTCTGTGCGTCAGTTTTCTTTTCTATAAAATGGGAATAATAATAATCATACCTACCTCATGCAGTTGTTATGAGACTGAATGAGTTAATATATGAAAAGCATACTATTTAAGAACTATATAGATGTTAGTTGTTGTTGTTGTTGTTGTTGTTGTTGTTGCTTAAACCCCTCAATAAAGCCCAAACTCCATTGCAGGGCTTACCAGGTTTTTGGTGGTCTGACCACAATATACCTCACTGGTCTAATTCTTCACCATCTCCTGCCCTCACTGCATAAGTTCTGGCCATAAAATTCTTTCACCTCTTCCAATGCATCAAGCTTTCTCTTATTTCTGGCCATTCATTTATTTCGGGAACATGCTTTCCTTACCGTCTACCTCCTCTTCTTCTTAAAGGTCTCAGTGTAGATATTCCTACCTCCTAGAAATAGTTCTTGAACCCCGAACCTGGGTGAGATGCCCTTCCTCAGTGATACTGTGACGCCGCCTGGTTTTCCATCTTCACTGACCATATTCTGCAGAACATTACACCTGATCATTTGCACGCCTGTTGTTACCATTAGATGTGTGAACACCGTGAGGGCGGGCATCCCGCCTTCCTTGTATTCTTCTGCATAATAGCCATTACAAAGTAAGTTCTTAATAAATATTTATTGAATTTGTTAAATGAGTGGATTTTGTGCATTTTCTGACTGCACAAGTGTTCATAGCTAAATATGCTCCATACCATGTCCGGCTTCTAGTGGCAAATATAAAGAAAATAAACAAATCCCTTAATACTAAAATTGGTAGGTTGCGGGGGTGAAGCTGGGACATCTCCCCACCCCAACCGCTTTCTTTTTGTTCCAGATTTCTGGACTCATTGTGAGAAACTAGCCACAGTCATAATTTTGATTAGATTTTTCTCTCATTTACACTGGTGAATCACTCTGACTGTTGATTTCCCCAAACTTAATAAAATTACTATATCTCATAACCATTATGATGCAGATTATCATAGTCTCAAGACTCAGAGATTACTGAAGAATTATAATTTGAAGAGCTGTGATTTATCAGTTATATCAGTTTCACCTAAATAAACAAGAGAAACATGTACGATTCCTCTTAAATTAATTTACAATTCCAAAGAAATTTCCACAGATATGTGTGAAGAACAGTCATAATCATTTAATTATGCTTCTAGTATATTAAAACCGCTGTTAATATTTGCTTGAATCTCTTTCTCTTCTTGAATTGCCGGTGGTGATACAAACACAGTACCACATTGTATTTGAAAGTGCAGGGAGAATTCTCCTTCAGGGGTCCCAAAGGTATTGAATTAAACTGTTAAAAAAGCACAATAAGTACTTCTGAGTTATAGCAACAGTTTCTGAGCTAATTTTCAAAATATTAAGTTACTACAAATCCTTTTTTTTTTTTTACTGAAACAAAGGAAAATGAAAAGAATAGAATTGGCTATGAACTATTACAAAATATGATTTGATCAAGAATAGGAAAATTTAAAATGCAAAAAAGATTGCCCCGCAGTCTCCACACTTTCTGGAAAGATAAGTGCTGAGGGAGGACTACAGTAATTTTTCTAAGCATATCTCCTGGTTTTCTGTCAATTGAATAGACAAATTAAAAAAAAAAAAGATCTGGAATAACAACCCAGCTTTTCCTTTCTTCTGTACTGTCCCCAAGGCCACTTTAATCCTATACCTGTTAATAGCCCCCCACATGGGTAAGAATTTTCCAAGGAGAAGTCTTATATCAATTTTCTTCTTTCGATGTCTACCTCCTCCATGTCATCTGAATTCTAATCCTACAAAATTATTTTGTCTTTTCTAATAACAGCACACTGGTGATTTTGATAACCAGCCTTCCTTCCCTCCTTCCTTCCTTCTTTCCTTCCTTCCCTCCCTCCATCTTTCCCTCCCTCCCTCCTTCCTTCCATCCACCCATCCATCCATCCATCCCTCCATCCCTCCATCCCTCCATCCCTCCATCCATCCATCTTTGGCACAGCCTGGTACTGTGTTACCAATTTGTTTATGACCCTTAATTTCCCCTCACTGAATCACAGTTCACACCAGGAGAGCCTAAGTGGGGTAATGTTTCTCTCCATCTGTTGTTTGTCATGTTAAATTTAGATATCTCTGGCAGTGCCCAGATTTGATAATGATAGGTGAGGGCATGTTATATATGTGCTAACAGAAAGGTATTTTATAAAATCCTGCATGCAATGAATAATTTTCTTCCCACTGCAGTTGTTCTTGCCTGCAGTAAACCTTAACTACAAAATGCTAAGCCGGAATTACTAACAAAATAACCTTTTCAAGTGATGTCTTTTTTTTTTTTTTTTTTCTGACATCATTTAAAGCATGATGCCCAGTAAGGTAGAGCTTTAATCTCTTCTCTTCTCTTTCTCTTTCTTTTCTTTTTTTTTTTTTTTTTGTAAGAAATTGACACTTAAAAAGTCCTTGCTTGTTTCCATTTCTAGAGAGAGTACCATCCATTTATCTATCATAGATAGATAAACCATATCTATCTATCTATCTATCCATCCATCCATCCATCCACCTGTCCATCTATCCATATATGTGTATATCTGATCTAGAGTTCTGCTTCTCTGAATCCTGACTGATATGCCATCACCAGACACCAATAGTCAAAAAAAAAAAAAAATTCTTTTTTTCTCTGCCTTATAGTTTAAGGAGAAACTATATGGAGCCCAGGGAAAGAGGATAATGATCCAGATTTCTTCCCCTTGAGTTTCTATGTTCTTAAACCATGTCAGAAGGAACTATGACTAGGACCTACTGGCAGAAGACACAACACAAGTCCGAAAAGGGTGCTAACCATAATGAACAGAGGGATTAGAGCTAGCGTCCCAGACAAAACACCAACCTTTTAAATTTTGCTATCAGGACATCTAATAGGTGAGTTATACTTATTCCCTTCCTAACCCAGTTACACAGGTACCATGAATGTGGGTGGGTGAAGACCTCTGTATCATCTGCTTTATATCTAATACCAGATGGCTGTCCTTCCTCATTGGGGAACAATGACACACAGAGAGGTACTTACAGTGAAGAATAGAGTCTCATTTTCCTTCCTATTATCACCATTAGCACGCCAAAGATGCTGGGTCCTAGGAGTGAGTCCTTAAGAAACAAAGAGTAGACTTCCCCAATTCAGTGGGAAGAGGACTCAAAAGACATTTAATCTGAGTACGTATCTTCCTTGACTTAAATTGGAGTTACCTCTCCATAAACCCATCATAAGTTGAAAATACTGTAAGTCGAAAATGCATTTAATACACCTCACCTACCGACCATCATAGCTATACCTAGCCTACCTTCCCCATGTTCAGAACCCTTCCATTAGCCAGTTGGGCAAAATCATCTAACACAAAACTTATTGATAATGAAGTGTTGAGTATCTCATGTAATCTACTGAATACTGTATTGAAAGTGAGACAGAAAAGCTGTATGGGTAGGGTGTTTACCAGTGTATTTGTTGTTGACCCTCATGATCACTTGGCTGACTGAAACTGCAGCTGCCCAACATCACGAGATAGGATTAGACCACATATCAGCAGCCTGGGGAAAGATCCAAATTTGAAATTCCAAGTACCGTTTCTACTGAATGCATATTGCTTTTGCACCATCGTAAAATTGACAAATCATAAGTTGTACCATCGTAAGTGAGAGAGCATCTGTGTGTAAGTAAACGGTGCCCCTATTGAATAACTTCAGCTTGAGAACCGATACTATATGGGGATATAATTTATAAGGACTTCAATTGTTTTATTCTTCTAATTGAGTGAGCTGAGTAGTTATACTATTTTTAAGGTTGGAAAGAAGCACAATAGACTTATGTCGAAGAAGATTCATGACTTATCTCAAGTTGGTTCGCATGTTTGAACGTCTCGATACATTTCCAGTGCAAAGACTGGGCAGCTGGACATCTGCGGTGGCTTTGTATGTGTCAACGTGGCCAGGCTCAACTGCATCCTCTCTGAATCCCCTTTCCTGGAGGTGTGTGGTTCTGGAGATTCTGCTGTGAGATTCGGAGGGTGGAGTGAAGCCCCAGCCCTTTTGTAGCTTACACCTGTTGTTGCCCATCTGCTAGGTCACCTCATTTGCCTGGGGCAGCTTCTGGGTCCGCTAATGACCCACTTTCCCTGGTTCCCCTCTAAGCATCTCCCACTCCTGGGCCAGGTGTGTGTCCCGCTCTGTGATGAAGGGTACAGCTTCTGGAGGACACCCTGCTCATTATGATCAGAAGAAATGAGAGTTGATTGGGCTTCTGTCCGTTCTTGTGTGTCCAGCTTGTCCTCACTCCCTCACACTGGGTGTTAGTGTCCTTTGCCAACCGCAACCTCCGGTCCTGTAGATACCAGCTCCAGTATTAGAAATGACGACAGGGGCCCCTGGGTGGCTCAGTGGGTTAAGCCTCTGCCTTCAGCTCAGGTCATGATCTCAGGGTCCTGGGATCGAGCCCCGCATCGGGCTCTCTGCTCGGCGGGGAGCCTGCTTCCCCCCCGCCCCCATCTCTCTCTGCCTACTTGTGATCTCTCTCTGTCAAATAAATAAATAAAATCTTAAAAAAAAAAAAAATGACGACAACAACCTTAGAGAGGCTACATATCCAACGTCCACAATTAGGTACAGCTGAATCTGTACTAAATCCATATCTATCTATCTATCTATCTATCTATCCATCCATCCATCCATCCATCCATCTATCCATCTATATGTATATCTGATCTAGAGTTCTGCTTCTCTGAATCCTGACTGATACGCCATCACCGGGCACCAACAGACCAAAGACTGAAGTGCCATCAGTCTGCCTTGTTGTTACAGGGGCACTCCTGCCAAGATTACCTTTCAGCGAGTCTTTTAAAGGTGTATATACTTAAGCAACTGTTTCCCTCGCTCTTCAAATCTGAAGAGACCATTTTAACAAAGGAAAAGCTCATTGACCTGACAAAAGTGATCCCACTTCTACTTCTTTACCCCCCCCCTTTAAGGCACTGTCTGCCTCCATCTTTTCCCACCTTTGTTACATAAAAAGGATCGGTACAAAAGGTTAGAGTCTAAAGTTCTAAAAAGCTAAAGCGTATCTGTTTCTCAGAAGATTGGATGTGGAGCTTTTATCACATTATTTTTAGATGGCTGCCTCTTTAATAAATCCCTAAGGCACATGCAAGGGCAACTTGATTTGGGGTTTTTTTTGGGGGGTGGGGGGGACACGTTGTACAAGGTTTTAAATCTCAAAGACACCGGTGCATGGAAATCAACATACACTGTGACTCTTCGACACCATCTTCATCAGGAACTTGGCATGAAAAGAGAGAAAATGTCTAAAAAGATAAGAATGAAAATAGAACTTGATTGATCTCTTAAAAGATTATCAGCACACATATTAAGCCCGAGCTTTTTCTGGGTTAGACTCATCTCGCCTTTTACTTTGTAAAATTACTCTTAATCATTAAATTCCTCCAGAGGGACAAAAGCCATAGCCATCTTTCGAACACATGTAGAAAATTAACTCATAAGAAAAAGATAAAAATCATTTGTTAAGGAATTTAATTCCTAGTAAAGTTCTCATTAGCGATAAATCTGTTGAGGGGTAGTAACAATTTATTATAAGATAAATAGAGCAACATATTATTTGATACTAGGAACCTGAGTACAAACAAATATTCTCATTATAGCCTTTGACAGGGTCATTTCAACAAAAATCTCAATTAAATGCACAAAGCATCATATTATAAAATATACTTTGTGCACTTAATATAAATATATATTATATACGTATGTAATTTAATACATGTGCAAAACCACCTTTTTAGCTCTTTGTACATTCAGAAATGTATTTCTGAAAATAGTAATGCACCAACTATAATGGAAATTAGAAGCACACGTAATGTTGGGCGCATAAGTGCATTTGTGATGTAAGATGAGTCGAGACCTTCTCTACAGCCACAAATAGGCCTCGGGAACCAACAGAGTCCAAATCACTCATTTTTCAGATGGTGAGACTGACCATCAGGGCCCTAGAGACCTGTCGTGGTCACTGCAGGTCAGAGGTCCCGGGTCTCCTGACTTCCGATCCTAAGCTCTGGCTCCACACCCCAGCTCCTCCGTGAGCAGCAGCTGGTTCTCTAGCTGGGGGTGAAATACAGGAGGTGTGGTCTGACTCTGGGATCACTGCACGGCTCCAGTTGCAAATAAGGCACGTCCCCCCACCTCCTCTTAAAAAACAAAATCCACACACTAAGAATATCTCTGTTGTTGGTGTGAAGGGAGTGATTTCACATCTCACAAAATGACGCAAGCTCAGGCAGGCGTTGCTGGTGTCTGCTACCTGCGGGCTCTGGACCTCCTCCAAGCCCAAATCCAGCCGCAGTGGCTAATTTTTCAGCTCATGCCACCGCCTGCCACCAACAAGAGTCATACTTACTCTTTTGATTTTGTGTAAAGTTAAGCTAGGTGTGGAAAGGGGGAGATGAAAGCAGAGGAAGGAATAGCAGGGCAACCTATCACTACGCTCAGGTGCAGGCTGAGCGTTAAGGAGGTACTGTGTCACTTTCCGAATTTTCAGCAAGTGTAACATGGGAAGAACAGTGAGAATCGGGGGCCCTAGCCTCTGTGGACTTGACATTTTAAAAGTCGCTGCAACAATTTGTATAGTTCTTTTTGCTGTCACTAGACACCTACTAACTCGGTTCTATGGCTTGCTAGCTCTGTAACCTTGGACCTATTGCCGCTCTGTGCCTCAGTTTCCTAATCTTTAAAATTCGAGTCTAATAGTGTCTACCTCATGGAGTTATATTAAGGATTAAATGAGGAACGATGTAAGAATACCAAGAGATTTCTGGCTATTGCCAGCAATATTTTAGCTATTATTATCATTAGTATATGCTAATCATGTTCATATTGAATCCTCAACAATTTCTACACAATGGATGGGAATGAAAGAAGAATCAGATGTCCAAAACTTTTAAAGAAACTGCCTATAGTCACACATCTGATGAATGTCAGATGCTGTTCAACATCATGATTAAAAGCTTAGACTTTTGTAGCTAAAAGGCCTAGAATCAAATCCCAACACTACTATTTATTGGCTGTGTGACTTTGGGCAAATGTTCAACCTCTCCCTGGCTCACTCTCCTCATCTGTAAAATGGGCTCATAGGATTGTTAGGAGAAGTAAATTTAATGAGTGCACAGTAGCAAATTGCTTGGAACAGAGCCTGGCACACAGTGAGGGGTGATTCAGCATTGTCTATCATTCTAATTGAAGCCAGGTCTGACTCCTGAGCTCACCCTGTTTCTGTTTTAATAACTTAATCCTGAGGACTTGCCAGTCCTAAGAATCACCCAAGAGTGTCTATTAAATCATAGATCCTCACATCCTTGCTGTTGATTTGATTCAGCAAGTCTAGAAGAGATCACAGGAGTATACAGTTGTATGATCCTGAGGTTCCCTTCTTCAACCAACCAAGTGTTTTTTATGATACAGAAAGTATAGGAGACCAGATCCCTCTAGACCAGATGTCAAACTTAGATGCTTATATGGAATAATCTATAGAATTCTGGAACATCTACATGCTTAAGCCTCACCCACAGAGGGTATAATATAAGTGAAAGGCTCCTACCATTTTTTTTTTTTTTTTTTTTTTTTTGGTAGATTCAGTGATCCCAATTGGTTTTGCCAGTTGAGAACATATAACTATACCCACCCAGCAGCATTCAGTACGTGCTAACCTTCAGTCTGAGTCCCAGGAGCTGGGCTCTCAGAGTCATGGCCAATATTCAGAAAATAACACCAACGGTAATCGAAATACAGTCAGCAATTCATCACATAGAGATTATCTGGGCTATATGAATCAATGGGAGGGTTATATGGTGTCAGAGCCGAACATTCCACCTGTAGATTGATTGGCCTAGGTTAGAATTCCGGAAATATCCCCTGCACTATGGGCAAAGTTGAGTAAAAACCTTGACCTTTCTACCATATCTTTCTGCCTTCCCTCCATAAAGACTCAGGACTGAAAGAAAATAATATCTAAAGAGCTATTGATATGGGAGTGGTTAGAATGCTCCATCTGTAAGGGAGCATTACTACCCTCCATGGTGTGCACTCCAAACACCAGCTCTGGTGCCGAGTTTACCTCTGTGATATTGAGCTTAAGACCTTTTCAGCCTATAGTTGTGAACCAATACCCAACAACCCAACTTTGGAAATTAGGCAATAACCAAGACTGTCTTATGATGGTTTCAAAATAGTCAATGACAGAAACCCATTTTAAGCAAGCTAAGCACTCACTCACTGACTCACTGACTCATGTAATGGGAATATCCAGGGGTTGGATCCAGGAACTCAGGGCATACTGTCATGTCTCTCCCGCATGTATTTCCCATTATCCAAAGTGCCTACATGATGTCTTCAACATAGTGAGTTCTCAATGAATAATTATTGAGTGACGGTTTAATCTACTATACGTGTCTTCTGACATATTTTCTAAAGAACATGAATATTTTAAATTCTGGATAAGATGTCTATCTAGGTTTTTTTTATGCTTTAGAAAATTACTTTTCTTTCTTTTGTTAAAATATGTTCTGTTAAGCCCTGGGAATTTATTCTTCATTGTAGAAGTACTGGACAAAATAAAAAATACATTCTCAGCCTTTCCGATCAGATATTTTAGACATCCTGGCCTCATTTCAGAGTGAGAACATTGAAGTTTTCAAAACTTTAAAGTTACGATATTTTTGTATGTCTGAACTTTAAGGTAAATGAAAGATGAGAAACATTTTCTTTGTATCCTTTCTCCTCCAATACAGGGTTGTATATCATTCATATGGGATAATTTGAGAAAAACAAAGGGCAGTATTTGCCCTAAAATTTATCTCAAAATATCTAAAATTTTGAGTTATTAATTGACTAAAATTGTAACTACTAGCAATGATTTCTTCAAGTTAGACACAGCCTCTTCATTCCAAGCCCACCTTCTTTCATTTATCTCTTTGTTCATTCATTCGTTTAACATATACGCACTTGAGCATGAGATTAGGTACTGGAGGTATAGAGTTGAATGAAACCAATGAGGAAAAGCAACGTCAGATCTTAAGCATGCTGGGGCAGACTTGGATTAATTCAGCAAATAACTCTTGAGACTCTCAGCAATATTATGCTAGACTCTGGAGACATAGACGTAAATGAGACAGACAGAAGCAATGTCCTTATAGTACTTAAAGGATAATGAGACAGAAACAAGCACCTGAATCAACTGGTAAAGAACCCTAATCAATCAATAATTTCTATAGACTCGTACGTGGGGTAATGTGATAGAAAGTAGTTGATGATCATTTTCAGTACATGGGGTAGTTAGAGAAGACCTCTAAAAAGGTCACATGTATTCTGAGAATGGAAGGAACTGAAACATAGGGACAAGATAGCTATGTGAAAAGACGGGAAGAATGTCCCAGGGTCTGCAAAGACTCCATTACATGAATAGTGGTATGGAAAGGAGCTGAGCATGGATAATATGGTAAAATGAGATGGGGAGCAGGGGGTGGGCTAAATGAGGTGGGCCTTAAGACATGCTAACACGTTTGATATTTACTTGGATTAGAATTATGATATTAATGGCCGACTATAATATACCAAAAAATGCTTTGTTGTGTAGGGATCAGAACAATAGGTAAGAACAGATGTATGAACCTGTAAAAGAGAGAAAAACAATTTCAAACTGACAGGTAAGTTGAGAGAAGAGTGTACAGAACTCCCATATATCTTTGAAGAAAAAGAATGCAGTCAGGATTACATGGTGCCAGTCATCAGCTCTCTGATCTCGTCCAGTCTGGGACAGGCTCCTGATCTTCCCTTGACATTGATTTTCAAAGTTTACAGGGCAGTTATTTTGTGGAATAGGGTTTGTCTGATATTTCATCACGATCAGACCCAGGTATGCATTTCTGTTTTCTTTTTTCTTTTTTTCCTTTTTTTCTTTTCTTCTCCTCCTCCTCCTCCTCCTCCTCCTTTGCACACCAGGTTATATTCTTCTACTTGCTTCCTACCCTATGGCTTGTGAGGCAGATTTGTTCTACTGCGGGTGGTGCTGACTCTGATCACCTGATTAAGATGAGAGATACCTAACACTGCTTCCCCTATAAAGTATCCCCTTATTCACAAAATAATGAAATTTATGAAGAGATGATTTGAGGAAAATCCCATATCCCATTCTTCTTCTCAGTTTTACTATTGGTTTTACTTGCCTATTATTTTTATTCTACTCCAATCAGTACCTTCCTCAGATGAATCCCTATTGCCCACCAGACTGATCAAAAAAAAAAAAAAAAGGAAAAAAAGAAGAAAGGGAGATATTAAGTTGCTATTATTTAATGAATGGATTTAGGGATCCCACAGTGAGATGATTTCTATCAAGTTCATTTTATTTCAGGATCATTCCATTTACAAACCATGTCAAGCTTCTTTTATCTAAAGTTGTTAGTCAACAAGCACATTTCCTTCTTGAGTCTTTGGGAGATCAGCATCACTAACCTAGCCAGTGGTTACATGTATCTTCCTTCTAGAAAGTACCATGCCAACCCCCTTGTTTGGGCAAGGCTCAGGTAGACAGAAAGGGTTATAAAAATCTATGTCACAGTTTTTCAACCAAAAATGAAGGACTGCCTTCTGGCAGAAAGGCTAAATCAATGACTATATCTCAGAAAAGACTGTGATAAATGTCATAAGAAAAGAATAAAACTGTATCAAAAGTATGAAGGAGAGGAAATTGATATCTAATGGAAACATCAGCACTGTTCTCACTAGGACTCAGTTTGTATTCTCCCTCAATCTTACTTGGAGAACAAATAAATACCTAAAAAAAAAAAAAAAAAAAAGATAAAACTGTTAGATTTAATAGAATTTGCAGAAGATCTTAAACTAAACACATCTAACAACAACAACAACAAATCGATGACGGAAATGTCAATTTCCTTAACAGCCTACTCTTTTATTTTCTGATACCAGATACAAATTCACTCTAAATTCTGTCACAGGGATTTAAAAGCATATGTTTGAGACATTGACAGTTGCTCAATAGTGGGTTTTAAAAGACCATTGGTCTGCAGGAATGCTCAAGAGAGGAAATGCGTGATTCATGGTGAAGTGTGCTTCACTGACTAATTTGCCAGGCTTCTTTTATCACCAAAGGCAAACTTTTGACCCTGGATCCCCATTATTAATGTGTCCTATCCAGTCGTCTGTCCCATTACTTCATTTTTATCTTTGCACTAAAGAAGTCATCCATCTCTCCACTCAGTCATTCAATAAACACCAATAATTTCCTTCCATACATATGGACAAATAGATGATTTTGAGATTCATATATCCACTCACAAATCTTCACTGAGTACTGACTATGTAATAAGAATTATTCTCCGTGCTGTGGATGACACAGGGAGCAATGGAAACCAAGTTTTTGTTCTCATGCAGTCTATGGGAGATTGATAATAAATTAATGAGTACTTTCCAGAAAGTGCTAAATGTATGAAGACAACGAAACAGGCAACATGATGTAGTGTTGAGGAATGCTACTTTCAATCTGATGTTCAAGGAATGCGTCCCTGAAGAACTGTTGCTAGATCTGAATGATGAGAAAAATCCCAGTCTGAAAAGATTTTCAGAAATGTATTTGCAGCGCTGATAGACCATTCCTTTCTGAAGACAGTACAATACGAACTGAAAATTCCACCATAAGGTGATAAGTACTTCAGTGCAAGTATATATGGTGAGTTTAGGCATACGGCAAGAAGTGCATTAAGGAAGGTTGAGAGCAGGAGACGGTGGAAATTAGGGAAGGTGTCACAGAAGGGTAATCCTTACCGATGTATCAGAGCTTCTTAAGCAGGTAAAAAGGAGAAAGACATGAAGTCGAATCAGCAGCCAGAATTTGATTGCTGAGATTTTGTTTAAAAAAGCAAATGATCCTTACAAACCACCTAGATCTATGATATTATTTCTCAAACTGTCTTAAAATCCTTAAGAGAGCCTCCAAGGTTTATGCTACGGAATGAGGGGAAAGCGAAATGGGAAGACCTGGAGTGTTCCCATCCCTACTGAAATGGAGCTCCTGACTTTTTTTTTTTTTTTAAGATTTTATTTATTTACTTGACAGAGAGAGAGAGATCACAAGTAGGCAGAGAGGCAGGCAGAGAGAGAGGGGGAAGCAGGCTCCCCGCTGAGCAGAGAGCCCGAAGTGGGGCTCGATCCCAGGACCCTGAGATCATGACCTGAGCCGAAGGCAGAGGCTTTAACCCACTGAGCCACCCAGGCGCCCCGGAGCTCCTGCCTTTTTATGTTTTTATGTTTTGGGAATTCTGTTTCATAATGTTTTTGTTTGGTTGGTTTTTGTTTTTGGTTTGGTTTGGTTTGGTTTTTTGTTGTTGTTGTTTTGAGCAGTGGATTTCACTCTAAAAACTAAAAAGCAGACAGAATTACACAAATCTAAGTTTTACTTCTGACTCTGGTAGAACGACCTCCCTCCCCAACCCATTGCTTTGCCTTCATCCCCATAAAACACAACTATAAAGCTAGGGGAAAAAATACATCCTTTGAAAACAATGGGCAGTGATCAAGTTGGCCTGGACTTTGTCATAGATGATTAAAGATTGTGCCAGTAAATATTCAGTAAGAGAAACATTTTTCCCCCTTTCCCTGTGGTCCTATTTTGGCTCTAAGTGGGAAGCTCCCCCCTTTAGAAGTAGCAGGAATCACAGTACTTGGTCTGTTTCCTAATTCCACACTCATTGGACTGGCGCCCTTTGGATCTGAGCATGGGTGATCCAGTTCCTTTTATTTCTTCCCTGGATATGCCCGTGTGGTTGTGTTTTTGCATCCATCTTGTAAGTACCCTTGGGTAAAGGATCAGATCTGTGTGTGTCCGCTGAGGGCATAGGAAGTGACTCTCAGTATCTGGAAAAGTCTCTGCTCTGCTATTGAAACACAAACTTCTTGGAATGGTCCATAGCTCAGAAAGTGCTACAGAGCTTTCCACTGAAACGAAACTCTCCAAACTAAAGACCATTCGTGTAAAAGTCTCATAAAAAGGCTGAAATTTTGATTTCCATCTGCCTGCTTCCAGCTTATTCGGAACTCAGAGGGGAAGAGAAGTGTCATGGCTCGTTATCTCTCAAATCTCAACACACAATACAAATTAATAAATAATTATTGTCGGAGCTCTGAGAGAAGAGACCTTGAGGCCTTAAATGCTTCCTCTTTTGCTGCCTTGCATTCCACAGTTCTGCTTTAGACCACTGAGAAAATGGGTTATCTAACAGGATTCATCTCAGCAATTGTTACTGAGTCTCTTCTATTGGCCAAGTCTTGAACTGGATGCTACTGAAATATAAAAATCTTACAGTTTAGTAAGAGAAGTCAAACCTGTGTGAATGAAGCTTAATCTGTTTTAGCTTCACAGCAAGGCCATTCTTGACCTCCCTTTTATACATCGGCCTCAACCCTGACCCCATTTACACCCACACTTACTTCCACATTATTCTGTTTGCTTTGCTACACTTGTCACAGTGAACGATCTGAGTTACCTTGTGTATTTCATTTTATTTTAAATTATTAAATTACATGTGGTGGTCTACAATGTTAGCCCCATAAGGCCTTACGGCTCTGTTTTGGTTGCCACTATATCCTCCCAAACTAGGATATGGTAGTTGCTCAGTAAATGTGTTTACTATTGAGAGAATAATTCTAAATTGATGGTAGGATATCACTTTATGAGAAAGTCAATGGTAAGGTGTGCTGGCATCTTGTAGTTCTTCCTTGGAGCATCAGGAAAGGCTAGAAGAGGAGGTGGCATTGCAATGAGGCTCAAACGGATGCTGGATTGGGAGATGGTAGAGAGGGGAGGCATCCTGGGTTGTATCACAGCCTAAGTACAAACATGGCATAGAGAAGCTGCAAGATGTATGTTGATTCCGTGAGTACTAGGATCATGATTAACCTTTATGTCTCACCGACTTGTACATATTTTCAGTGGTATGAATCTTGCTAGTTCTTTCCAGTCATACAAAGAAATTTTAAAATACAGTCAAATTCTCTCCTTGGGTTCATACAGAGAAGGCTCACTGTGCCAAAGGTTTATTTTTTCCTCTTTTATAAAAGAAGCTTTCCGTCTGACATTGAAGTGAGTCTATCCCAGCTGCAAGATTGTGGGTCAAGTTTGAGCAACAGTTCACTGAACAATAATTTTCTTCAGTTGAATCTTGCTCTTGCTGGGAAATTCTTCCCACACTGACAGTACCAAGAGGCCCAGAATAAGAGTTATCTATCTTGCACTTTCCACGTCAAGAGTATTGTCACCGCTAACTCATTCATTAAGCACCTAATCATCTAGATGTGGCCCTCACTTTACCTTTGGAAAAAACAACATAAATGGACATCCCTTCTTCTTTATATCACCTGTGAACCAATTCTATCATGATTTTTTTTTAACACTTTATCATCTGTGATTCATTTATAAGCTTGACTTCCCCATGAGATAACATGCCTTTGATGGGTGCGTGCTTGTCTTACTCTCCTTGATATTCCTGGTCTCTGGTGCCTGGCGCCCAGAAGGGCTCCGAATAGTTCCTGAACTAATGGGTTTTGTAAACAATACATGAATAAATATAAGGGTATGCAAATTACCATAAATGTTGAGCAAAGTATATTGTATACATATTTGTATGCTTTCTCAAGACTAAGTAAGAAACTCTCAATGTCCATTATAAAGGTGTCTATTAAAACTCTTATTTAGGTTTACCTTCTAAAATTTTGGTGTGTGGGAATTACAAGAATATAGGGTTAGAGTTGGAAAATGTGCAGGTTGAGGAATAGGGGAGAAATGTGACCCCAGATTCCCTTGTACAGCACTATGTTTGGTCTCCACTGGATTTTCTTTGCCTGATACCAAATACAAATTCAGTAACTATAAAATGAATATTTTAATTTATTTTGATATATGCTGGTTTAAGTTCTTAAAATTCTTATACAACTGACGTTTTCCCTTGATAATATGTATTATGGTAAGTGTCCTGATTCACTGATCAAATAATGTCAAAAAAATTCTAAACTGTTGGGGCGCCTGGGTGGCTCAGTGGGTTAAAGCCTCTGCCTTCAGCTCGGGTCATGATCTCAGGGTGCTGGGATCGAGCC
>CM052885.1:116251787-116389430 GCA_028534135.1 Potos flavus
TCCCTCCCGGATCCCATCTTGTTTCATTTTTCCCTCCCTTCCCCCCACGAACCCCCACCCTGCCTCTCAAATTCATTCCTCATATCAGAGAGATCATATGATAATTGTCTTTTTCTGATTGACTTATTTTGCTTAGCATAATATCCTCTAGTTCCATCCATGTCATTGCAAATGGCAAGATTTTGTTCTTTTTGATGGCTGCATAGTATTCCATTGTATGTATATACCACTCCTTCTTTATCCATTTATCTGTTGATGGACATCTAGGCTCTTTCCATAGTTTGGCTGTTGTGGACATTGCTGCTATAAACTTTCAGGTGTACATGCCCCTTCAGATCATTACATTTATATCTTCAGGGTAAATACTCAGTAGTGTGATTGAGCTTTTTTTTTTTTTTTTAAGATTTAGGTGTTTGTTTTTAAGAGATAGAGTTTGTGCGTGTGTATGAGTGTGGGGGAGGGGAGAGGCAGAAGGAGAGAGAGAATCTTCAAGCAGACTCTCTGCTGAGCGTGGAACCTGAGGCAGCACCCAATGGCACGACCCCTGAGATCATGACCTGAGCCAAAACCAAGACTTAGACATTCAACCAACCAAGCCACCCAGGGGCCCCAAACTTGAGCTTCTTTCTGTTGAGAAATTGCATGAAGTGATGGAGTGATTAACCAGAGAGACCTTTCTAAGCCCAAGAGTGACTGATTCAGGGTCTGGCCGGACTATTGCCTAGCTTTGTGACTTGGAGTACGATACTTGCCCTCTATGTCCCTTTCTTTCCTCGTTTGTAACATAAGACTGAAAATAAGTATTACTTCCAAAAGTTGGTATGAGAGTTGAATGAAAGAATGTTTGTGAAGTGCACAGAACAGTGCTCTTAACCATGTTTGTAAAATAAACTCACTCTCTCAATATCTTGGGTAGTTTCTTCTGACTCTAGTTTGTGAAATGAAAAAAAAAACACCTTCACTTTTTTCTAACTTCTAGTCTGACACACTTACAGAATTATATGCCTAACTGCAAATGATCACAAAGAATTTGAGTACTTTTATAAGAAAAAAATGAAGTTAAAATAATATCTCCTTTAAAACATGATTTAAATGCATCGATGTGTCAAAATGTTGTCCTTCATTTAAACATTTGGCAATTTTGTTTTGTTTTTTCTAGCTTCAATCCACCCATCCAAGATGAAACCCTGCAGGCTATATTTTATTATAATTATTTTGTCAATGTCAAGAATGCAGTTGTCTGGATTTGATCTATCTGTTGAGCATAATCTGACTATTTGCCAGGACCCCCCCTCTGCACCACTCTCTGGACCAGTAACTCCCTGGGGCATATCAATCAAAATATAGACTGCGTTCTATCTAACCAGGGAAATGGAATAATGACATAAAAAATAATAATACATACAATTACTCATAGCTCTAGATATGATATTAGTCCTGGTGATTTGCTGAAGAGCACAGTTGATAACCAGAAAATGTGGACCCCCTCACTATCAACTTAGAACAGGATCATTTCTCAGACTGACAGCAGAATGGACACTTAAAAATAATAAATTCATTAATCTTATCCTCCTAACATTTGAAAGGAGGATTGAGATGTGAATAAGTGACTCAAAAAGATAAAAAGAACTCACCACCAGATGTCTCCACTTTGTAAGGCGATTATTACAACAAAACAAGGAAAAGAGGATATTCAAAGGAGTGCTGATTTGGGGCAGTGGCTCTTGTCTAGGGGTGATTTTGCATCTGCAGGTGACATGTGTTGTGCTAGAGGGATATTACTGGCATCTACTAGCTAGAAGCTTAGGCTCTGCTAGACATCCTACCTGCAGAGAACAGCCCTCTGTGAAAAAGAACCATCTATCCCAAAATGTCAATAGTGCCAAGGCTGAGAAAACCCTCTAAAGGGACATTTGATTTGCTTGATTGGCATTATAATTTACTCGTCTGCCATGACACTTTTTTCCATGCAGAAGGAAGAAGGGTCGTAAAAAGTGGTAAGAAAAATGAATATGAGACTAAACCAAATTTTCCTCCACCTGTCTGCAATTAACTCTATTGCAGGCCCTATAACATGCTATTCTTTACAATATAATCTCCTTTTGTCTTGACAGTCCCCTCATGATGTGGGATCTCACTGAGGGCCTGGCCAAGATCATTCCATTCTTTGTGTGTCTCACGCTTAGAATGTGGGCACAGAGTACACACTCAAAAGTTTGTCCGATGAACAATTTTGTGAGTTCATCATAAGAGAGAACAGGCTCTAAAAGGAGTGTGGGGAAACTCTATACTTAAGGAAGGTCTGCTTCAGAATCCATCAGTTCTAGCTTTAATGGAAGATTCTGGCATTATCAAGCAGGCAAGGTACAGTGGTAACAGGTGGTGTTGGTTGTTGGCAAGAAAATTGAGATGTCAACAGTTTTGAAGATACCGGTCAAGACATTCTACACAATCAAGAAGTTATGGAAGTATAAAGGTAATGGGCCAACTTTCTCCATCTGAAGTGCCTATGAATTCCTCCCTGAAAAAAATACTTGTCAATATTGTCCCGCCATTTAAGCTTTTCAACTAAATAAAGAACCTCAGATAGAGTACTGGCAGAAGGATTGTCTGGTGGCAAGCGCTGACAGTTATGTGTGTGTGCATATACTTAACCACGCATACAGAAGTGTGTGCACTTACTCAAATACAAATACCACATTAATGATCAACAACTACAGACATATTTGAGGTATGCATATAGTAAACCTGAAAAAGTAAAAAATACTATCACAGATAACAGAAGTGTGAGAGTTCTTATTTATACAACTGAGTAGATCAAAACTGTAAAAGTACAGGTTAAAAAAAAATGACTCCTGGGGCATCTGGGTGGCTCAGTCAGTTAGGTGTCCAACTCTTGATTTTGGCTCAGGTCATTGTCTCGGGTCCTGAGATCAAGTCCCATATCAGGCTCCAAGCTCAGCGGGGTCTCTTTGTCCCTCTCCCTCTGTGCCTTTCCCTACTCTCTCTGTCTTTGTCTCTCTCTCTCAAACAAATAAATAAATAAAATATTTTTAAAAATATGACTCCTTAATGTTAATATTTTCTAAATTTTAGGACTATTGAGAGGATCTATTAATTTGGAATAAAATCACTAATTTGCATTTTACTAATTTTAATAAATTTATTTCCTCAATTAAATTTAAAAAGTTTAATATTTAGTATTTTTAAAGCATTTGTATTCTTAAAGCATTTCTCTAGAGTATTTCCCTTTCTTCTCCCATCCATCTCCCATTCATCCATCTATCCATGCAGGTTTGTAGGAAGATACCTGGAATGATGTTTATACAGATCACTTATGCTATTTCTGCATGGTGGGATTTGGACCTGATTTTAAATTTCACGTTTTTATTTTTCTTTATCAATGTATCTTTATAATAAACATCATTTTTTAGAAAAACAGTGGAACGACATTCCCTTTTGAAAACTTAACTTTCTTCCCCTAGATTTGCTGAGATGAAGTTGACACACATTATATCATTATGCTGTTCACCCTAAACTTATACTATGCTGCATGTTAAACTTTACTTTTTAAATGCTGTAAAATTGTTTTTTTCTTTAGTGTACGATTCTATGAATGTTAACACATATGTAGATCTATGTAACCACCATCATGATGAAGGTATATCAGCTTCAGAACCCCCCAAACTTCCTCATGATATCCATTTGTAGTAACACCCTCCCCCAGTCTCTAAGCCCTTTCAGTATTGATCTTCTCCTTATCACTATAGTTGTGTCTTTCGGCAAATGCCTTATGAATGGAATCCCAGTGTGCAATCAGCCTTCTCCAGAGAACAGAACCAACCATTTATCTATATCTATATCTATATCTATATCTATATCTATATCTATATCTATGAATAGAGAGAGAAAAAGAGAGAGAGAGAGGAATTAGCTCACATGATTATAGAAGCTGACAGTATAAGAAATCCCAAGAGCTGCAGGTGGCAAGCTGGAGATCTAGGAGAGTCAATGGCGTAGTTCCAGCTGGAACGTAGAAGAGACCAAATATCCCAGATCAAATCAGCCAGCCATGGGGAGTTCCCTGTTACCAGCCGAAGGGGCTCTGTTTTTGTTCTCTTCAGGTCTTTTGCTGATTGGTGAGGGCTACGTACATTAGGGAGGGCAATCTGCTCTTGAGTGTTGGGACCTTATTCCTATTCCTTATTCCTTATTCCTTATTCCTATCCTCGAGCTAGATTACAGGGGGGTGGGGGAGGAGCACGGTTACCTAAAGCCCTCTTTTGGAGACTGAGCCAACTTCTGGGCTTGGGGCTGCAGTGTTTCAAGTCTTAGATATACCAGAAGAAAAAAAATATATATATGTATTTTATATTTTATATAGATATTCCCACTGGTAATTGAAGTTTTTCAGGGTTCTTATAAAACTATTCCATGTGTTCTTTTTTTTTTTTTTTTGTTCTTTTTTTTTTGTTCCATGTGTTCTATCCAGGTTTTGTAACTGCATCCAGGAGGAGAGATATGGTAGAGTGTGTTCATACCATCTTACTCAGAACTGGAGCTCTGTCACTTCTTAAAAAAGATTTTGAGCACATATAGGACAAAACAACAACAGGGGTTAATTACGAGTAGCAGTGATATGAATAATCTATTCTCCCTTATACTTTTTTGTATAGTTTCTTTTAAAAAGTTGAATTTTCCAAGAGGGAAAAATTTTCAGTAGATCATTCTACAGTCTGTATGTAGAAAGACAGGAAGGACTTCTGTGATTCATCTGAAAGACAAACTTAAGAACAGAAAACACTGAGGAAGCACTGAACATAGACTTTTTATATTCCTGCTTATCACCTCTTTGACTAAATCCAAAACAAGTAACTCTTGGTGATATTAGCCTGGGCAACCAATGTTCTCCATAACTGTGCTCCCTCTTTCACTCTTGGGCTAAGAAAAAATACACTTGACCCTTGAACAACATGGGTTTGAAGTGCAGTTCCACTTATACATAGATTTTTTAAAATAGAAACAGTACAGTACTGTAAATGTATTTTTCCCTTATAATTTTCTTAACATTTTCTTTTCTCCAGCTTACTTTATTGTAATAATATAGTAAATAATATAACATTACAAAATGTGTATTAATCAACTGTTATCAGTAAGGCTTCTAGTCCACAGTAGGTTATTAGTAGTTAAGTTTTAGGGGACTCAGAAGTTATATGAAAATTTTCAGCTGTGTAGGGATTGGTGCTCCTAACCCTCACAGTATTCAATAGTCAACTGAAGGGTCGGAGGAGTTGGGAAGGAAACATCTTTCTCTACCCTTTAAGATTCTTCTTGCTGATATAAGAATTGACGTGAGAAAGATTAACAGGAGAACATCAGATCCATATAAACATGAGATTCCAAAGACAGCAAAATAAAGCATATTTGTCATCTTGAACTAAGAAAGGAGTGAGGGCTTCCTTCAAAGAGAAGGAAAAGAATTCATAAGAAGATGAAAAAGAATAAATGTTTGGTAAACACATGTTTGCTGGGCCATGCAGAAGCAATGGAACATAGAGAAGAATTTTAATAAGTAAACTTTACTGAACACCTAGCTCATACTCTACTGCAATTATCCATGGTGAGAGCTCTCTTCCTGGAGTAGGTCCTCTATCTAAGTTCTTTTAGGCAATTAGAGGGCAGGTCAAAGTTTCTTCCTGAGACTTTGGGTCTTGATTATTTTCAACTCAAAATAATATGCATGCCAAAGTGGCATATTTTGGGGTGACTTGTTCTGAACCTCTACAAAAGAATGTGACTTAGAACCAAAGTCAAAGGAAACCATAAAAGTAAATATACTTTATTAAACTTCATCTGTCACAAAGGAATAAAACAAAGCTTACAAACTCTGAAGTGATTGAGAGGCACCAGACTTTATGCTGAGCTCAGTCATTTCTCTCTGCTATTAAATATTGTCATGTATCACTGTGCTCTTTCTCCTGCCTCTAAATGAACTTGCTTCACTCCCTTTAGATTCATTTATTATGCAGTGAGATGTTATTTAAAAAAAATTCTTTGGAAGAAGTGACTAATATACTTGCACAGACCAGCTTTTGTGCTAACTGGGTTTATTTGTCTGTGTCAGTGCAAACTTACAGAGACTTTCTCACAAAGAGGCAAAATCTACAGACAGGACATTTACTCACAAAACTGCAGCATGTTACAAACTTGAATTCCATATACTGTCTAAGGCAAAGATTTTAGCAACTAACCTGGCAGCAGAACTACCGAAACTTCTGTTCTTACGGACATCAATTTAAATTGACTATAAAAATAACACTGAAGGGGGACACCTGGGTGGACTCAGTCAGTTAAGCATTTGGCTCTTGATTTCAGCTCAGGTCATGATCTCAGGGCTGTGGAATTACCCTGCATTGGGCTCTGTGCTCAGCAGGGAGTCTACCTGAGATTCTCTCTGTCTCTCCCTCTGCCCCTCCCCCTATGTGTGCACTCTCTCTCTTTCAAATAAGTAAATCTTTTTTAAAAAAATTTAAAAAAATAAAATAACACAGAAGGAATTTACTAATTTTCTTTGGAAGAAAAAAAGGAATCAAGTCACCTCTTTTTGATTACTAACTATATACTATCTGAGTTAACTGGATACTTGCAGAATTTTTTTTACTGAAAGAGATGTGACCCTGTTACTCTCAGTTTTAAAGTCCTTTGCAGGGGGCGCCTAGGTGGCTCAGTGGGTTAAAGCCTCTGCCTTCGGCTCAGGTCATGATCTCAGGGTCCTGGGATCGATCCCCGCATCGGGCTCTCTGCTCAGCGGGGAGCCTGCTTCCCCCTCTCTCTCTGCCTGCCACTCTGCCTACTTGTGATCTCTCTCTCTGACAAATAAGTAAATAAAATCTTTAAAATAAATAAAGTCCTTTGCAGGATGCTAATGAACCCTTGTTCTCAATGCTCTCCTATAGACCATAAAGGTTCCTTCCTAATGCGGCCATTGCTGGTGCAGGGTAAGATGAGGACTCTAAGGAGAGTGGAAGGAGCTTCTCATAAAGCTATCTTTTGTTCAATTTAACATATTTGTGAAGTACAGAATAATGCCTGCTGGAGGTCTCCACTTCCTGATCCCCAGAACCTCTAATTATGTTACTTTACATGGCAAAAAGGACTTTGCAGAAGTGAAAGGTATTGAGACCAAGAATTGATCCTGAATTATCCAGTTGTGCCCAATGTAATCAATTACCTGAATCTTTAAAAATTAAGAACCTCCTTCGGTTTTGATATGAAAAGGATTTGGGGTGTCTGCGTGGCTCAGTTAAGCACCTGACTCTTGATTGTGGCTCAGGTCATGATCTCAGGGTTGTGAGATCAAGCCCCCCATTGGGCTCCATGCTGGGTGTAGAGCTTGCTTAAGATTCTCTCTCCTTCCTCTGTTCCTCCCCCTGCTTGCGATCTCTAAATAAATAAACAAATAAAATCTTTAAAAAGAAGAAGAAAAGGACTAAACCCATCATTGCTGGCTTAAAGACACAGAGTGGGACCATGAACTGATGAATGTGAGCATCCTTTTGGAGCTGGAGAGGTTGAGGAAAGAAATTTCCTTCTAGAGCTTTCTGAAAAGAGTGTACCCCTGCCAACACCTTGACTTTAGCCTAGTTAAGATCTGACCTACAGAACTAGAAGATAACAAAGTCGTGTTACATTCAGCTACCAAGTTTGTGGTGACTTTAATGGCAGCACAGAAAGCAAGTATAATATTTTAATTCTTTTTTGTGAGATTATATATTTTGACTTTTGGGTATTTAAAATGTTCTTTTTTTCTATGAAATAATAGGAAAGGGTGGTGTGTGTGTGTATTTGAAAGGGTTTACTCTCTTCTTTGCCAGAATAAAAATCTAATCATCCTTTGTCAGTCCTCTCCTTTCCCACATTCCCTATCTCTTCCTCTCTTCTTCCTTCCTCATTTAAACTGTGTTAGGAAGTTTAACCATTGGCATACAGACAGTATGCCAGACACACATTCCATGCACAGCCCTTTCTTTCAATCCTGTCCATCTTGGCAGTTGCCCACTCCCAGCCCTCCCTTATCCTGTAGGACAGTGGGTCCCAGTCTTCCAAGGAATCACAACTCCTCGGGGTACTGAAGATACACACACCACTTCCCACTATGCAGCTCCTGAATCAGCACCTCCCAGGGAGGAGTCCGAAAATCTTCATTGTTGGCAAGGAATAGTCATTAGTGCATTTGGGAAACGCCATTCTAAAGGCCCCAGACTGTTAATATTCCTTGTACTTGCTATTTCATGCCCAACTCCCGCCCTCCAACCCCTCAGTCCCTTAATCCAGTGTCCCTCTGCCTCTCCCCACTCCGGTTCCCTCCCTGATTTGCCTGGTAAGCTTCCCCCCCCAGCCCCCGCCCCCGTCATGGATATCATTGGATTCGATTCTCACTTTCTGTGAAAGAGTTCCCTAGCTGACCTTCACTCCTCAAATCACATGGCGCATTTCACATAAACTACAAGACACTTACCTTGTTCTGTAATCATCTGTGTGCCTTCCTCAGCCAGATTCTATCCTCGAACAGGGGGATTGTGCCTCCTTCATGCTCTCCTCCGAGGCTCGGCACAGTGCTGGAGAGGCATTCGATGCTAAATAGATACCTATAAAGTGAATGAGGGGAAGAAGGAATGCATGAATGAATGAAAGAGTAGAAGCATAATGTCACGGGGTAATTCTCTGCTTTCTCTCTTTTAAGCATCATGCTCATTTTTGGGTAATTGCCGAGGGGACCCATGCTAGAGTGTGCGTTGCTTGACGTCTTTGTGAGGAGAGAAATCTGGTGTATGGGTTTTCTGTGTGAGAAAGAAAGAAGTCTTGCCATGCCAACTTTACCTTCAAAACATATCTCCCTTAGTGCTGAGCACTTGTCACCATTTCCACGAGCCTCACTCTGGTCCAATCTTCTGCCACCTCTGTGGTCTCCCCATAGCTCCTTCAATACGACAAGCACAAAGGGGTTTTGCACTCCGTCTCCCCTGTGCCTGAGATAATCTTTATATATCCTGGTATCTGCAACTTAGCTCAGTCCCTCCCGGAAAGGTTTTGTCTAACCGACCTGCCTCAAATATTGCTCCTGCCAAACTATTAATTTACCCTGCTTTATTCTTTCTTGTATTGCAGTACTTCTATAAAATGTCTATTGTGTTTGTGTTTAGCCTGTCTTGACCATTAGAATATAATTTCCGCCAAGACAGAAATTTTGTTTTGTTCACTGCTCAATGTCCAGTCCCTGGAAGAGTCCACCATACACAGTAGGTAGTTAATATATATATATATATATGTTGAATGTTGCGTATGAGTGTGGCAGAATATATGTCCTACAATAACTAAGCAGACTAGCACAAGGCACGCGCAGGCATATACTCACCGAGGACACATCAAGTACCTTAAAGCTACATTTTCTTTTTTTTTTTTTTTAAAGCTACATTTTCAGTGCCCCTCGATCTATGGCTACAGTTGCTAAGAATTAAGGATTTGATGCATGGTCTGTTTCTCAGCTGCACTGGTTATTACCTAAGAAAGCATGTGAGGGTTTTCCTGCTGTTTCGCTCATGAAAGTGGCCATCTGACTTCCTGTCCACTGCAGCCTGGGGGAACGTGGCAGGGGGCCGGTGCTCCTGGACTTAAGTCCAGTTTCGCTTTTCCCGATCCTGCGGTGATGCTGCTGAGGTCCAATTAAACACCAAATAAGCGAAGCGTTAGGAGTGGGCCAGCCACAGAAACCTTGCTTGCTTTTGCAAGAGAGCCGCATACTCTGTTGGTAGCTTCCTCCAGAACACCCTCTTTGTTTTGAATTCCTGGAGTGGATTAAGCCGCCCAACTACAAGATTTGATCCCAGAGTTTTGTTTTCTTTTTCTTTTTTAGCTGCGTAGGGACTCTGATAGCAGGCTCAGAACTTGGTTAGCTTCGGGCCCTTGCTGTCTGTATTATCTTCCCACGTAGGAGTCTCTGCTTCATTTTGCCCACACCCCGAGGGAAATCTGATCTGTTTCCTTCCGTGACCTTGAAGCGGTTTCCTTTCTTCCCCCTTTTGGACTATAAATGTAGCAACTGGAGTCTAATCTCTTCCACCATGACTTCAACTGTTTACCTTCTTCAGTTTTCCTTTCTGTCTTCTTGGTTCAAGTGTTTCCTAATTGCAAGGATAAAAACAGTGGTCGAGGCTGCACAGTTTCCTGTTTTGAGTTTCCTATTTTGAGGCCTTCTCTCACTGACTCTCTACCTGTCCCTATCCCAGATGCCATATGGCCATACCACAGTATCATGGGGCATCTCGTTCACTCGCTGGTCCTGAGAAGCTCTTGGACAGTGCATTTGATGGCTTTTCAGAGAATCAGCCTGATCTTTGAAATTATATTTGAAAAGCTTTTAGATGTCTGGGTCCACATTTCTTTGCCAGAGAGGGAATAAAAGGAAAGAAAGAATATGTTGGATATATCAAAGGGCAACACTTCTTTCTTCTCTGGTCCATCATTCGCATCTCCAAGGGCACTGTCCATAGGGACACAGTATGGGCATGGGCTTTAAAATTTAAGTCAGGCGGAGAGGAAGAGTGAAGGAAGCATGATCCTATATAAGATGCTGGTGATAACTGGGTTATCAGATGAGGGTACTAGCTGGATGAACCTAGGCTATCAGAAAATTCCGAAGTCAAGTGTATGCTAATCCAAGGTAACCAACATGTTCTAGTTTTCCTGGGACTTTCTTGATTTTAATACTGAAAATCATATGTCTGGGCCAAATGGGATAATCGGTCCCTACAAAATTATTCAAATACAAATTTGAGTGCCTACTGTGTGCCAGCATGTTTCTTACGGAAACTCCAGGTTTGGTCAGTCAGTCCTTTAGCCTGTCCTCATCTGCATTTTTCTTCCTTCTGTTTACATAAACCCTTGAAGGTTGCCCTTTTGTCAACAATTTCACATTCATGTCTGGCCTTCGTTGTCCTGAATGCTTGACCCCGTTAATTTGATTTTATTCTCTGACACGACCTTGGTCTTCCATAGACCTAGAATGAAAATGCCGTTTGGAGTGGCAATGAAAATTGAGCGTGGGCAAATCCCAGGGAAGACAATAACTCACAGTGGAAAGGAAGTATAGAACACAGGGGTGGCAAGGTAGGGCTGTGCCCTCCCACAGCACATAGAATATGCCCATAGATTTGTTAAACTGTCAAAAGCAGGTGTTTCTTTTTTCTCCAGTCTGAGCTTCAAGCTAACTTGGGCATTCAGCTAAATCCCTCCCAGGTGCTAAAACAGTATGTGGTTTAGGATTTCAGAGGTAATTATTGCTGAATGCATTGTATAGCCAGTGCACCTGCCAGGTAGATGTTATGAAGGAATGTGGGGGGGGGCACTGAAAGAATTCAGGGAACAATTTCTCTATCCTAAGACCTCTTATAAAGCCTATTAAGGCCATCAAAAGCTAGTCATGGAGCTGAACATATTCCCAATATGGTTAACAACACAAAAGACGTAGCAAGAACTAAAAATCCTAATAAGATCAGGCAGTGGGTCTAGGTGAGAGAAAATGCCAGCACTACCCTGAGAAGTTCAAGCTGCATAGTACCATTCCAGTCCTGCAGCTGATGCACAATGAGTTATCTTGTAGTAAAGCTGAAGATTTAAACATTTAGATTTAGATATTTAGATCCTCACTTGGGTACCCAAGGGAAATACTTGGTCTGATGATCTAAAATGAAAGGGGGGGGGGGTTAAAAAAAAAAAAAAGAAAGGGGGGGTTTCAATGTGGTCATTTAGTCATTGAAAAGATGTGTATTTCCCAGCATCGGACAATGCCCTTGGAAGAGAACGCAGGACAATAACAGCAACAAAAATCCAGTTTCCCTGCTCTGATGGAGCTCAGGGTCCAGGCGGAGAGTCAGAAATTAATCAAATAATTACCCACATTAATATAAAATCACCACTGTGATAGTACCACAGAGGACAGGTACTAGATTTTCTGAAAGCTTGTAATCGAGGGATTTGAACCAGTTGAGTGGCTTCTCTGAGACACTGAAAACTGGCCTGAGATGAGAAATACCCATGTTTGTTTAGTGCTTAATCTGGGCCGGCACCGCTAACAGCTTTATCACATTTCCTTGATTAATTCTTATACAGGAAATTTTGGAAGTAGGCATTATCCTTTTAAATCCTCATTGATCTCAGAAGAAAATCCCACCATTATCTAGAACCTCAAGAAGAAGCTTTCATCATTATCGATAACCTAAGGAAGAATATTCTGTTAAGATCCTCTAGACTGGAGGCTCCCGGAACTTCTCTTTTGTACCTCTGTCACCAGTGCCTAGAGCTCCTGCAACGGTCCAAATCCTGCACAGGATAACAACTCAGATATTCATTGGGTAACTTTATTTATTCCCATTGTGCAGATGAGAAAATCTGGCCTGGAGAGGTTGGGTAGTGGGTGTGGAGCCGTATAGGTAGTGAGAAGCAGAGCCACTA
This sequence comes from Potos flavus, assembly GCA_028534135.1. NCBI lineage: Eukaryota > Metazoa > Chordata > Mammalia > Carnivora > Procyonidae > Potos > Potos flavus. Next base: position 116,264,298 of record CM052885.1, read on the forward strand.
TTAGAACCAAGCTCTGTGTCTCCAGACCAAAGGAGGAAGTGAGAGTTCATTTGCATGAGGGGGCACAGTAAGTGCCAAGGCACATTTGTGCAGAGTTCAAGAGTTTACTGCCCTTCCCGTACATCCTGCACCGGAAGGACCTACATATCCTCCCGTTTCCGCAGGAGCGGGATCCAGGCGAGGTCTTAGGCCTTCATGGGCAGGAGAAACCTGTATCACCGGTGGTGGAGAGGGGGTGCGGTGCTTTGAAACACAGGCCCTCAAAATCACCTGTCTTGCTGCTGAAGCTACAAATGAGTGTGTCCAGACTCCTGTCCGGAGGATGAGATCCCTGGCTCTGGAAGGCTCGTGTGCTGACAGTTCCTCTTGGGAAAGCTTGCAAGCTCCTTCTGAAAGCCACGCAACGCTGAAAGCTTCCATACAGCACAGACACAAAAGCCTGAAACCTCGAGGCTTCGCCCACCCACACGAATTAAATAAAATGCTTTAAGTGACTTTCGGCTACTTATAAAAAACAAGTTACATAAATGGATGTGCTGTTCGAGGAGGGTAGAGAGGGTGGTTTTAATTTTTTTTCCACTTTCTTTTCCCCTCAGTCTAATAGCTGCAGAGGCCTCCAAGAGGCAACTCTTTTTAATAAAACCAGCTTGGAAATTTATGGAGACAGACTCCAGTTGACCCTATTTCAGGCGGCTCTCTGGGACCTCCCACATGCAGCCGCCTGAGGGCTGGGGCCTCGGATGGCCCACTCCTGCCCCACTCAGGCCTCCTGCACCTGAGACGCCCCCACTCTCGCCGGCAAGTTCAACTGCTAGGAGAAGGCAGGTTCGCCAAGGATCTAGGCGGAACTTACAGGTGTGACCCTGCCTTCCCTTCATGAAGATGCATCTGGAACACGGAGACACCAGCATACAACACACACATGCACACGCACACACACAAACATAGACACACACTCAGAGACACACAGACATGCACACAGAGACACACACACATACACACAACAGAGGCACACTCACACACTGACACACACACACACCATAGACACACACACAGACCACACACACACAGAGACACACAGACACACCATAGACACACACACACAGAGACACACGGACACACATACAACAGAGACACACTCACACACAGACATACTCACACATATACACCATAGACACACACACACACACAGACATACAGACACACACATAAAGAAATGTCTACACATATACACAGACACACAGACATATATACACACACAGACACACAAAGACACACACACAGATACACAGACACACAGACACATAAACTACACACACAGAGAGACACACACACAACAGATACACACACACCATAGACATACACAGACCACACACAGACTACACACACACAAAGACACACAAACACACACAAACACACAGATACCACACATACACCACGGACACACATATACACACACACTGCAGACACACACATAGACAGACAAACAAATATTGGGTTGATCAATGTGGCCCATATGGAAGAGATGCTAAAAATGTAAAATTGTTGCTTAATTAATGGTTGTATGTATTCATTTTATCTAGCTTGATTTTATTGTTGGTTTTGGAAAGATGATGTGTGTGTTTGGTAAAAATCCCAAACAGATTAAATGTCTTTTTTTCAGTTAGAACAGTTCTTCCCTTTCTCCCATGTCACCCAGTCAGAAATATGTGTTATGCATACAAACATTTATTTTCCATCCTCTGCCATATGCTTTTTTTAAATCAACGGTAGCGTGTGGACATAGTTATGCATCTTGACTTTTTATTTAAAAATATATCTTTGAGACTGGCGACATCAGTAATGCTAATGGTGGTGATGATGACAGGAACACACACAAATATGCTTCGTGTTTTAATCCTGACATTGTTCTGCATTCTTTCCACATGATCCTTATCACAGCCTATGGGAGATGTGCTAGCATCACCCAGTTTCGGAGAGAGGGAAACAGAGGTATGGAGCAGTTAAGTGACTTGCCCAAAGTCACATGGTGGGAGTTGGAATGTGATTTGAACTTGACTCTGTGCCCTAAACCACTGTGCAGCATTACCTCTCGGTATGAAATCACTGCCTCTCTTTCATCCTTTTTAAGAGCTGCATATTATTCCTGTAAATGAATAGATCGTGTTACTGTACCTTGTCCGCCGTTAACGATGCCTTAGGTTTTTTTTCCAACATTTATCTATTGCAAGCAGTGTTTCAAACTTACAGTATCTCACTGCCTATCTTTGTACTTGTGCTTTGTGCTTGTAATATCAAGTCATCAAGTTATAATGGTCGATTTGCTGGGCTTTGAACATCAACGCTTATTTTCTTCTTACTGAGAGGAGAAAAGGAGAGGGCTAATGGCTGCAGAACATTCGAGGCATCCTCCTCTTGCCGCCGATTCAAAATGGTCTCTTCAAAGTGCAAATGCTCAGTAAACATTAAATAGAGAATTAAATAACGAAAAAACAGCCATGTTTTGAAAATTATACACAATGTCAAAAATATGTTGAGTCATCGGATCTTATTGAAAGTATATAAGCCAATTAACCATCATGCTCAGACTGTAGATCAGGAAGTGGGATCCCGTAATTTGAAGTCCCAAAGGCAAGAAAGTGGCCGAGTCATCTCTGAACCTTGGCTCTTGGGAATCCAAATCTATATGTTATGTCTTCTGGGTCTGACCTCAGCAGATTTGACCCAGGGATTGCCCCACTTTGTTTCTATTTGGATAGGACTAATGCCAATTGCAGGAGAAAATATTAGATACAATAACCAGTAAAAAATCAAATGATACTTAACGTCCCTTAAGTGCTTATTAGGTGGGAGACATTTGAGATGACCCCTTGGCATTGCATTACCCCTCCTACCTTGATAGTCTCCCCGGGAGGCTCTTTCTATTGCTGTTCCTGTTTTGCAGATTAGCAAAAGAAAACAGAAACTAAGCAAAATTTAGTAACTTGCCCAATATCCTGAAAACTAAAAAGTGACAAGGGAGGACTCAAATTCAATGTGACTACCTCCAAAGACCAAAGCCCCCAACGCTCCTCTCCACTGGGCATTGAAATAAATATGATGTCAATACCCTTCTAAGACCTTGAAGGTGACATGTATGGGTTGTGCTAAATCTTGAATGCATCCACATCTCCTGGGGTTTCCTGTCCTTTATTTCTGGGAGTCTCCACCATACCTCTTGAGGAATCTGTCTCAGCTTTTATTATAATGAGATCCATCAAATAGTACATATTCCATTGTTTAATAAATAACTACATGTTTTTAAAATGACAAACTCACCAGAATTGGCCTTTACTTAATAATCACAAACACCAACCTTATGAATATTTCATGCTCACTCATTTCTGCTGAGAGTGTAAGCATCCTGCATTTCTATAGCTCTAGATTATGCAGGGAACAATGGAAAACATATGTTTTGTGTGTTTTCTTTTAACAATTTGATGATGGAGGAACACCTGGCAGTGTTGGAGATAATGTAAGAAACGGTCGCCTTTTGTTATTTGAGTGCTCGAAATAAAAATCTCAAATGGCAAGTTGTAATCCAAACCACAGTAATTATAGAAGACTGTATAAAAAGGTATACATTTTAAATTCATAAATCTAAATGAGTCTATCTGCAAGTAAGTAAACTTTGTTCAATTTTCCATAGCAACTGTCCCATCAACACCATCACCCAAAAGCCCGTAGACACCGTACTGCTCAGATGTTGGAAGGTTTGGGTTGAGGTCTCAATGGATTCTTTGTTCTTCGCTGTCTACTTTAAATCCATGACTTCTAGAGTGTTCTAAGTGATCTGAAGGAGGAAGACACAGTTCACTGGGAGTGCCTAATAGAGAACCCAGGTGCGGGATGGGGGCGCAGGAAAAGCTTCCTCCAAGAAAAAGCATGGAAATTTAGAAGGTGGGACCCCTCAGGAGTTCACATGGCAGAAGGGCAGGGTGCGCAGGAGGTGTCGGGCATTGGAAGAGACCCTGGAAGAGGCAGAGAACTTTCTGGAACCTGGAGATATCCAGTGTGGCCAACACGGTGACTGAGAGGAGCAGCAGTGTGAGTTTGCCAGGGGGCAGATAGTGCAGAGCCTAGAAAACCACGAGAACAAAGAGTTTGGACATCTGCCCAGGATGGTCTCAAGCCATTGAAATGTATGATGCCAGCAAGAGACATGATCGGAGTCATGTTTATGAAAATCAAGATCCTTCTGGCTGCCCAGTGCTGAGCGAGAAGTGGAGGGAGAGAGAGAATTGAGGACGTACATGCAGTAGTCCAAAGAGAAATTATGCTGGAGGCATGGATCAGAAGCAAGAAAGCGAGCTGGAGAGAGATGACCCGAGAGGCACCGTGGCAGTGACACACACAGAAGAGAGTGATCGATGGGATGTGGGCAGTAGAAAGAGCAGGGTGTCAAAGCAATGTGGAGATGAATGACTTGGCAAACTGGGGAGATGGGGAGAGTTCCGTTTTGGACTCTATAACACTGTTTCCAAATTCTCTATTTTATTTCCTGGTAATTTTTAGCAAGAAGAAAAAAGAATATATATACAAGGACCACACCCTAACTGTGCTTCATAATGCCAAGAATTTTGTCCACATCCTCATGGTGAGGGTACCTCTTATCTGTGAGGTTCGCTGCCCGATTCTCAGGGCCTGCTGTGATTCCGGGGTGAAGAGCGGTGCCCACTAACAGGTCTGTAATAGCCCGTGAGCAGTGTGACGCAGACGGTAAGAGTCTTACGGAGGGACCCTGTCTTTCCTTTCCCTGTGTTTCCTTTTTCCCATCATTCTCTGCTTCCTTCGAAACTTTTACCAACATTTCTCATCTATGAGCTATTCTAAGGAGTTAGACAAATTGATACTGTCGTTCGTATGGAAAAACAAACATATAAGAGTAGCCAGGAAAAAATAATTGAAAAGAAAAGCTCTGAGGGGGGTCTAGCCCTCGCAGACATTAAAACATCCAATATAAAGCCTCTATAATTAAACCAGTGTGAAACAGGGACCTGTATAGACTAACCCACCAGTGGAATGGAAGGTAAAGCCTAGAAATAGTTCCAAGTACTTAAGGTAATTTAGTGGATAATGAAGGTGGCATCTCAAAGCACTGGGGTAGAGAAGAACTTTTTAATAAATGATGTTGGGACGACTGGGTAGCCATTTGGAAAAAAGATAAAATTGGATCCATATTTCACACCATGTGTAAGAATACACTCCAAACAGATTAGGAACCTCAATGTAAAAACGTGTAACTAAGCCAAATACCAGAGGAAGACACGGGGGAACTTTATTTTGTCCATCGTGCCCAGAAAGCCTTCTGAGGATGGGTCCGAATCCAAAAGCAATGCAAGGAAAGAGTGATGAATTTTATTACAATAAAAGAAGAAGTCACATGGGGAACAACAGCAGCATAAATGAAGTCAAAAGACAACTGAAAATTGAGAAAAAAATCTGCACAACGTAAACTACAATCAACCAGCAAACGTCCCTAGCAGACTGAGGCACCAAGGGCCCAAAAGCTGATTTTTAAAAATGAGGACAATTCACAAAAGAAGATATAAAAATCCCTCCATATGTGAAGAACCAATCATTCATAATTAGAGAAATGAAAATTAAAACACACAGAGGAATCACTTATCAGACTGGCGGAAATGAAACAGTGTGATGGTTGGTGCTGCGGGGGGAGACGCTGAGTGGGAGGGGGGCCAGGGACTCTCTCAACTGCTGTGGAGGGATGTGGATGGAGATAACCCCTCAGGAGCAGAATTTGACAAAATCTAACAAAACTTCACATGCACGTACCTTTGGTCCCACAGTTCCACATCTAGGAATCCACCCCAAGGCGCGCGCCTAATGATGCAAAAACAGATCGGCACGAGACATTGCAGCCTTGTTTGCACTTGCAAAATTTTGGAGGAAACCTAAATGCCGGCCCATAGGAGAGGAGTTGCATAGCTGTCGGTGCGGCCACAAAATGGTGCTGGGCAGCTGTGAGGAGAATGAGAATGAGGTCTGCAAACTGATTTGGAGTGATTTCCAGAACGTGCTGCTAAGTGAAGCTGGCAAGGTGCAGAGAAGTAGCTATAGCATATTCTCCTTCATGTAAAAAAAAGGGGGGGGCTATAAAAAATACATACATATGTACACATTTGTGCAAAAGAAATGCAGGATGGGAAACAAGAAACAAAATAGAGGGGTGCCTGGGTGGCTCAGTGGGTTAAGCCTTTGCCTTCAGCTCAGGTCGTGATCTCAGGGTCTGGGATCCATCCCCGCATCGGGGTTCTCTGCTCAGCAGGGAGCCTGCTTCCCCCTCTCTCTGTGTCTGCCTCTCTGCCTACTTGTGATCTCCCTCTCTGTCAAATAAATAAATAAAATCTTTAAAAAAAAAAAAAGAAACAAAATAGATCGGTGACCTCTGGGCGGTGGGAGGGCAGTGGAGCATCGGAACAGAGGACCAGGAAAAGGAAGGCGAGACTTCATAAACCTTATTGCAGCATTAGAACTATAGTAATGGAAGGAATACACATACAACAAAACAGAAGCAGAGGTATATCTATACAGATATATCAAGCAGGATGGGAGGGGAGCCCAATGTGAAATATAAACAGCCACAAATGAACCTAATTGTATCATAAATGAGAACTTCCCCGGAAGGAGAAAGAAAGAAAGTAACCCCAGACCCCAGGAACTTTGGAAGGCAGAGTTTTCGCAGGATGCTCCAAGGCTAAAGGCATATGAGAGCCATTTAAAAACACGGGGCTTTGTTTATAAATCTGTTTCTCATAGACGAGTGGGTAAGCAATTTTGAAATGATTTTATGTGTATACGAGCATTAAATAAATTTGTAAATGTGCTGTGGTAATGTAGTCAGCTTTCTCACCAGGGAGGTAAAAATAACAAATTAAGAAGAAGAAGAAGGCCTAGGATTGGCATTGCGGGGACAGTTGTTGACAATTCTGTGTTGTCTATTTGGGAGCTGTTGAGAGAATAGATCTCAAAAGTTCTCATCACAGGAAAAAAATTATAATTCTGTGAGGTGATGGATGTTCAGCTAAATTTATTATGGTGACTATTTCCCAGTATACCATGTATCCACTCCTCACGTAGCACGCCTAAGCTAATATGATGTGATATGTCCATTACATCCAGAGGGACCTGTCCGTATGTGGGTTGGGGTTGATAAGACTGAGAGAAACAGACAGAAGTAGAGACTCTCAGCATCATCCTTAAACTGCAGAGAATTTTTTTTCCTCATGTATTATTTCCTAATAATATCACACGGAGGCATTCAATGAGCTTATTTGTTACAAGAAAATATGGGACCAGATAGCATTAAGAAAAAAAAAAAAACAACTGAGGATGATTTAAAAAGAAAAATGTGTTCCCAGAGAAGTCGGCGACATATAACCGAGGAGTTACCAAACCTTTTTCTGTCAAGACAGATGGTGATATTCTAAGGTTTATGGGCCAAAAGACAAAAATCAAGGTTATTATTAGATACTTTTATCACAAGAGAGAGGACGGATTTTGACAAATGTCTTTGGCAAATTTCAAAATACAAAAATAGTTGTATTGTTATGAAATAACAAAATGTTATTATAAAATATAAGAGTATCATTTTTGTTACACTTAATAATTTCAAGGATGAAATTCTTGTTTGTGGGGGCATCACATTTGACTTCAAAGTTAATGTTCCCAGTGATTATATTGACTGTAAGTGTTCATCTATAAAAAAAATTCTTCGTTCACCAAACACTGATGGCTCGTGGGATTTTGCCCCCAGGCCACAGTTTGCCAGTCCCTGAGCTGGCCCACACCTACCCCTGCAACTTCTTCACTGCTGTCCACTCCCCAGTTCACTGTGCTTAGCGGCTTCCTTCCCATTGCTTGACTTTCCCAAGTTTCTCCTTGCTACTGGGCCTTTACACTTGCTGTTACCTCTGTCTGGTACCCAGTCTCCAGATCTTCGCCTGGCTGGTCACCTCATTTACATCTCACTTCAAATATTCATTTGTTAGGGACCACACTTTCTAAGCAGCCAGCCTCTAACTTAGCCACTTGCTCCTCTATTACTCAATTTAACATCTTTTAGAGCTCTTATCCCTCCCTGCAATATCATACCTACGTATTTCTTTAACTGTTTTCCTGTCTGTGCCTCTAGCCTAAGGTCCAAGATACAGAGGGTTAATGTTTGGTTGAATCCAGTGAATTAACCATTGCTTGGTATATACGGATTTTTAATAAACGCTTGGATCAATAACGATCGAAGAGAGAAAAAAAGGATTACTGTAATACACATATTGCATATGTAATATAACCAACGCTGGCCAGAAAAGACATAGCAGTTGCAAGGGATGTTTCAGACACTGAAAGATTCCCTTGCTGTTCTGCTAAGATCCCAAGAGAAAGCTTCCAGCTATGACCTTGTAATTGTTTAGTAAGGACATCCACTTCAAGCCTATCTTTGACTTGTTCTAGGTATGGAATCACTACTAGCAGTTCATTTAGTTTCTACATTGGCTCAGAAGCAACTGAACCTCAGATGAGATGCAAACGTTGACACAAACTCATCTGCATTTCATGCAAACTATAGAAGAGGTACAACAACACATTCACATTTAAAATGGTGTGACTACAACTCCCCAAATCATCAGGGTGTTCAGAATCATACATGAGTTGCTAGGTAGACTTATAAATCACATGTTGGTGACCAGTTGCCTCTGAAAATAAAAGATTTCTTATTCTAAGCAGAAATCCCATTATATTCTACATGCCCTGTGAAAATGATAAAATGCAAATGATTTAGAATAAAAAGTTAGTACAAAAGCTGCTGGGCAAACAGAAAAATTAAAAGGGAAGAAAGTTTAGAAAATTTAGAAAAGATTCTAAAATTAGAATTGTCACAAGCTTAGGGAAGAAAATTAGCCATTTTACCAGACACTGCAGTGAGGAGAAAATTTGCAAATTAGATTTATAGGGAAGTAACCTCAACACAGACAAAAAATAAACAGAAAAGAACAAAGTCAAGCACCACTTGTAACTAACCTTGAAGAGATCAACTCTTTGATGGATTAAGCAGCCTACCTAGAGTATGTGTCTGTCTGGCAATGATGAACTACTGGGTTGAAAATGAATTTATGTGAAGTTTAGGATGCCCATTTGTAAGAGCAACATATATTAAAACTTTGATAGGAAAACACTTTATATGAAAGTCAAATAAGGAAAATCTTTGCTTCTCTTCAGTGAAGTTGGTGAGGATCATTCAAGATCATTAGAGCGCTTGCTTTGTTTCAAAATCATTTGAACAGTTTAGAAATTATTTTGTAAATACCAAACATAAGAAAATATCAGCTACAATCCAATTTCCCTACTATTCAACTGATTTCACTGTCTGGGCAATGTTCAGCTCTTTGTTTTATGCATGTAAAATATTATATAGTTATGATAACAACTATCAAAAATAATTTTGTGTTCTTTGTTTTCTTACTGTATCACAAACATGCTTATGTTGCTACACTGTCTTTATTCTTACCATTTTTAAGATAGCTGAGGAGCCCATATCAACATTATGTGATTGTTTATTTTTGTGTTTTTTTCCTAATTTTTCTTTATTAAAATGTTATTGAAGCTTTTACATTGTCTTTGAAGGGGAAACATTTTAAATTTATTGTTTTATTACAGAATAGTTTGAAAATACTATCAGTACAAGAAGGGAATTACCCACAAATGTCATTTTGAAAACATCAATGTTTTATTTATGTGCATCTTCAATTTCATGCCATAAAAATACAGTATAGATAGAATGTTGTATTCTATTCTTTCCACTAACATGCCCAACATATGCTTTTTCTTCAGTGATTTTCTTTTTTTTTTTCTTTTGGTAGCTTCTCTATGGTTACTGTAGCTCACATTGTTCTGTATTGCTTTCTTTAGGTAATTCACCATTCTCTGAAATCAATGCCCTGAGGAACCTGGTATTTTCTCTGTCTCCTCCCGCCAGAAATGTAAGTATCATGAGGCAGGGATGGCCTCATGGCCTATCCTGCCCAACGCCGTCTGTTCATGGCCTGGAATGGTGCTAGACACAGAGTGCATACTCAACCAATAATTATGGACAGATGAATAAGTGAAATTCAGGCTGCTTGTTTTAGAGCCACGTTTTGAATGCTGGAGCTCTGATTCCAGAACGGTTCTCTAATATAAAATGGAAGAATAACCCATGCGCCATTTTCTTTTCTACAATTCCTTCAGTGTGGAGAGTCTTTGTTTCTTCAAAGAGCTATAACTTCTTACTGTTGCAAGGGACTTTATGGTAAATTTCTCCAGTTGCTCCAGAAAAAGGTAAGTTCAATCCCCAAGATCTAGCAGTAAACCAAGAGCAACCTATGGATGCTTAGTTGTTCTCAGCTGTAAATATTACGACATACTATTTTATGACACCATTTTATATTTTAGTGAAAGGGATGTGAATTTGAAGGCATCTTAGTACATGACATAATCTTAATTCTACGAATTACCAGCGGCGTGAGTTACTTGCTCCTCTCTGCCTCAGTTTCCTCTTCTGCAAAATGGGGGAAAATAATAATTCCCTTTCAGATAGTTGTGGTAAGGACTAAGGATTAAGTAAATTGGTATAAAAATCAACTGTACATCTACATTTATATATAATATTGAACATGGTGCTTTGTATGCAGAAAACATTCCATAAATACTGTTGTCATCACTACTATATAGTGGTCATTGTTTTGTAAGCCCCAAGTAACTTTTCACTGACAGAATGAAAATACCAGAGTTTAAAAGTATTCCTTTAAACAAAAAGGACATGTTCAAGGCTATACCTTGAATATCTCTCTTGCTTATTTGCATTGCAATATGCTCTCTTGACTGGAAGAAAAAAGAAAGAATGGCCAACTTTTTGCTGGAAATGGTGCATAACCGTGGGTTTGAACATGCATCATTCATGTGAATGTCATTCATCATGTGTGCTCAGGATGAGGGGGAAATGTTAAGTGCCACTGCTTTTGACTATAAAAATCCCAGGGGCCAAATTATGTAAATTCTCATGGAATTTAGGAGAGCGTCCTGCCAACCAGTGGGCATAATAAATGTTGTTGATGTTGTAGTGAAGATACTTCAGTTTCTGATAAGATGGCTTCTTTCTTCAGGCGATTGCTTTAGGACCAAAGACTTTGCTTGAAGGTGAATGGGATTTATTTTTTTTTTACCTAGATTCATAAATTAAGTGAAAAAAAAAACTATATGAGGCAAAGAAAGACTTTTCTCCTGCATGTAGGGGCACTCAAAGGCTCTAGCACATTCTGTCTCATATGTAGCACCTGCTGGAAATCTATAGTAAGAAGCACTTACTGTACTGTAAGTATAGTATAGTATAGTAAGTATAGTAAGAAACAGCTTACTGTACTGATTTTCCTCTTATCTTAAAAAAACAAAAACAAAACACAAAACAAAACAAAACCCACCTTTTTTCTTCCAAATTCTTATTGAATAATGATGAGCTGTAAAATCAGAACATAAATTAAGAACATGTGATCATGGTTAAGAAGATAATCCACTTTGTATGGATATAATTCCAGTCCATAGATAAGCAATGTCACCCACAGTGGCTTCATTATGGATAGAATAGTCAAGATCAGCTATGCTATATTGCACTAACACACTCCATAATCTCAGCGACCGAACCATACAAGTTAATTTCCCACCCATGCCAATTCCACTGTAGTCTTGCTGCTCTTCTAAGGCCACTCTCTTTAAGTGCTGACTCAGAGATCCAGACCTTTCCCATCTTTCAACCTCAACATCTCATTATTCCCCTACTGGGATCACCCCTAGAGGGAAAGATGGAGCTCTAGAACTCACACCCTTTCTGTTTGCTTCCATTTGCTTAAGACCAAGGCCCAAACTAGTCGTAATACTGCACCCCTATCCACAAGGGAAATGGAAAAGGCTCGAAGGTGGTGTCATGTAGACGTTCAGTGAGCAGTAGAGTGTAAAGATACAATTACCAGAATATATCCCGAGAAATATTAGTGCTCTAAGATGTTCTGTAGGAAAATGCAAAAGGGCAGGCATCCAGTTAACTGAAACACTATTGAAATATGACCTGGTAAATTCCCCACTCGGGAATTCTCAATACACATTAGCCTGTTGTCAGTTCTGAGAAACCATTCCACAAATAAGCATGATCATCACTGTTTAATCTAGTTGGGTTTTTTTTTTCTTTGCCAACTTGATAGAATAATTCCTTTTCATAAAACCCATGAACCTAATGTTCCATTAACTCACATTAAAAAAATATTGTGTTAGGCATCTTGAAATACTAAAAAGAAAAACATAACGGACACTTAATAAATATGTATTGTTAGAATGTAAAACAAATGAATGAGAAGTCACTTTTCAGACCCAGAGACACCTGTTAAACCAAAATTCGAGTAACCAAAATTCTATACAACACTTGCGTTAAAGTTGAAAAATAAAAATCCTAGGGCCAACAGCTAGCTTTTGCTTGCAAGATTCTACGTACCAATTTTGATGGGCTTTTGTTGTTGTTGTTGCTTCCCCTGTGCTGACTTGAGTGGTTTTTTGATGTCATCAGCTACTTCTCATCTGCCTAAGATTTCACAGTGAAATTCATCAGGGTGTTATGCTCAGCTTGTACAACTCATCCCACACTTCCTTCCGCAAAGGAATTTAGGAATGGAAGCCAAACACTCCATTATGATAGAGAGAATCAAAATGATACGTTGTATAAGCCATGCTTTAGATGGTGTTCCATACTAAAAATCTCAAAAACTCATTGTAGGAGACTCAGCAACCGGCTCAGTGCTGCTCGTACATCCCATAAAAATCCAGTTCAGTGAGGCCTCAAGCAAAAATCAGGCGTTGTAGCAAGCTAATGGTTTGCCCTGGGTCCAGAGAGTGGCTGGTTGTTGCCAACGAACCACAGAAACTAGGAGGAGAAAACAGTACGGAAGCAGTATTATTTGCCATCTAATTCTCTGTAATCCTGAAGGGTGATTATGCTGAATGATAACACACAGAGGAAAGATTAAATATAATAACATAATGTTCGCGCTCTGTACCAGAAGTTATTACTTTTGGCACCATGGAGGCAGACGGCTGGCACTGGCCATTGCCAGGAGGTATTAAGTGAGTAAGTGGTACTGAGGAATAGAGTCATCTGTGGGGGAAAATGACAGTAATGAACTGCTTGCAACGCCGTGCAAATTCAATGAATTTGATTAAACACAGATTGCAAAACTGTTTTCTGGACGACCACTGGACACAATCATTTATGCTCAAATGTGCTCTCTCCGATGGCAAGTCAGACAGGAAAACCACTGCTTTAGATGCCAGTTTGTTGAGCAACTTGTCAAAGGGGGTGGCCAAAGAGATAAAAAAAAAAAAGAGCCCTGCCCTCCTAGCCTCCTGCCGTCTCCAGGTTTCACACGCACACGGTTGTCTGACTGCTGGGAGCTTTCTAGAAAGGGCAAGGTCAGCATAGTAACAAGTCGTGTTGGCCTCGGGGAACTAATTGGTGTACACTTTTTGTTAGATCTTTATTTTATATTCTCCACGACCACACTACCTGTATTAGATGAAGGGACGTACAGTTTATCTTGTGAGGGTAGGACAGATGATGACACAGCAGTGATCGAGCAGTTTCATGCGTGGAGTGGGCAGGCTCGTGTCAAGAGTACAGAAAGAGGAGAGAATGGGAAGGCATTGTAACTAAAGGGTGGCTCCAGGATCCGCACTAGCATGCCACCCCTTTGTTACTTTTCATGATGTGATAAATGCAGAAACTGATACCGAGCATTTAGGAATGTGTAACAATTTTACCCTTTGAACAAATCTAATACTAAACAAATGGGCTTTGTAGTGTTGGTGCCTGTTAAAATTTGTTATTTCTCTGCTAATTCATTTTTATTATACTTTGCAAAAGTGCTGTAATGGGTTGGAAGTTTTACTGCAGGGAGCTTGAGAATCAATGAGTTGGAATTGCAGAGGTGGATTCGGTCTGCCTTTCCTACAAGATGTATGCCTTTAAGCAGATTACTAACCTTCCTATATCTTGGTTTTCTCAGTATTTGATATTTATTAGATTATGTCATTATTAAATAACTGAATACACCAAGAACCACTGACATGAACTGTTGGAAATTTACTAAAATATTTAGAATATCTATGCCTACTCATTTGAATAATGTACAAGTTGATCAGTTAAGTTCAATGGTATGGAAGTGGATCAGGTAATACACACTCTTGCTTCATTCCTGTGTTCCGTTTCTGAGACAACAAGTATTTTTGGCCCTCTGCCTTGTTCTAGACATGGTTCCAACTGCTAAGGATGCAAAGATGCTTGCCCATAAGGAGTTTGTTTTAGAAGGGGCTATAGATGATACAGAATAGATGTCATTAATAAGCAAACTGTATAATCTATTTGGAATTAAACATGGCTATGGGAAAATAAAAGAAGCATCGCAGGGCAAAGAAAGAGGGCAAATTTTGAATGTGCGGTCAGATTGAGCTTCAAGTTAAGGATATAACATTTCCACAAAGATACAAAGAAGGCGAAGTTTGCCACGTGGATATCTGGGGGAGAGACATTCTAAGTAGAAGTAACAATCAGGGCAAAGGCTCTGTGTTGGCATGATCTAGTGTATTTGAGGAGCTGCATGGAGGCCAGAGTGGATGAGAGGGCGAGAACAAGAAAAAAGTGAATAGAGGAGGACGAAGAGGCAATACGAGTCAACATAAACCATGTGAAAACTTGGTTTTTTACTCTGAGATTGGGGCCATTGAAAGTTTGGAAAGAGAACTGATATGGCTTTACTTACATGTTAAAGGATTATAAAGCTATTTCAGGAATTCAGGTAAAGATGATAGTGAATCCAACCAGTTGGTAGCAGTAGAGGTGAGAAGTGGTCAGATTCTGGGTAAAATTGTAATGCAAAATCAACAGAATTTCCTGACATTGGGTATAAGATATGAGACTGCAAGAGAGAAAGATAAATCAAGGAAATTTTCAAGGCGATTAGCCTGAGCAACTGGAAAACTACCATCATCTGTGATGCTGTAAGCTGTGAGTAGAACAGATTATATGGCATTGAGGGCGCATCATGAGTTTTGTTTGGGACAGGTTAAGTCATACTTGTCTGTTAGACAATTAAGTGTCTTCAAATGTCAACTATGCCATTAGAGTCTAGAGTTTGTAGGAGACATTAAGTATGGGCATAGCTGGAAATAAATCAATTTAAAGCTAGGAAACTGGATGAGGTTACCAAAGGAGAGAGTGCAGACAGAGAAGAGGACTACTGACTGAGATCAAAGAACCTTGGGCAGGAAGCAGTTATGGAAAAGAAGAGGAAAAGTGAAGGAGATTTCACAGGAATGACCAGTAGGACAGGGAGACCCTCAATAGAGGGTAGGGTTTGGGAGACCAAGTGGGGAAAGTTTCAGGAAGAACTCATCAACAGTGTCAAATGCTGCTGGTAATCAGGTAAGGTAAGGACAAGAGAACTTTGGATTCAGAAATGTGGAGTTCCTTCATGAACATGTAAAGATGTAATGATTTGTGGAATGGGAAGACGAGAGTCATATGGAAGTAAGTTTGAAGGGAATGACCAGAGATGCATTAGGTACAGAATATAAACAGATCTCTTAAAGAGTTTATAGCACAAGGGAGCAAATATATGGGACAACCACCAGTACCGGAAGTGGGGTCGAGAGAGATTTTAGGTAAATTTTTAAGAGTGCTTCTTCAAGGGAAAAACAGCAAATAATTAATAGTACAGACCGGAAAGTGGGAAGACTTGAGGTATACTCAAATGAGCAAATTTTGAAGACTTAAGTTAGAAGCTGTTAGAAGTGAATACAGTCACAACCAAGAACACCTCTAAAGCATGAGCAGGAACCACTGTAAGAATGGCCTGTTTGATTTCAAGGGCTACACTTTTTAAATTCTGTAAGTGGTGCTTAGCAGGCAAATTGCACAGGCATTTGTTTGCAAATGCAAACTCCTTTGTAATCATCATTGAGCAATTTGTACAATCCCACATTTCTTCAAACGAGTAATTAATACTGATACTTAAATACTAAATTGATAGGCTTTCTTGCTCTCTTGCTTACAAGCTATTCACATTCTAGCTGTAATTAAGAATCAGCAGAGACAGTTCTTTAAGGTAATAGGTGCAAGAAATTTTCTGTAGTCTCTACCATCTCCAGTTTTATGTTGATGTGTATTAAGTGAAGGTAGAAGGAAAAGCAACAATGCTTTCCTTCTTAATATTTTGTCTTTCAGAACTTTTCCCCTAATGAAGGGAAATTAAAATATACCATAGATGTGTGTGCATGTGTGTGTATGTGTATGTGTACTTAAGATAAGTACACACATGCACACATACACACATACATACACATCATTGACATATATAAAAATATTTTACATTTTATAATATTTCTTATATTTGTATTTTTAAATTTGTATTTTTTATAATGCATAGAATAGTTTATTTCAATATCACGGTACCCACTTATATGAAACATTATCATCTCAGAGGCATAATACAAAAGGAATATTTTAGAGACTAACATCACAGTCCGTTGTAGACGTTCTTAGTCAATGGATGGTTTTCCTTGGTCATTCAGCTCGCATTATTCTTCCTTCTTGTGACTTTGCCTTCCTTTAAAGTGCTGGAGAAAGCATATCTTATTAACTGTTTCAGCCTGGAAGTGACACATATCCTTCCATTTGTGAGAATAAGTCATGACACAAGGAGGCCTGGAGAATACGGCCTGCATTTATTCCAGTCTCTGTACTATGGAAGGAAAGAAACCATGTCACTTTGGTGGCCAACCAGCTGTCTGCTACAGGGAATGGGCATTTCAAGGTCAAAGGCAATCATATTATGTGAGATCTTTGCCTAGGGGATATTTGAAAGAATTTGGAATTCTGTATAGAAAAAGCGGAGGGAAAACATATAAGAATATTCTAATATGACTTAATCTTTGATAAAGATATCTTACCTCTTGATCAAGGTAAGAAAGTTTTCAGGTTTTTATGTTTTATAGGTATTATCAGCCTCGGAAATCTGAAAATGAACTATAAATCTTGACGTAGCCTATACTTCACAACCAGCATTAATTATATATTTGGACCACATGGCATTTATTGCTTTCTTTTTTTTTAAAGATTTTATTTATTTATTTGACAGGGAGAGATCACAAGTAGGCAGAGAGGCAGGCAAAGAGAGAGAGGAGGAAGCAGGCTCCCTGCTGAGCAGAGAGCCCGATGTGGGGCTCGATCCCTGGACCCTGAGACCATGACCTGAGCCGAAGGCAGAGGCTTTAACCCACTGAGCCACCCAGTTGCCCCGGCATTTATTGCTTTCTTATTTACAAGATCACATTAGTAGCAGTGGTGATAATAAAGAATAGTCAGCATCAATGCCATCCAAAAGAATAATAACAGGAAAAAATAGTGTCCTGGGATGGCAACTAAAATCAAACTTTGATTGAAGACTAGGAAAAATGACCATTTTTCATCATAATTGTAATCATATAAAATATCAAATATTTTCTTCATTTTGACATTTTCATCACATCACATGCACTTCATATAGAGATATTTCTTGTAACTGTTTTGTGATGTCATTGGTTTATATAAATATATACATAAAGTATATTATATATGCACATCCCCATATGAAATGAAAAACAAAATGTGTTTTTCATTTTTTGGTGGGTTGGTGAGTTTTTCCTTTATTTAAAAACAGAGCTTCTGAACAGAGAGAAATGCATGCAAAATCATAGTAGTAGGAGCTCAGTGAATCTACTCAGCATAATGAACTGAAACTCTTGTACTTTGGGGTCACATTGCTCTTTCTTTGACTTAGTGAATCTTGGAGGTGTCTACAAAAAATAGACAACCACAGTGAAAGTTCAAAGTAAACAGCAAATGAAAAAGGAAAAGAAATCTTTATTTTCTTGATAACCTTTGGCAAGAGACAGGTGAAATGTAGGAACCAGATAGGTCATTTTTCCCATGGCCCTTTTTTCTCCCAAGAAAATTGTCATTTTTTAAATCTACACTTAAAAGGTAATGCCTATGCTAGCATCAGCTCACTATTGAAACTTTATCTCATTCTCAAGAAAGATCATAAGAGTACACATTTTGAGTAAGAGGCAGAGAAAGCTTTTCCTTTATCTCTGAGTTGAGCAGAGGAAAAAATAAAGAAATAGCAGAAGAGACCAGCAAGCTGTTACAACTTTTGAAGTATCCCGACCACAAAATGTTATGGAGTTGTATGGGCATGAAGGAATGTTCCATAAATATTTATTAAATGCTTGATTAAACGAAACTCGTTAAAAGTATATTCTTAGTGATCGTGTCAGGTCTCTTCAGCCTGGCCCTCTGGGTCCCTGCTCTACTTTTTCCCACCCAATTTGCTGCCCTGGGAGATTGGTCTCTATGAAGTCAACAGGTCCCTTCGTCCTTGCTTATGGATTGTGTTTGACCCATTGAAGCACCAGCAGAAAACTATAAAGAGAAAGAGAATGAAGATGTGGCATTCACTGCATTAGGATCCTCCTTCCAGGATTGTCTCAGGCTGGGTGGAGTCTCCACTAAAGGATAATACCTCTCAGGGCTGCCCTCACCTCGCGGATCGATCCTTCCCAAGCCCATTCCCTTCCCTTGTTTTCCAGTGTGGTTATAGTGGTAACGGCTCTGTTTTTCTTAGCCCAAGATATGCCATCGTGCCTGTGGTTTCTATATACCTTGCCCACACCTTTGAAAGATCTGTTAGTTTGAGAGTGTTATCTGTGCTCCGAACCCAGGATCCCAACTGGTTCAATGAAAATGATTTATAAGATCCGAGGCTTATTATATAGTTCCATACAGTTATGTATAAAAATAAGACATGTACACAAACAAATGTAATACATAGTAAAAGCAGGAAGCACCATATGAAAATAACTGAGATGCCTTCAGGGCTTCTAAGACAGAGAAATTGCTTCTTCTTGGACAAACAAGGAAGATTTCACAGAAGACATTTAAATGGGACTTTGAAAGGTGGTCAATATTTCAATAAGAAAAGATACATTTTCCAAGCAGAGGAAATAGTACGAAAAAGTGAACTTTATCTTATTTTTATTTTTTTTTTGGCATGGCTTATTTGGGAGAACTGTGATTAACTTTTTTTGGGGTATATAATATATGGAGAGAAAAATATAAAGGAGAGCAAAAATAAGTAGACCAGAGGTAAGTTGAGCTGAAATGTTGGAGTGGTTAGAAATTTGGTAGGCATTTTAAAATCAACGGGGCCAACAGGCACATGACAAAGCACTCAACATCACTCATCATCAGGGAAATGCAGATTAAAACCACAATGAGACATGTCCTCGTGCCTGTTAGAATGGCTATCATCAAAAAGACAAGAGATAACAAGTGTTGGTGAGGATGTGGAGAAAAGGGAAACTTGTGCCCTGTGGGTAGGAATATAAATTGGTGCTGCCACTGTGGAAAACAGTATGGATGTTCCTCAAAACATTAAAACTGCAATTACCATATGGTCCTGCAATTCTACTTCTAGCTCTATATCCAAAGGAAATGAAATCACTGTATGGAAGGGATACCTGCATCCCCATGTTCATTCCAGTATTATATGGAAAGAGCCTAAGCATCCATTGACAGATGAATACCTAAAGAAATTGCCACACACACACACACACTATTCAGCCATAGAAAAGAAGGAAATCCTGCCATTTGTGACAACACGACCTTGAGGGCATTATGCTAAGTGAAATAAGGCAGAGACAAATGCCATCTGATCTTGCTTATATGCAGAGTATAAAAAAACAACCCAAAGTCCTGGAAACAGATCAGCTTTGAGGTTGTCACAGATGAGAAGTAGGGGAATTGGGTGAAGAAGGTCAAAAGATACAAACTTCTAGTTATAAGATTGATAAATTCTGGGGATGTAAGATACAGCATGGCGACTATAGTTAACAATAGAGGAGGAGCAAGATGGCGGAGGAGTAGGAGGCTGAGATAGTGTCAGATCCCAGAAGTTCAGCTAGATAGTTATCAAACCACTGTAGTTAACAATACTGTTTGTACATTAGAAAGTAGCTAAGAGTTGTTAGCCATGTGAGGTGATGAATGTTAACTGAGCATATTGTCATTACTGTCTTGCAGTTTAGACATATATCAAATTATTATATTATACATCTCCAACTTATGCAATGTTATATGTTACTTATGTCTCAATGGAACCAGGAAAAAAGGACAAAAATAACATCAATGTTGAGTTTATGATTGTATTTTATTGTGTATAAAACTATCATCAGTATATAAGGATTTGAAAAAAAGCTGAACTTTAGGAAAATTAATTTGGAATAAGATTAAAAGTTGAAAAAGGAGGATTTGTGATGGAATTGTTAGTGTCTGAGCTGGGATGTAACAGGTGAAATGAGGAAAAAGAGCTGAAGAGAAAGACATTGGAAGAGTTCTGCTCAGTGGGGCTTGAGAGCCCATTGTACAGATGCCTGAGTGTGAGGACGGTGTGAAAGATGGCTCTAGATGGCAGCCTGGAAGGACGAAGGTTGTATCCATTAGTAGTCATTTGGAAGTCACTAGAAGTAACAATTTATAATTAAGGAAACAACTTCCACTTCAGTAAAAACATAATTTCTGCCAGTCCACCATTGAAATGGACCTGGGGAGCAGATCTCACAAATGTGGAGCTGGACAGCGAAGAGGGCAGAGCCAGAATGTAGATTCGGGAAAGGTCTAAAAGAGCAGGTCATGGAATCATATACAGGAAATGAAACTTGGGTGAATGCTCACCTACAGGAAGAGGAAGGAAGATCAAGAGTCATGAGTTACATATGTTATATGTAACATATAGTCTAATATAACATAGAGGTAAATATGTTAATGCATGGAAAGGTTTTAACACAGTGCTGGGTTCAGAGTAAATGTGTTTAATAACAGGTTGGCTATTATTATGATTGGGTGAAGGGGCAGGTCAGGACATTGGAGTATTATGGGTGACAAGAGCCTTAAATAGGACTGATTTTGCCACAGTTTCAGATGCTTTAATGTTGGGATATATAGAGCTATATATTTGGAATGTATCTATAAAGACAGAGAAGGAGAAAGAAATAGATCAAGAGATAGTCTGCTCTCTGGTTGTCTCCAAATATTCTCCCTCCTGGGGTCAATATTGGTTTTTTACATCCCTCCCAGTGAACTGTGGAAAGCTTTGTGAGAATCCTTTTCAATATCACCAAAATCTGTATTCCTTGTATCGGTGAAGAGCACAGGCCATCTAGTCGGACTCCTGGGTTGAATCCTGGCTTCATTTCCAACTCAGTCTGTGAGGTTGGGCAAATTGCTTACTCGTTCTATTCCTCAATATGCTCATCTATAAAATGGGGTCATGACATTACCTCCATCACTCTGTTACGTAAATGGGTTAAGTCCTTCAAAAGCAACTCTCCCAGCATAACTAATAAAGGTTAGATAATATTGCATTTGCTGCTTTCTGTTCCCACTAAATTATATACCCCTGTTCTATCACTTTCTCTATCTGTTTTTCTCTTCCAACCCATGCAGCCCCATACAGAGTATTATTATAACCGTTGTAGCCGAAAGTGTTGGGGTAAATTGAGAAAGACAACAACACAGTACAAAACACTATGAGTATTCAAAGCTAAGCATCCTTGAGCTGAGGTTGCCTGGCCATCTCGGCTATGAGGCCTTTGTAAGAGCTATGCATCTCATTCACGACCTGTCCCACTACTGACATCATCTTCTCAAATCTGTGCTACCTTCTGGGCTGAGAGACATAGCCACGTGATGTATAGGGAGGCTAAATAAATTATCCAAGTTTAAAAAAATTAGTCAATGAAAGAGAAATTGGCAGTTAGCCTCAGAACGGAAATCAATTCTGGAATATAAAAACAGAATCCTCCATGCATACAAAAGTATTCTGTAATGATAATAGTTACACCCACTGATCCTGAAAAGTTTGTCAGAATTTAAAATATCCATAACAACTTAAAAGTCTCTTCCCCGTTCTTCCAACTAAGTGAAACCAAAATTGCTCTCTCAAACTGAAAGATATGAATACGATATGAAACAGAGGTAACACACGATTGCCCTGATCTTCTGCCCACAACTGTGTTTTGTTTGTATGTGTGTTTTTGTGCAAATACAGAATCCTAATGCTTTTAAGAGGTAAATGTCAGCCATTGTTACCATAAACCGTGCCATCCCCTATTGTTTATAGGGGATGAGAACCAATCTGATTCACAGGAGGTCTTTGGGTTTGTCATTGTTTTTTTTAAATACCTGCCAGGATCTGTGGCCATTTGAGTTTGTACCTAAGGAAACACCAAAGACACATTTCTATGGTCTTATTGGATTTTTTATATATCCACGTTATTCAGGCGAACTAACTTTTCCAAATTCAAGCTTAGACAATTAATTTATTCAAAAATATTAAACATTCATATTGAGCCTTTTTATTGGTGATATGATGTCAATGGTATTTTATTTCCCTATGTTTCCAGTGTCAAAAACATTCTCATTTTCCATTTACAAGTGTGTGACCCAACTGACATGCCCCAGGAAAAGGAATGTGAAATCCCTTTGTCTTGTGGTCCAGAACCTAAATATATACAGTTTTTATTTGTCAATCATACCTCAGTAAAGCTGAGAGAAAAGGGAATCAGGGCTTTCAGCAAGCCCAATTGCTTATTTACCCCTATTCTTATCAAAGGCATATTTTCATAAACATTCACACACTGTAAATCTTGGAGGAGCAGAATATTAACTAGTTTTATTTTTTTCTAATCACTGGCTCATTTAACATGAAAAAGTAAATGACGCCCTAGCTTATTTCATTTATTTTTTATATTGCTTTTTTACTAAAACTGTAAAAGAAAAAGGCCTTAGGTATCATAATGTGCAAGCATGAATGATTAGCTCGATGCAAATGCTCAGTTAATCAGTGAGGAACACCATTTTGGGGTCTACATGGCCTTCTTTATAGTGGCAATAAAGACGGGGGGATATTTGGGCATTAATTTTTCACATAAAATGTTAATGAGATGCACAACTGATGACTATTCTTTCATTTCTGGATTTTAAGAGATAGTCTGGGCCACAGTTCTATTTACCCTAAGGAGAATTTCTTAAGTAGTAGAATCCTAAAGATGTCCTAACAGCTATTTTCACAGTTCTGGTAGAAATGTATTTACTAGATGGTGAAGAAAATGACAAAATAACTCAGGAGCTGAACTGTACTCATTTATAAGTATACAGGTCTCTACAGTTTACAAAGCACTTGTGAGTATCTGACCTCAGGTTGGGCTCCTGGGCGGACAGATTCTGAGTTGGAGAGAAGTGTGCAAGAAGCTGAGCACAGTGCACTCTAGGGAAGGAAGTGAAAGGAACAGCACTGGGGAGGGGGGTATATGCTTGATCCAATCAGGACCCCACAGGGACCTCTAAAGCTGGGCAGCCCTTTTGGGGTGTCCTGAGTTGGGGTGACATGGGTTGGCTTTTATAATTCCCTGTTGGCCAATCAATGCATGCGGGCTGCCCCAGGAAGGAGGCATGACATGGGGAGTGGCAAATCATTTCAGTTGAGGCCCTTCTAATGGCCTTGAACATCTGAGTGTTTGCCTCCGTCCTCCCCAGTGTCTTTTACCCAGATCCCTCGGGAGGATGACTGGAGGAATCATGAGCACGTGATGGGGCAGGGTCCTTCCTCTCAGGCACCTTGCCTCTCCTTCAGTGAAAGGATTCCTCATCTGAACACTGACTTTGCTGCAAAAACTAGGACAGGACTGTAATACTGAGGCCCCTATCTCCAGTCTCCTAATCCTCCATGCTGGATTTCTTTTGATTGTACAGGTGTAGCAGGACACTTATTGACTGTCCATCAATTTGCCCCCGAGGACAAGTTCTGTCAATTATCCCCATAATTCTCGGGGTCTGGCCCTCTGGTTGCGATGTTGACCTTGCCACTCATTGCAATGTTCATGTTCACTGGGCTTCTGATGGTTAAGCTCTACCACTTGGCTTCTATAGTTGTGAGGTTCCATGATCGCTGTTGTTATTAACCCAGCTGAGTCATGGGGTCTCCTACAATTAGCCATGAAGATAGCCACCACTGAACGTCTTCACGATGCCATGTCTCCCTCAGCCACAGGTTTCCACAGCTTTGGTAAAGGGCTGATCTTTCAGGCCTCCTAATGAACATGGTTATCTGGTGGGTTTTCCCAAACTAGCAGAATGTGCCAATCACACCTGTTCCTTTCCCCAAGCCTTTTATTCCCCTCTTCCACTGTTTGCCCTGGCATGTGGCCTTTCCACCTCACTTGCCATGGACCACTTTCCTACTTCTAGGAACCAGGTCTACTAGTTTTCTGCTCATAACAAATTCAACAGCTTAAAAAAAAGAAAAGAAAGAAAGAAAGAAAACTGTATCCATTGGTCCACCGCATTTGACCAACTCTTAGGTAGTCACTTTTAACAGCAAGGCTGTTGTGTGTGGTCCTCACCCACTGCTCCAAATTGCATGAGCTCCTTCAACCCAGAGCAGAGAAGCTGCCATCCCCATGGCCTGTCCCATCTGGCAAAACCTGAATGCCTACCTACCAAGGAGGGGTAGGCTGGGAGCAGACCCATTCCAGATTCCCACTCTTTCTAACCAAAATCGAGCAGATTTGTCAAGAGTAAACACTTCTCAGATTGTTGTATGGAACTGGTCATTTTCCAGAGTGTTTAAAGGGTCATATTTATTTGTCCATTTCTACTGCTGCTCTTTGGGGAGACCTTTTGCCTATATCCTTGCTTAGCTGTGATTCAGCTTTTAGAAACTTCTTTTAGAATCTGTGAGTTATCCCATATTTTTCCAAAAATTAAGTTAGAGTCAGTTTTAGTCACTTTAAAGCAAAGAATCCTAATGAATAAAACTAGATTTGGGGGTTTATTTTATGAGTCAGCATTTCAGAAATGCACTTTGCTTTGTTCATTTCATAATGTTATAAAGCACTTTACATGAAGAAATTTTGCTTTCTTTCAAAACACATTTTCCTTTTCTTGCAAAGCTCTTGACCAAGAAATCAGGAAAACCATAAAGAAAACTCCACAGTGAGATTAAGTATCTGCTTCTTTTCGTTCACACACATTGTCGACTTGTGGCTCTATTTTCGTCTCCAAATGCTTGCAAAGTGACTCCACTGACCCCGGTTAAAGACTCTAAGTATGGTAATGCAAACCAGACACCAATTCCAGGCCAAACGTAGTATTCAAAGACCTATTTGAAAGGCTAATTTATTTAATGCTTAAAGCTGGCAGCAAGGACATAGTTGGAAACTTCTCTGTAACTGCTTAACTTTTAATGAGAAGAAAGGAGAAGTCTTCCTGAATAGCAGTCCAGAAAGATGGCCTGTCCATTTCCCAGGACCACCGGAAGCAGGGTTTCGAGGTTGATGTGAGCCTACAAAGGCTCGTGCTGTGACAAGGGCTAGCAGAATGAAGGCCGCCTATCTACTTCCCATCAGACCTGAGACTAGCTATCAGCCATGTTGCTCAAAGGTGGGAGGCAGGCGAGACCTGGACTCGGTGTAAATGGCAATGACCTTCCTGCAGAATTACATGTCCATGAACCACGGCGTTCAAAAAGTAAATGGGAAAGCATCTCAAATAATTTCACGTGAGTCTTCTTTTAGCAAATTAAGCACAGTTATGTATACAGACACGTTGAAAAACAATCTTTCTTTCTTGGATTGTATCAGAGCTCTGATGCCCTCGAAAGTCAACCCAAAGTATCTTTTCTTTGCTGGGAAAGTCAACATGTGTAGAAGAAGCATTTCTTAATGGTTATGATGAAAAGAAAGTGGTGGTTCTGCTCTGAAGCT
Organism: Potos flavus; assembly: GCA_028534135.1. NCBI lineage: Eukaryota > Metazoa > Chordata > Mammalia > Carnivora > Procyonidae > Potos > Potos flavus. Next base: position 116,290,287 of record CM052885.1, read on the forward strand.
AAACAAAATTTATCCTCGGAATAATAATCACTGAGGGGTCAGAATAGTTCCTGGCTGCCCTTTACTGATCCATACAAGAGGACTCTTCAAAGAAACCCCTCTCAGCAACTGGGGTTCAGTTGGTTTCCTGGTCTTTAGCAAAATGAATAGATGTGGTCCTCACACCCCAACATGCTACTGATTTGGGAGGGAAAACTAGCCTTTGTTGGCATATTCCTAAACTAGAATTTAATAAAAACTTGAGCTCGAGGATGGAGCCAGTTCGAATGATAGTAAACAAACATCTTGGTATTCTTATCTTTCTTTTTTTAATTTTTAAAAAATTTTTAAAGATTTTATTTTTAAGTAATCCCTACACCCAACCTGGGGCTCGAACCCACCACCCTGAGACCAAGAGTCACGTGCTCCACTGACCGAGCCAGCCAGGCGCCTCCTATACTTATCTTTCTTATATTTTTCTCCCAGATATCAACTCCTTCCTCTATATTACTAATATCTGCAAATGAAAGCTGACCCCCGGCCTAGGCAGCCGTGCTCACAAATGAGCAATATTGCCTATGAATATTGTTGGAAAGAAGGAAAATAGGCTCATCTTAAAAACTGGTGCTGAAGGGCAGAGTTTATTTTGCTTGTTATGGATATAAGTGCCTGTGCGCGTGCTGTTGTGTGCACGCATGAGGAGATGGTGAAGTTCTCATTAGGAGGTAAGGCAAATGTCTCATGCAATCATAGTGAGCCTTGGAAATTTATCCGGGAATACCCAGCACTGCCACTTTTTCCTTCAGTGTTCCCAACAGTTGGTATTTCTTTGGTTGAACATCAGATGAAGTGGGTGACTTGTGTTGAGGGACCAAAACACACACACACAAACAACTTCTCCTTAAACATTAGGCTCCTCCGCACATGACGAAAGGGATGTAAGATTGAGACCTGAGAGGGGGGAATGAGATTCATGCCTCCCATTTCCTGCTCACTTTAAGGCTGCCAAGAGCAAAATAGCCAGCACTATTTAAATTAGCCCTTTATCTCATTTTAATTATTATTATTATTATTAAATATTTATATATTTATTTTAGAGTGTGGGCATGCCCATGAGCCGGGGGAGGGGCAGAGGAAGAGACACAATCTCCAGCTGACTGCTTGGTGAGTGCGGAGCCCCTCTTGGGGCTCAATCCCAGAACCCCAAGATCATGAGCTGAGCCGAAATCAAGAGCTGGAAGCTCAACCAACTGAGCCACCCAGGCGCCCCTTAATTATTATTTTTAAATTAGCTGCTAAGCACATATAGTTGGAGTGTATTGGCTTAAATGCGTGTGCTGTACCTACACAGTGTATTTGTACTACAAGCGTATGCACTTTGGGACAGTGATGATACCTTCTCTTCCACATTCTCCTAAAGTTACTTTTCCCCATGTGCCATGTCAGAAAACTGGCCGGCGGGGGCATCTCCACAGTCTTCTCTTATTAAACATGCAACTCTAAAGTTTTCCTCTCTTAAAACAAGTTCAATAACAGGACGTTGTCACGATGAGTCCTCTCATCAGTTCGCCACACCTACCCTGTGCCTTGAGTTAGCCTGATTATTTGAATGGTTTGATTTCCACAAGATCTGTGATTGCGTATTTAAAAAAGGAAGGTGGAGCGAAGTAAGTCAAGCGGAGAAGGACAATTATCATATGGTTTCTCTCAAATGAGGAACATAAGCAACAGCACTGAGGGCTACAGGGGAAGGAGGGAAATCTGAAGGGGCAGAAATCAGAGAGGGAGAGGAACTATGGACCCCTGGGAAGGGAACTACAGGTCTCAGAAGGGAGGGGGTAAGGGGTGGTGGGAGGGGGCAACAGGGTGATGGGGATTAAGGAGGGCACGTGTTGTGGTGAGCACTGGGTGTTACACGTCACTAATGGATCATTGAACACTACATAAAAAACTAATGATGTATTATAAGGTGGCTAACTGAACATGATAAAATAAGTAAAGAAATAAAGGTGTGAACATGTGAAAAAAATTAAAAATTAAAAATAAAAAAATGCAGTGGGAGAAAGTCAGGAATCCTTTCAGAGGCGAATGAAAAGCCCTAATAGATTCCCTCAAGTAATCGACCATTCAGTTTTGTTTGGAGCACAATTGATCTTGTCAGGGCTAAAAACCCATCTGCCGTGGATATCCTCAACAAGGAAGAATAATTAGGAAGTTCCTTAATTAGTGCTCCATTTAATCTTCCATTGTCAAGGTAAACACTTTGATTAAAATAAGTCGTACTCCAGAGTAACTACAAACCTATTTTGAATTTCCATAAACTTATTAACTGTCCCCGCCCACTTCACCACCTCAGCCCACGCTGCCCTTCCCGATACTTGCGACAGCAGGGAAGGAGCAAATTTTGCTTTAGGCAAAGCAAATGAAGGGTTGGTTTTGGCCGAGATCTGAACTCTGAGGAGCAGCTTGTCAGGCTTTCTTTTCTGCTGAAGATACAGAGGAGTTCCTAAGCCATTTTCAAGCTGTCCATGTTTCTGAGGTCAGCTTGCAATGACTGTGAAGCTCTCTCTAGTGGGCCACACAATTTAGCCTAATCAAGGGTCACTGGCGAGCTCAAAAAAAAAGAAAAGAAAAGAAAAAAAAACACATTCTTGGGCTCCACTCTTGGATTTTAATTCTGTAATTGCTTGGTGGTAGAATTCAGGTATTTGAATTTTTAAGTCTCCCCAGGGGTTCTAAAGCAGAAATCCCACTTTCTCGGCCACTCCTCTGACCTCCCACGTACCTTATTACTACTATAATTGCTGTCGGTAGAGATTGAGCAAGTCACCATTGGGACTTAGCTGTTTTATGCGAGGAAGTGCTCCCAGTGAGGGAAGTCCCCCCTCAGGTTATCTTTTCCTTGCCTTCCTCCTTGGTTTTAGCTTCTTCATTCTTTCATTCATTAAACAAGTATTTTTTGGAGCACTTATACTTTATGCAAAGCAATTTTAGGCACTGGAGATTTCCTACTGAAAACAAACACAATTCGGACCCCCAAGGGAGTTTGTATTCTAGTGAAGAGAGACAGAGGAGGGAGAATTATTTAAGTATTTAGAATTCCAGGAGTGATGAACACCATGGAGAAAATTAAAGGTGAGGCCAGGGACAGAGTGAGGGAGGTGGGTATTATTTTAAACTAGGTTGAGATGAAAGCTCTTGCTGACAAGTCGGAGTTTGAATGAGCCTGCCTTGAGTTTAGTTGGGAATTGTCTGTTCCTGACATCTCACACTCTGCCAGCAAATCAGGCCAACACAGAAGAAAGCAGAGAGAGAGAGAGAAATTGGTTCAGGCAACCTCGCTGCAGACCCTCAATCCAACCATGTCTTTATTTTTTGATAAGACAGTAAGGAAAATAGACTGTTACATTCACTCCTCTATTCTTCGGCAAGGCAAAAGCATAAATTCTCTTTTTCATTAAGAAAGGAATCCACTGTGTTTGCCCTTTGCAACCAAAAATTCTAATATGGACTCTAATAACATTCATTTGTTAAAAAAGAAAGTGTCTTGTGTTTTCTCACTACATAAGAATATTGGAGAAGATTTAGAAAATATAGAAAGGCAAAGACAAAAAAATAAATCTTAGGACATCTTTTGAAGGATTTTGCTGAGTATCCTATAATATGGCTTAACTGTCGAACAAAACTCTATTGTATATTTGAATTGTTTATTATTGTTGTTGGTAATGATTCCCAACAAAATTTTAAGAAACATCTTTGAGGCAAATTCTTTCCCATCCATTGTTATTTGTGCAGGATATATTTCTGGAAATAGAAAGCAAGCTCAAAAGGTACACACTTATTTGTGGCCTTTGAAATGAAAGTGCCAATTTGTCCTCGATTATTATTGTATCAGTTTTGATCACCGTTACGAGGAGATGAAAGTGCTTATTTCTTTATACATTCACTAATACCCAAAATAGGAAAAGAAAGTTCTAATGTCTCTTTTCTTACCAAATCATTATTTTATATACATACATATTTATATATATCATATATATTTATATATTATATATTTTAATATATTATATATATTTATATATAATATTATGCATTATAAATATATATTATATATAGTTATTATTCCTGGTGAGTTCCATTTCTTACTGTATTAAGAATTTAATATATTTCCTCTTTTGTAACTTGATTCTAACACCTCTAAAATACTTAGGTGTCTATCACTTATTGATTTTTACTAATGCTTTGTATATTAAATGTGTTCCTTCATCAATGATAAAAATACAAATTACAAGTATGATTATTTATTGAGCCAAGCACAGTGGTAAGCTCTCTATATACAATTTAATTTTCATACCTTAGTAATATGAGCTATTATCATGCTTTCCTCTTAGCCATACACTGTGCAAGACATTCACCTAACAAAGGGTGAGATTGCAGATAGAGGAGGGAATATGTTTGAGATCACACAGCAAGTAAGCAATAGAGCTGCAATTTAAAGTCAGGTCTGCTTGAATCCAAACCTATGTTTAAACATGATGCTAAGTTGTTGTTGATTATTATTTTCTCCCTATCCCATAGTTTGGGGGTCAGCAAAATGCAATGCACAGGGCAAATCTGGCCTGCTACCTATGTTTTTAAAGATTTTATTTATTTATTTGGAGAGAGAGAAAGCGCGTACACAAGCCAGGGGAGGGGCAGAGGGAGGAGAGAGAGAATTTCAAGCAGACTCCATGCTGAGTGTGGAACCTGATGCGGGGCTCCATCCCACAACCCTGAGATCATGACCTGAGCCTAAATCAAGAGTCAGATGCCTAACCAACTGAGCCACCCAGGCACCCCTGGCCTGCTGCCTATTTTGTAAATAAAGTTTTACTGGGACACAGCCACATTCATTTATTGCTATTTTCATTACCTTCGTGTGCCAACGGCATACTTGAATGGTTGCAGAGCCCTCAAATATTTACTCTCTGGTCCTTTACAGAAAAAGTTCACTGACCCTTGCAGTAGCTTCCTGTTCCCTGGAAACTATATAAAGAGTGAATTTCCTGGATCTATCCTTTATTTCTCCACATCTTACTCTTCCCTCAAAATTTCTATCTAGTAATAAACAAACTACTATCATGCTTTTATGTTAGCTAGACACTACACAGGAATGGAATTCCTTGCCTCTACTGATACTTTAATTCGAAAACATTTTATTTCCAAATATCCTATTCTCAGTCCCTTTTATCTTAGCATCCTGTCTTGTCTTAACGACACAGCATCTTCTTGAGTATCATTAATATTTAACTTTCAAAGAAGTTATTTAGAATAAAAGCTATTTAATTCATGGGGGAATTTCTGTCTTTGAATTAGGTGTTTATATGACGGTCTGGATTGGTCATTCTGGAAACCACTGTGGAGCTCTCTCAATGAATGTGGACGCTCTACTTAAAAACCCAGAAAGACATTCCTTCCAGTGACCTCTCAGTTCACCCCTACACGTAGTTGAGTTCAGTGTATTGTCCACGTGCACCATCTGTCCTGTCCCTGAATATCATCAGGAGGAAAATGGACTGTGTGTGTGTGCCTGTAGGTGTGTGCCTACACATGTGATTGAGGATGGGTTGAAATGTCTGTACTCCAAATGTTTCTAGCCATTAACCTCTCTGATATGGGTGAAATTCCTCTGGGTCTTCTCTGCCATCTAAATTCAGTGTGTTTCAGAGTAGGATGGATGCTTCCTTTCATTTGATCATAATGGAATATATTCTGGCAAATAGTCTCTGATGTTTGTAGTCTGAGGTTGGGCCCTTCCTAATAGTCAAGGCAGGAAAAGCTCTGTTCTCTTTTTTTCCCCGTCTTTGTGTTTAATAGGGATATATGTGTGGGATCATTTCAGTGAAAAGAATACATTACACAAAAACTGCTTGTTCTTAATTATCTTTAGCATTTTATAAGAAATTCAATAGAACTTGTTAGTAAGACTCATTTCCTACATAAGCTAAGGCAACAATAGGTTGCAAAACTGGACATAGTGTACAAGTCAGTAATGATAAAGGAGGCATCATAGAGTGTGCTGGTCAGACAATATGGAAAAAATTCATTCCCAACCTGGCAGCACATTTGGAAGGGGATGTTGACAACCCCCTCTACATCAAAGATGGCAACCATGATAGAGAGTTTTCTGGAATTAATGTCATCTTGTTGATGATTATCTTCAGATTTTGCTGTGGCTTCCAAAGAGAAGTGGGAACAATGATAATATTGTTATTATAGCAATAATTGCTATAATATTATCATTGTTGTTCATAATATTATCAACAATATTATCATTGTTGTTCATAATAATATGAACATAGCATAACACAACATAACATTGTTGCTCATATTTTTATGAACAACATAACAAGTATTATGAGCAGGAAAAAATATATTAACAATGAAAAGTTATAGGGAATCATTATTTGGTTTAAAGTAAGAAATACCTTCTACTTAGATATATCCCAAAACTGAATAAGTCACCTTCTGAAAAAATATTAGATCACTGTAGTTAAAAGCTTACTTTTGAGATTAAAATAACTGTGTGACCTGGAGTAAATTACTAAACCTCTCTGAGCCACTAGTTCTTCATCTTCAAAGTGATTTACATTGTGATGATTGATTGTTCAGGTAAATTTAAAGTTGAACTAAGATTCTATTCTATATTCATAACACAGGATTGTTGTAAAGATAGAGCTATAATGAGATGTTCTTAGAACAGCACTCATGCTCAGTAAATGCAGTCATGTTGCCCTTGATGTGATGTGGTGAACTTTATATCCCCCAAGTGTATTCAGGTAGAATCTGGATTGTCTTCTGCCTGGAATCATGCATAGGAGATTCTAGTGTTGAATTGAAGGTTGGAACAGATTGGTCAAGTAAATTTTGATCATCACATAGGAACTTACTCTGATTTGCATATCCTTCTGGTTTATTTATGCCAACGAGTATACATTGACTGTCCGTATGTACCATGATCATGTTAGGCACTACAATTTCAGCTGATAGAGAAGATAAGATAAAGTCTGGATCCCATAGAGCTTATATTCAAAGGGAGAGAGGAGATAAGTAAACCTTAAAAATCAAGAGAACAACTGATAATGGTAAATTCTTTACTTCACCTTAAAGGGGGATAAAGTAACAGAGTAGACTGGAAAGGCCTCTCTGGGGAGGGGGCATTTTCCAAGAATGACAAGCAGGGACCACCTTTGTGAGGACCATAGGCTAGAACCTTTTCCTGGATTGGGTGTTTGTTCCATTTATTCTCTGTACTTGGAATGCTTTATTGATTTGCACTACAGAAGAGCTGGTACAAAGATCCTAAGATAGAAATAATCTTGGAGTATTCCAGAAATAGAAAGAAGGTCAACGTGACTGGAGCACAGAGGGAAAGCAGGTGTGATACTCAACAGTATCCATTTCTCCTTTTGTTCTGGGTGCACAGAGAGCGTGCATTGCTTGGTTTCCTGGCAGTTAGAGACATCTGACATTTCTGTCCACTGAAATGCAAAGATCAATGGTGCATATGCTTCCTCAATGGAGCAGTAGAAAGCCATTTATGGTTCTCTAGTCTCTCTTTTTCTGTAGGAGTGAATGTGGAAGGTTTTGTGTGCAGGCGGCTCATTCATCAAATGGAAAAATGATGTCTCATCTCAGAAAGAAACACTATGAACAAGAAATAAACTTCTCTTATGTTAAGCCACTGAGATGGTGGAGTCGTTTGTTAAGGCATTTACAACCTAACACATCCTGATGAATTCAGGGAATGACTAGCAGTAGAGGACGTAGTAGTAGGGCCAGATACTATGGGTTTGTAGGCCAGGATAGAGTGAGGATTTGTGAACAAACATAATGAGTAGCCCCAGGGCAGCAAATACGCTATGTGATCTGTCACCTACTGATTCACAACATTGCCACTACTCTTGAATTCTCAAACCCAGATCTCTTAATATTTGCATCATCTTCTGAGGTCCTATCCCCTCAGCCTATATCAGCTACATTATGAGATGAGAAAGTCAACTGAATATGTTTTATGGATTTGGGGACAAAAGAAAAAGAAAGAAAACAAAAAACCAGATGTAATACATTTTCTAAGGCTATCTTTCTAGATATTCTTCACCTTTTTAATCATCTTCTCTCTACTAAAACCATTTTTTTTCTTTGTTTTGTTTCGTTTTCTGGCTTTTGCAAAATACTGGCATTTGCCAAAAGTACTTATCAAATGAAGAATTAATTTCTAAATATTTGTTGTAATTTTCTTTTTCTATGTTTGCATTTCCTTTTAAAGAAGGAAAGTTTGCCAAGTTCCAAATATAATTAAGTGCACACCTGTCTAAGTTCTAAATCTGAGTCAGAATTAACAATTAAAAAAAAATAAGCTATGTGCAATATTCCTTTTTTGTCAACAATCAAGTCAATTTTTTATCATGTATAGTAGTCACTGAATGCATGACCACATGTTTAATATTAGTTTGTAATTGTCCTTGTAATGACGATATTATCAACTAACTTCACTAAGGGTTTAGTACTGATATACACTAGGCAGAATTATAAACACCATATATGTACTATCTCATTTAATTTTCACACGACACCATCAGGTAGATTTTATTGTTATGCCATTTTATTTGAGGAAACTGAAGCTCAAGAAAAGTTTATTTATTTTTTATTTTTTTTTTAAGATTTTATTTATTTATTTGACAGAGAGAGAGAGAGATTACAAGTAGGCAGAGAGGCAGGCAGAGATGGGGAAGCAGGCTCCCCGCTGAGCAGAGAGCCCAATGCGGGGCTCGATCCCAGGACCCTGAGATCATAACCTGAGCTGAAGGCAGAGGCTTTAACCCACTGAGCCACCCAGGCGCCCCCCTTTTTTTTTTTTAAGATTTTATTTATTTATTTGACAGAGAGAGAGAGAGAGAGAGAGATTACAAGTAGGCAGAGAGGCAGGCAGAGAGAGAGGGGGAAGCAGGCTCCCTGCTGAGCAGAGAGCCCGAAGGAAAAGTTTAATACATTGTCTAAGTTCACGCAACTAATAAGTGGTTGAGCTGATGTTGAATCAAGGCAATTTGACCAAGGATCCTTCATTTTTAATTATTATGAAAACTGTGTGATAACATAAGAAGGCTAACAAGAAAAGTATTTACTTGACGTCAAGAAGATAGTGTATATACAGAATGACCACTCTGTGATTTGAGGCAGATGGGTGATGACATTTTTTCCCTGAGATGGAAAGTTGGCTCTGGCATTGGAGACTGTTAGGTAAAATAGGTTATTTAATCTTTCTGAATCTTAACATTCTTATCTATAAAATGGGGGTGATAATACCTACCATATAGATTCATGGTGAAGATTAAATGAGATGATATGTATACAGGGCAGCTAGTAGGCATTCAACAAATATCAATTATTTTATTGAGTAAGCTCTTTATTTCCTTCCTATCCTTCAATGAGATATTAGGGATTAGTGGTATAATCTGTGAATGAAAGATGCTGGATACGTCCAATGTTGACAGTCCCTTCTAGAACCAAGAAAGATTAAAAAAAAAAAAAAGCATCTTTTGATTTATCGTGGAAGAAAATGTAATGTGCGCTAAAGGTAAATAATAGCAGTTTCTCTATTTATGTTTCTCTCCCCACATGCCTATACTGTCTAAATTTCATGAAGGATCAATCTTTGATGATAATCTGTCTAGCTTTTTTAAATACAAATAACAACTTGATAGGTAGATAGATGATTGATAGATAAATAATAGATATGTGTATATGTATATATGTAGCTATAGTTGTAGATATAGATATCCATGTAGACACATAAGCATGGATATAGTACAGACATAGATACAGTTATGGATATAGTATATGTATGTGATTTAAATAGTGACATTGTGTGTGGGTAGGTATAGATATAGATGAGATATATAGATATAAATATACATATTAACATGGATATGGATATGGACCTGGACGTGGATAAGGATATGGATATAAAGAACCGTCAAAGTGAAGGAGGTTACATGACTGCAATCACAGCTGGGTTTTGGTCTGGAAAGAATATTTTTTGGATATAAGTTCTCATAGAAGAGCAGATGTCTCGTTATGCTGATTCTGACGATAAGGAAGAATGGAATGCAAGAACCCTCCAGAAACTTTTTTGGCTTCCCTGGGAGTGAGCAGGCACCTGCATGTCCCACCAACCCTCCAATGAAGGAGGGACAAATTTACCCAGGAAAAAAACTAGGTTGCTATTAGAAAGGGAAACAGATACTTGGCTGCCTGAAAACAAATGTTCATTTTGTCTTTGTTTCAGTTTTTTTTTTTTTCCAAATAACCTTCCAAATTAGGCAAGACAATCATTGCTGTCTAGATAGTAATGGTGGTTCCATGTCCAAGTTCATGGCGCTCATAAGTAAAAGAGCAGGACTAGCGGCCACCTTCTTGCCTTCTTTTCCAGTAGCTTCCCGGCTACCTTCCTCTAAAAGGATACTAATTTATTATTTGGTTTCTCTCAACTACAAATCACCTTATTTTTCCTTTTCCCCCTAAATCATTTCAGTGGACAGCAGACTACAGAGAAAGTGTGTGTATCACTGTCAAATCGCCTTTCGGACAATATCACCCTGCCATGTTTCTGTCTAAATGAATCTGCAACACTGACAGCAGAAAAAAATATATAAAGTAAAAGTCCTCATTGTTCATTCAGGGATGGTCTGGGCTGGAGGTGGCATCACCGGTGCAGACGAGCTGCAATTAGGAGATGCTGGCTGCCTCCATGAGTTCCTGGGCATCGGTGCCATCACTTAAAAGGGCAATTTTGCTTTGTCTCTGTCTCGGCTTTCATTCCACTCCTGCAGTTCACAACCATGGCAGACCCTGAACACAATTTTATATTGTATGTGTGGACACTGTCTGTGACATACTGACCTTGCTTCAGAAATGGGAAGCAGAGGCTCGCTCTTCAAAGCATGGGGAAACAAACCACACCGGCGTGTACTGACATAGAATAAAGGACTTCAGAAGGTGTTTTCAGGATTTCCTGAAAATCAGGGGAATTTAGCTAGAGTTGAGATGTTTAAAATTCTTTTTGTAACTGATTTGAATCTGCCCTGTGAAATATTGATCCAAGAAAAAAACCTATCTCATAACACCTACTCACACAGCCCTTTAGTGAGTAGGGAGATTCCTAGCTCAGATTTCCAGGGTTTACCAGGAATAGAGGGGAAGAGGGTAGACTATACAGTATAGTCAATCATTATGGTTATCATCCATCCATCTGTCAAATGATACTGAAATTGTATCTGACATGAAGGCTAGCACTTACTTCCATGAGTTTTTGTTTGAAATATACCAAGTCTCAGAATGTTCAGATGTTTATGTGATTCTCCCTGACAAAATTCTATCAGGATCCCAGCGGTAAGATAAAAGAAAGGGGCAAACGTGCATTTTCTGAAAATATTTTAGGAGTCATTTTTGAGAGTCAGCTGTACTTAGGACCTTCTTAGGACAAGTCTTGACTTGAGGAATAAAGATGGGAATTAATCACAAATATGGAGATGGCAAAGTGAAGATTTCTGGTCTATAGGAAAAAAAAAATAGTTCACAGCCACAGTGGATTTGGATGGATTGGCAAAATATTGGAACTTGAGCCCTTTTAAGGCTTCCAGCCTCAATACTGGCTCTTCCCCTACAAACTCACCTCAATTCCCACTGTATAGGTGAAGCCATGAAAGCCATCTAGATAGATAGATAGATAGATAGATAGATAGATAGATAGATAGATCTATCTTTCATGGCTTCACCTATATATATATATATTTTTTTTTTTTTAGGATTTTATTTATTTGACAGAGAGAAACACAGCGAGAGAGGGAACACAAGCAGGAGGAGTGGGAGAAGGAGAAGCAGGCTTCCCGCCGAGCAGGGAGCAGGGAGCAGGGAGTTCCGACGCGGGGCTCCATCCCAGAACCCTGGGATCATGACCTGAGCCAAAGGCAGAGGCTTAACGACTGAGCCACCCAGATGCCCGCCATGAAAGATATTTAACAAAGTTCTTAGAACTGGGAGGTAGGGAACTGAAGTCACGTGTCATCCTAATGGACTACCATTTCCCCTCTGTGACAACTTTATTATAATTGGTTGATTTTATTTTTTTGTGCATAGGAAGTAAGATTCACTCTGTGGACCCAGCTCTGTGGGTTTTAACAAATACATAGACTCATGTATCCACCACTACAGTCCTGATCAGAAAACTTCCACACTCTAAAAGTTCCCTCGTGTTTCCCTTTTGTAGTCAATCCTTCCCTCCACCATCTACCCATGCAATCACCCATCTGTTTCCCATCCTATAGTTTTTCCTTTATTAAATGCATTGTATAAGTGGAATCCTTTTGAGTCTTACTTCTTTCGCCCTGCATAATGCATTTGACACTCATCCATGCTGTTGCAGTATATCAATCGTTTGCTCTTTTTTATTGGTGAGCATTAGTCCATTTGTATGAAGGTATCACAGTCTCCTAACCACTCTCCAGTTGAAAGATAATTTCCAGTTTTCAGAGATTATGGATAAAACCACCATAAACATTTCCGTATAGGTTTTGGTGTGACCATAATTTTTCATATCGCTTTGATAAATACCTAGATTGGGAATTGCTAGGTCACATGGTAAGTGAATATTTAAGATTATGAGAAACTGCCACAATGTTTTCCCACATGGATGTGTCTATACCATTCTGTAATTCCACCAGCAATGAATAAGTGTTCCAGTTGTTTGGGATCTTGGAAACATCAGGTTGTTCTTTTTTCTTTTTTCTTTTTTCCGTAGAATTAGGTGTGGAGTAGCATCTCAATAGGGATGTAGTTTGCATTTCTCTAATCCACTAATGATGACGAGCTGTGTTTCATGTGCTTATTTGCCTTCCTTATATCTTCTTTCATGAAATGTCTGTTAAGTATTTTGTCCATTTTCTAATTGAATTGTTTTTGTCCTTGCTGTTGGGTTTTGAGATTTCTTTATACATTCTCCATAGAGTCCTTTAGTATGTATGAGTTTTGTAAATATTTTCTCATCATTGTGGCTGGCCTTTTCATTTGCCTAACATAGTCTTTTGAAGAGCAAAAATTTTTAGTTTTGGTGAAGTCCAATTTACCCATTTAAAAAAATTTATGAGTCGTGCTTTTGGTGTCATAGCTAAGAAATCTTTGCTTAACTCAAGGTCAAGGAGATTTTCCCGTGTAAGTGTTTTTCCTTTTTTCCAAGAAGTATTATGGTTTTAAGCTTTTAGGTCTATGATCCATTTTGAGTTGATTTTTGTATAGTGTGCAAGATATGGATCGTGTTCAATTTTTTTTTATATTCTAGCATAATTTGTTAAAAAGACTATCCTGTCTCCATTTAATTGCCTTTGCATGTTTTCAAAAATCAATCAACAATAAGGTGTAGGTCTGTTGCTGGACTTTCTAATCTGTTCTATTGATCTATCTGTCTTTCCTTTCTCTGGTACCATACTTTTACCCTTATCATTTGGCACCTTTCTGCGTGTATATTATATTTCACTGGAATGTGAAATGTCATTTTTCATTAAAAATCCATTTCTTTCACCATTTTACTCTGTGCATTTTTAAGAGTATTCTGCTTTCATTCCCCATGTCCTTAATTTTTACCTTCAAAACTCACAAGCCAACTAATCTGAAAAAGCTACATACTCTATATTTCCATTTATATGACATTCTGGAAGAGACAAAACTATAGAGACGGTAAATAGATCTGTGATTGCCAGAGGTAGGAAGGATGGCTGAGGTAACAGTTGATTTGGGGCAGGGGTGGAGGGAGGTGAAACTATTCTATATGATGCTGTAATGGTAGATACTAACAGTATGTGTTTGTCGAAATCCCATAGAACTTTATAGCATGGAGCGAACTTTAATGTATGCAAATTGAAAATAAAGCATTTAAGAGATTGAGGGCTCCCAGGATGGCATATAGACCATGGCTAAGGAATCGAACTATATTACAGATATATGAAACAAACACACTGAAAGGGATGGGAGAAAAGTTGCTGATCTACGTAACTGGAAATGAGCAAGCATAAGACTAAAGGCAAAGGAACTTTACGTAAGCACTGTAGTTGATAAAGGTAATTCCATAGGGATGGCAGTTAATAACTCTGAAATCACTGCACATGTACACTAGAACTGAGCAATTAACTAAATGGATGGCAAATGGGGGAAACCAGGTTTCATATTGTTGGAGTAGGAAGTTACAGACCATCAAGGGGGAAAGCTGTGGTAAAGCTTAGAGTTGGAGTCATTAGCACAAATTCATTTTTAGCGTAATGTAGATACAGATAAATATATATAGAAATTTTTATAGGCATGTGTGTATACACAGATTAGTATATATGCATATATCAGAATCAGCAGTGCACTTGCAGCAATGAGCACATTTAACGCCCAGATTTTGGTTTTATAATTACATTCTCCAATAAAAAGAACTATGGCTTCTTAAATTAAAAAAGGGAAAAGGAAAAGAAAAAATGTCGATTCTAAGACTGAACGGGAAATATGCAAAATGAGCCTGAAAGTAAGGAAGTGCTCAAAAAAACAAAACAAAACAAAAAACAACATTGATGGGAGTATGTCCAAGGAACATAGAAGCCAACTGAAAGAGCTCCAGTGGCCAAAACTGAAATATTTAAGCAATAAAACAAAGTGGTATTGGATCATAACCATAACATATCATATTCATGATATGTACTGGTATAAGTAAATGATTGCATAAGTAAACAAACTGGGGAGAACAAGCAAATGTTCTGTGCAGAAAAATTCCAATAATTTATTTGCCCTTAAAGAGATGAGGCTTAGTACCCCATGCTTTAAGTGTGGGCTGCATAGAGTGACTTCTTTCCAAAGAGGACACTAGGGAAAGGAGGAAAAAAGAATAACTGTGCAGTATAGAAACCTGACAGACTAATTCAGCCAGGCAATCCAGGTCAATGATGTATTCATACTGTGTACTCTTGATATGGTGTGATAAGAATGCCATGGTCCATCTGTTGGTCTTCTTTTCAAGAAACCATAATCCCAGTCTAATTGTGATAAATCCATTAGATGAATCCCAATTAAGGGATATTCTAAAAAAAGATCTGACAAATGCACCTCAAAAGTGCCAAGGTCATCAAAAACAAGATCAGTCTTGGAAACTGTCATAGTCAAGAGGAGCCTAAGGAGACGTGACAGCTAAATGTCATGCAGGGTCCTTGGATGGGATCTTAGAACAACAACAACAAAAGACATTAGTTAAAAACTAAGGAAATCTGAATAATATATGGACTTTAGTTAATAATACTTTATCAATGTTATTTCTTTGTGACAAATGTACTGTAGTAATATAAGACATACAAAATCGGTGAAGACTATATTGAAACTATTCTATTTTCGCAACTTTTCTATACATCTAAATCTATTCTAAAACACAAATTTTTGAGGGGAGAGATAGAGCATGAGCAGTGGGGGAGGGGGGAGAGGGAGAAAGAGAATCTTAAGCAGGCTCCACGCTGAGCGTGGGGCTCAATCTCATGATACCAAGATCATGACCTGAGCCGAAATCAAGAGTCAATGCTTAACTGACTAAACCACCCAGGCACCCCAGAAAACACAACTTTGTTTTAAGTAAAAAAACTTCACAAGCTTTTCTGCCTCGATCTTAAACATTATATTCTAAAGAGGCTTCATCTCATTTTCCTTTACCAATCTAAAATTCCTAAAATTATTTCTCAGAAGGATTATGGGGCTTGGTCTCATGTCAAGGACAATAGTGCCACATATTCCACCGGCTCAGGTAAAGGGGTAGTTGGTATGCCACTCTTGGTGCAGAAATCAACGTAGTACTAAAGGAGGCCACGCATTCTTTGTGATTTTTCTTATGAAGAGGTGGAGGCGCCCATTTTTTAAAATCTGTGCTATCCTACCACAGAATGTGGCAGAAATGGCATTCTGGGACTTTTAAGGACAGGACCTATAGCTTTTAAGCCTGCTAGAATCCTTGACACAGACAATCTTGGGACATTATCTCAGGGAACTGAAACGCCCTGCAGTGAGAAGTCCAAGCGCCATGGAAGGAACAGGTGGAGTTCTTGGTCAGAAGCCTCAGTTGAGCTCCAGACATTTGTGCAAACCATGTGGGATGTCCATCCTCATTGAGAAAGGTGGCTCTTCGAGATGAGGCCTGTCCTCATCATCATCTAATGGCAACTGCATGAAACAATCAGAGTGGGAACTGTCCAGCAGAGCCCAGTCCATCCACAGACCATGAGGGATAATAATAATAAATAATAATAATAATAAATAATAATAATAATAAATGGTCATTTTAAAGCACTGATATTTGGAATGGCTTATTTTGTGCAATAGACATCTAGAAGACTCTGTTAAATGTTGCAGTTTGAAACTCAATTTCCTAGGAGCATTTCATGTGCAACCAACTACACAAAAGCAAACATTTACTGTGTGCCTCTGATGAGGAAATCATGGTCCAGCACCTGAAATTTCAAGCCTCAGTGATATCACATGGCAGGAAAACAAAGCATTTTTCAAGTAGTCATTGTGACTTATCTTGAAGGAATCACCAGCTATATAATCTATTGTCTTCTTTTAAAGGATTACTTTGCACTTAAAGACTACCTACTGCTTCTTCTCGATTATGTCAGAAGTATGACTAGTTGGGGTATACCAGGAACCTCTGAGGAGATAGACCTACCTGATAAATACCTGAATCTACACAAATTGAGAGACCCTCAACATCATCCTCACCAAATAGCAATACTTTGGATTAATTTACATTTAATAAATTACTAATATTAGACCTTGGAAAGAATGTGGCACTTCTACAGTCTCTTTTATAGAAAAAAATTGTTATCAATATGCCAAGACTTCATAATGTTTTCAAGCCTTGAGTTAAAGCATCCACAGGTTACCATCTCAACCTCCACGGGCTTATTGTTATTAAGACATTATGAAATGCAGTTGAACTGGAAAACTCTTGCTTGGTTTGAATGCTTTTATTGACATCTTTTCTTCCTATTGAATTACTTTCAGTTCTTTTTCTTTTTAATAGGAGAGAAATATACAGTTGGCCCTGAACAATACAGATTTGAACCAAACAGGTCCACTGTATGTGGATTTTTTTTAATAGTATAGGACTCTAAATGTATTTTCTCTTCCTTACGCTTTTCTTAACATTTCTTTCTCTAGCTTACTTTATTGTAAGAATACAGTATATAATACATATAATGTACAAAATATGTGTCAATCACCTGTTTATGTTATCAATGAGGCATCTGGTCAACAGCAGGCTATTAGTAGTTAATAGGGGGAATCCAAAATTGTAAGTGAATTTTCAACTGCCTCTGTGTTGTTCAAAGGTCAACTGTAACCATGTGCAATTTATACCAATAACACAGGGGACGAGGTAAGATGATGTATAGACATAAACTTGGGAAGGAGCAATAAGCCAGCAAGGTGACAGATGTCTTAACCCTAGCCCAGGTAAACTCAGAGCCAAGCATGAAAGGAAAGAGTACAGTACAGCAGTTAAAAATTCTTGTCATTGAAGGAGATGTGCAGTCTTACCCACTTACCAAATTTGTGACCTAAGGGTTTCAAGCTGTCAGGGAATCATTTTTAAAATATACATATATTTTGCCTCACAGACTTGGAGAGTTAAAATATGATTAAGCTTTGAAAATGTTTGGCAGAGTCTGGCATGCACTAAGCAGTGGTAAACATTGGCTTCTAATTTTAATAATAAATTGAGAACAAAATGATCTTGAATCTCTCCATCAGATTCTGTGTCCAGGCTTCTCCTCTATTTCTTTCTTTGAGGAGAAGACACTGGTGCTCACAGATATAATTTCAGCTCATTAAAGAGAATGTTCCCTCTGACCCCTCTGTTTTAGAAACCATAATTATTGTCAGAGCAGTGACTAGGAGAAACACCTGTAGGGCTTTGTGATCCTGGGCAAGTTATTTAACCTGTCTGTGCCTCAGTTTTTCATCTGGAAAATGGGGACGATACAGTACCCATCACATATGGCAAATATGAGGATCAAATAAGATAATACAAGTAAAGTGCCTAAAACTGTGCCTGTCACAAAGAAAACCTTTACTTTGCTATTATTATGTTTTAACAACTATTATTAGTGTAAAAAATTATCATGAGATATATAATCAGTATCCTAGTATCTTGGTATCCTTGTCATTAGTCTTTTTCCAAACTAGTCTTTCTTTCAGAAAGTCTTTCTTTCACTCCACCTTGTGAAGTAAGATGCAAACAATATTAGCACAGTAACAGAGGGCACTCAGTGTATCTTAGAGAGGATATCACTTTAGCTGTAAAGTTTTTTTAAAGACACATGGTACGTTGGGTAAAATACCGAGAGTTTAGCTAAGACTGCAAGTACAAGCTGAGATGTTAAATACCTTAAGAGATTAAGGAGACTATCCCTGAAAGGGAGGAGGAGAGAGCGGAAAGGTCAAGAGGAAGGAATAACGGAAAATTGATTGTTCGATGGTGTGTGAGATTGCAGGATGGGAGCCAGTGTGGAGTGGATGAGAAGATTACAGGAACATGCACATTCACGTGTAAGGTATTGGCTTTCCTGAAAGCTCCTCTTCTTTCCACCAGCCCCATCCCTATCATGAGAAAACCTTTAGGAACTTTTATGTGAGGACATTAAGAAAGTGAATGAATATCCTGGCTGGGATGATGGGTTGTGGGCAAAACAGGACACACCCATAGTAAAAGGAATTCGGAAGCAGGGGATCATTCTACCTCACTCCCTACTCAGTGCAGAATTGTAGAGAAAATGTTGAATGTTTCACAAGGCCTGGGATGAAAGACTCACACTGTCTTAACCAGGCATTATTTATCCAGTGTAATTTTTCATTAATACTTACTATTTACCATGCGCTGTCCCACGTAGATAACAGTGCTCTCATGGATATTTCATGTTAGAGGAAACAGAATATACATACCTGTAACAAATGGAATAATTTCACAAAGGGCTATGAAGACTATTAAAGAGGGTGTTTGGCCAGGGAGGGTCTTGGCAGGGAGTTGGAGAGGGAAGCCACTTAACAAATGGTTTTTGGGTTGAGGCATGAATGATAAGGATTAGCCATGGGATAGTTTAGGAGTAAAAGCTTTCCAGACAGAGGAGCAGTGCGGTAAGAATGAGGTTGATGAGATAAAAAGAAGGTGGGTACACTGGATTGAATGGGTTTTGGGAATGGTGGGGCAAGGTGAGTTCAGAGATATATAGAGAGATACCCATGAAGAGTTGGTTTTATTTTGAAGGCAACAGGAAGCATTGCTTTGCGGGGTTTAACAGAAGAATGACATGATCTCATGTGAGTGTTATTTTCCAATAAATGATGTTCATCTTGTCTATATCTTATTTGTCCATCACCACAAACGTAGACTCTAAGCTTTTCGTACTGCATCTTACAAGAACACAGCTGATGCTCAGAGAGGATGTTTGCTTTATCTAAGGTCATTTGGGGAAAAGGAAACAATGAGGATTTTACAGCCCTGCAAGCAAGAATTGGCTGCCTCTCAACTGGAGCTCCATGTTTAATAATTGATGGAAGGGAAAGGGACCTTTCTAAAATCACGGCTAAAAGACACAATGTGGTACCATGATTTTTTTCAGTACTCTTTGCAAAGTAAGCTAAAATTCCTCTTTCAAAGAAACACTAGTATAACACTTGTCCTTATTTTCTTCCAAGTCTCTCTTTTCCCCGTGTCTTTGCTGAGTCTGCATCTGCACCATCCTCACTGACTTGTGAGGATGACCTGCAATCTGGGGAAAAGGTCAAGAGAGATTAGAGCTGAGGGAATGTAGGTCCCAGAGGGAAGGGGTGAGCCACACAGCGGGTTTCCAACAGTCTGGCTCTACAATGCCAGGGTGTCTAAAAAGGATTTTGTGATGTTTAGATTTTTGTGAAATGAAATAGCATACCTTGATGCAACATTTACTAGTTTCTAGAACAGTGCAAGTCAATATTTTTAAAGTTTGCATCAATATGGCTAATTACTATTTTTGGCTTATGTAAATTTCATTTCTGTAATAATGTATAGTATATGTGTTTAAAATATTTCATTAAATTTAATTTCATTAAATTTTGGGCTGTTTTATGGAAGTCTTAGTGTAATGCTCTGAATCATATATGAAGTCTGAAAGCCAACTTTTACTTATTTTATTTTGTAAAGCATTGTTGGTCTTCCTTACAATTCAAGGCTTGGTAATTTATTCCAAAGATTACATTGAAAGCAAACACAATAAAAACACTCCTTAAAACCTGGCAGCATTAAAGCACTAAAGATATTTTGATTTTAAAAAATCAATGAACCAAATAGAATAGAGTAGATCTAAATTCGATAAGGAAAGGATTGCACTCCCTCTTGTCCTCATCCCTGCAACTCATTCATTCAACTTTTGGTGAACAAATATTTAAGTTTCTTCTAGGCACCAAACAATAATGGTAGCTGCTGTGTAGACACTGGTGAGAAAAACACACATTGACCCTATGGGGACAAAGAGCAATAAATAAGCAATACACAAAGAGACTTATAAATAAATAAATGAACATATGACTATAAGTTGTACTGAGTGCTATAACACAGTAATAAAAAAAAAAAACCAGTAATACCAGCATAACATACCCTCTATGTTGCCTCACTCATATCCAATTTCCCATTTCTCCCTTAGCAATAAAACTCCATTTTTGTGGTTGTTGTTTTTGTGAGAAGTGAGGACAGTATGCCCTGTTCATAAGAACTACACTTTCCAGCATCCTTTTCAACGAGAGCAGCCCTATAACAGAGATCCAACCAATCCGATGAAAGGAGACATTGCTTCCAAAGGCAATTATCTGCTCAATAGTACTAGTCTTTTAGTCAGGAACTTGGACAAAATTCTGGGGCAGAGAGTAGTTATCTTGTGACCTCGAGGTAAGAAGGATGAGGCTACGGGTAAAGACAGAGGGAATTTGGTGTCCTACCTCTGGGCTTCCTATTATGTGAGAGAAAAAGTACACCAAATTTATGGGAAAATGTGTATTAGTCAGGTTTTTGGTTGCTCAGAGGCAAATGCAATTCCTAATTAAGGGTGAGAAGTGCTGAGAACTTGCTTAGGAAAAGAAGTGGAAGGATTGCAACAGAATTAAGTCTAGAAGTGCCAACAACTGAAGTTGGTTCAGTTGTTGGTTATGTCTATACAAACGAATGCTTAAGAAAAACAAGCTGAAATTTTAGAAAACACACACACACAATCTCTACACTTTGAATTTTTTAAAGATTTTATTTATTTATTTATTTATTTATTTATTTATTTATTTGTGAGAGAAAGAGAGACAGAGCACAAGCAAGGAGAGAGGCAGAGGGGGAGGGAGAAGCAGACTCCCCGCTGAGCAGGGAGCACGATGCGATGCAGGGGCTCAATCCCAGGACCCTGGGATCCAGACCTGAACCAAAGGCAGACGTTTAACCAACTGAGCCACCCAGGTGCCCCTCCGCCCCACTGTAAAATTTTTAATAAAAAGATAATATATTTGGCAAACACCCATATGCATACAATAATTTTAGCCATTTATTTATTTCTCTTCCCATGTGCAGACCTATACATTTAATGACCTGAATGGAAATATCCATTCCTTAGGTTTACTTTTGACTAGAATAATAGTTCTCGGCTTTGGTTTGCAATGTTAGAGTATCTGCGGAGCTTTGGAAGTCACACCCAGCCCCTTACCCCAGACCAAATGAACCTTAGAAACTCTGATTTCGTAGGTTTGGGGGCCAAGGAGGGGCCAGGACACTGGCATATTAAAAAGAAAACAAAAAACAAAAAAACTCAGCTGATTCTAATATATGCCCAGTGTTGAGAATCACTGATAGAGAAGTGAACTTTAGCCTGGCCATCCACATGCCTGAATTGTCTGAGCTGGGAGGACAGTCAGGCAGAATAACATAGTGACAAAGGACCTCCTCTCTTCCATCAGAAGATCTCAGTTCAAGTTCTAGCTTCATTAGCAAATAATTGGATGGTCCTGAGAAAATTACTGGATCTTTCCAGTTTCCTATGTTTTCACTGACAACTAAATGAAATAGTGGATGCCACACACTTACCAATAAAATATTATCAACATGTAATATAGTTAAGATTTGCATCAGTACAATTCAGTTTCTGCATCCCACATAATTATACGAAAATGACTATCTTTTTGTGATTTGGAGGATATTTGGGGGATGGTCTCTCTGAAAATGCAGACAATGGGAGATGCCAAAATGTCCTTTTTTTTTTTTTAAGATTTTTTATTTATTTGACAGAGAGAGAGATCACAAGTCGACAGAGAGGCAAGCAGAGAGAGAGGCGGAAGCAGGCTCACCGGTGAGCACAGAGCCCGATGCAGGGCTCGATCCCAGGACCCTGAGATCATGACCTGAGCCAAAGGCAGAGGCTTAACCCACTGAGCCACCCAGGCGCCCCATGGAGACACCAAGAGACACTAAGAGACCCAGCACACCAGAAACTAAATGCAGAAACCTTTGTGAATGCCTTTGGAGGAAGCACATCAGCTTTAGTAAGATGCTATGAAAAAAATAAAAATAATTTTTAAAGACAGCCTTTCCAATATGAGCCTCCCAAAAAAGGCTCTCAAGGGCAGGCCCACCCAGTTGCAGGCTCTGATTTGCATGCCGGTGGCTCCTGGCAGGACAGGCCTCTGTGGGGGGGTCACAGCAGGAATGTTATTGACTTAACCATGGGTAATGGTTTTCCAGAGCAACCCCAGGGAAGCCAGATAGCAGAAGTTTCTTCATTATGATAATAGTATTCCAGTCTTAGAGTTAAAATAAACACTTAAGCCCAGCTTACCCTGACCTGTTTATTTCAAAGATTTAAAATCCACAGCCCATAGGTTAAGTGCCTTGGTTAACTCATTCTAAATGGTTGATGGTGGGCGGTCACAAGCCCCAGGCTCCCGGAGTCAATTCTAGTATCCTTTATATTTCTCTTAGAAGTGTGCTTTCCACTACAGCAGCCCCGCCCACTTGTGGCTTTTTGTTCATTTTGTTTTGTTTTTAATTTATTTTTTCAGTGTTCCAGGATTCATTGTTCATGCACCACACCCAGTGCTCCATGCAATACGTGCCCTCCTTAATACCCACCACTAGGCTCACCCATCCCCCCACCCCCTCCTTCCAAAACCCTCAGTTTGTTTTTGAGGGCTTGCAAAGTGGCTACTTTGAGTAGAGATGTATCATATACACTGGATTTTAAAGACTTAGTATGAAAAAATAGAGCACAATATTATTAACTATTATGCCAGTTACAGGTTGAAATGATAATATTGAAGGTTTTTTCTTTTACATAAAACAGATTATTAGATTAATTTCTTATTTTTAGTTATTTAATTGTGGCTCCTAGAAAATGTAAAATTATGTATGTGGGGGCACCTGACTGGTTCAGTCAGTGGAGCATGCAACTCTTGATCTCAGGGTTGTGAGTTCAAGCCCCATGTCGGATGTGGAACCCACTTTAAGTAAATAGATAGAGGATAGATAGATAGATGATAGATAGATAGATAGATAGATAGATAGATAGATAGATAGATAGAATAAAATTACTTATGTGGCTCGCATTCCATTTCTGTTGGACAGCTCTGTCTCAGATTCCCTGTATCAGGGTAAGTTAAAGGAACCAGGAGACACAATTAAAAAGATTGACAGTCATTTAAAAGTTACAAGGATGCAGTCAGAAATAAAGGAAGAAAAGCTTCATGGAATAAAGGGGGTTCAGATCTGTGTGGTCAGGCCTGAAATTCTAGATGTGTTTCAAAGGACTCGTCTAGAAATGTGGAAACGTCATTCAATGAAAGAACATTGGGAATGTCTCATTCAGCATTTTCAGAGGCAAAACTTACCAACATTTAGAGGGTACCAGGGATCTCCTTTCGATGTGTCTTTCCTGTTCAGTAGGGGAGAAATTATATATAGATTATAACCCTTGAGCTGCATGCTTCTTGAGATCATTGACAAACAGATTCTAACATGCCTCATGGAGAAAATTTAATATAAATACATTATTTTTACCTGAAAAAAAATGCCTAACAGAAGTATATTTTCTCTTTTTCAATTTATTTTCTTGAACTGTTATACAGTAAATTGACTTACATGTTTATAATACACACTTCTGTAGCAAAGAGCAGTAGATTTAGTAAATACACTACTATAGATTAGACCATTGTTCAGCTGAAGGGTTAGAATTGAGTATCTAGCTGGTTTTCTTTTTCTTTTCCTTTATTTATTTCTCTCTCTCTCTCCTCTCTCTTTTTTTTTTCTTTTTTTGATGGGTATTTATTTCTGTCAGGTTTAAGATGGAAATAGAAACTTGCACCATTATTAATTTTGCATCACAATAAATAAGCTTCATTACCAGCAGAAGCTTTAATGCCTTTGTGGAAACACATTCCTTGCTGGTAAATTTCATCTTTTCTTCATTTTTAAATTGCAGATTTGCTTCAAAACCCAAAGATCAGGTATATTTCATTCCTTATTGAGCAAGTAACAAAAGAAAATACATTCATATTATTCAGGAAGTAATCATAGAGATACTTTATAGCTCATTTATATCAATATCAAACTAATTCAATGACAAGTCAAACATGGTGCCCTTTAATCATGGGAAACTGTAGATATTTCAGCTGAATAAATTAAGGGCAATTAACTAAAAAATGAGCTACACACATGAAGCTCATTATTTTTAGTTGAGAGATCCTTTTAATTTACTAGAATTGTTTCTTTGATATGCCAGATGCCTGTTTTGCCCAACAAAAATCAAAACACCTCAAAGCATGAAAGTGTGCACCCTATGTGTTATATCAACTTGACTTGATAACTAACATTAGCCATGTCATTTGCATCTATTATCTTGATGAAAAATAAATATTCCTTGTCTAAAGGAAACATGCAAGTTAGAACTCTAGAAACATCCTAAATAATAAAATAAACATAAACTGAATTCTATTTTATAGTTCATGCTAGAAAATTAGCTAAAATTAGGAAGACGGACGTTGGACATTGGCCACAAATTCCTGTTAAAAGGCACAGACAAACTGCATACTGGTTGACTTTTCTAAAAATGGAGGAGACAAAGAAAGATGTGTTTAGTACAAATGCCTGTTTAGAGCACAGCTGTTTGTGAACACATGTCATTTTTCTGAAACTTTTAATAAAGTATGCAAATATTTAGTAACACTGCCTTAGTATTGTAAAGCTTCTGCCAACAATGTTAAATGATGGCTTGTAATGAGCCCACGTTAAAGGAAATTTAGTCAATTATGACTGATTTTTGCCAGTGGATGCCAATGAATGGTATCAATTCTATAGACAATCTAAAACAGTGGATGCATTTAAAAGTAAGTTGGGTTCTACAAGGCACCATGATCTCTAAGACTGTTTGTTGTCTTAGTGCTCTGTGTACATGTATAGTCATTAGACTTTTTGTAGGTTCACATCAAAAGGCTTGCATTTCCTGAGAATATGGCAACTATCCTAAGGACAAAATCCTCAAAAAAATGTTGGGTGATTGATATGACTTTGCCATAGATTACAATTTTCAAAAAATATTCTTTGAGCTTCATTTACCATTCTAGGCATTCAGGATACAGGGGTGATTAAAATAAAGACCCTTCATGTATTCTATCCAGAAGGTTTAGCAGATAAAGTTATGAATAAACATATTAATGATGTTAAGGTTCTGTAAAGTAGAAA
Organism: Potos flavus; assembly: GCA_028534135.1. NCBI lineage: Eukaryota > Metazoa > Chordata > Mammalia > Carnivora > Procyonidae > Potos > Potos flavus. The sequence goes on from CM052885.1 coordinate 116,316,109, forward strand.
GCAGCGTAGATGGTGTGAGGCAGGGACAACTTTAGCTCCAGGGGGATAGCCTCTCTAAGGGAGTCATTTTGTTTGCCTTTAACTGTTTATTTTGAAAACGCATCCAATCTACAGAAATGTTGCAAAAATAGTATACTTAACTCTTCATTCCCTTCAGTGTGCTTAACCAATTGCTAGCACTTTGCCATATTTGCTATATATCTCTCTATATTGTTCTGGCCCAATTAAGAGTTGCAGGCAGCTTGGCCCTCCACTTCGAAACACTTCAGTGTGTGTCTTCTAAGAAAAATGTCATTATAGAAACCACCATAACAATGTCCTTTAAGGATATTTAACACAAAAAACTAGAATCTAAAATACAGCCCATGTTTTAAATTTTCCATTTGGCTCCGAATAATCTTTTCTAACATCAGGCGGTGACTTTGATTGATAGCTAAATGATGAGCCAGATACAGCCACATAAAAGGGGTTTCTGGGAGTAAAGACAGAAAAACAGAAAATCCAAAGACCTTTATATAATTATTAATGAATAAAATTTATTTTATTTATTTTATTTTTTAAATGTTCTTTTTTTTTTAAAGATTTTATTTTTTATTTGACAGAGAGAGAGAGAGAGAGAGAGATCACAAGTAGGCAGAGAGGCAGGCAGAGGGAGAGGAGGAAGCAGGCTCCCTGCTGAGCAGAGAGCCAGATGCGGGGCTCGATCCCAGGACCCTGAGATCATGACCTGAGCCAAAGGCAGAGGCTTTAACCCACTGAGCCACCCAGGCGCCCCAAAATTTATTTTAAAAAATGACATTTCTAGGCAATACTCTAGGGATTATAATCTTAATAAATAAAATCTGGTTTTAAATATGCTAATTGAATGGTTACATTTTATGTAAAACTCTATGTAGTAAGCCATCTTTGCAAAATTGATAGTCATATGTTTCTATTTGGCTGTCTTCTATTTTCTCCACGTACTCTTCACCTGATCCTTGATATAGTCAATTGAAGTAATCTGCCATGTAGCTCCATGAGTGAGATTTAGGGAAATCGTTGCCTGCAGAATTTCAAATACGGATATGAGGCATTTGGAAGCAATTTCTGATAAGAGAGTACCATAAATTGCTACCCCAAGGTACATCTTGCACATTACCCAACCAAATGTTTTTCTTTAAACAAGATTCAGAGGGAGGAGGGATGTATTAGCCATGAAACTTAATGGACTAAGGTGCCATTACTTACTAAATAGAACCATTTATATGAAAAATGAACATTTAATGTATACATGTAGATAATGTAACCCATTTTATCTTATCTACATACACAGAAGATTCCGATTATAATGGATCCGGTGGTCCCTTTTTGCTCATTTCATTTGCCTGAGTACTGTGTCTGGATTAATATAAAGAGTCTATTTCCCCAAATGAACATACAGAAAGGCAAATTGCCCCTCTCTGAAGGACAGAGATATCCCTCTAGGACTTTCCGAGGGACCGAAGGTCAGTTGCCTCTCACTGGGACCATGGAAAGTTTGTAACATCTTTCATGTCCAGCAGGGGAGCAGCCTGGAATGTCTGCTTCTTTCTAACCTTTGAAAATCATAAAATAAATGCAAAGCATCATAGACCATCTGGTACTTACAACGCAATATCTACAGATAAGTCTGAGCAAAGGGCAGACGTATTACCCCCAGTAGGAGAGAGTTTCAGTGAAATTTCATCTCTTTACTTGTCTGATCACTGCCACAGACATCATAAAAACCTCCTCCTTCTATACAGTCCCCTCACTTCACTGTTGGATTAATTGCTAGTCTTAATGTCTAGATTTTCAATTTTTTAAAAGTGCCCAGACATAAGCAAGAGGGATGGGAGCCCCATATGACAAGAAAATGTCGTATACACATTTCTAAGTCTTATTATTGACATTTATTGTGGCAATGTAAAAACCTAAACATGAACTGAAAGACCAGCAAGAATAGAACAATTAAATAAATTATCTAATAAATATTAACTGTATCAGCCACATTAAAAAGGACTGTAGACTGCACATACCCATCCTAAAGCAGAGCCATGATTTACAGGGGAGGAAAGAACACAACAAAACAAAAGAACACTGAGAAAGCTGATTGTAGAATTATACTGAAGGTTAACCCCTTTTCTTACAAAGCAAGCAAGCAGTATGTATGCATGTGTGCCCCTGGATGTTTATCTGTGTGTTATGTCTGTGTGCATGTATGTGTCCGTGTCTGTACATGTGTGTGTGATGGGTGCCTTTTTACATTTATACCAGTTGTATTTTTAAGTGGAGCCTGTATGTTGTCACTAGAAAAATAATAACGAGGATTTAAACATAAAGTAGTAGAGATAAGTGTCAGTTTAGCAAATATCCAGTGGAACCCCATTTTCTTTGAACGTATCCCATATTAAACAGGCAGTGAAAGTTGAATGTAGCCCAAGTTCCCTAAATCTTAAAGAAGGTCAGTTAGGTAATTATTTGTTAAACTTAAATAAAACAAAACAATACCCTTTAGTTTCCTTTCAAACATTTGGACGTTTCAGCACAGAGAATCTTGGATGATTTAAGTGGTTAACTTGCATGTTGTAGACAACTTAAAACTAGGTTATAATCATTGAGATACTACTTTTGAGTTATTCCGAGCCATGTTTTCATCAGTTTTCATTTATGGATGGTAATTCAAGAAAATTCCCCAAATTTCTCATAAAGTAGGTTTTCCTGGAACTAATTTTAGGTTGAAAGCTGGAGAACGCTCTCATTGTTGGGTGGTTGGAGCATAGAGAAAGAGATAGAAAGACATTGACTGCTTACAACCATAACATTCATTTCTTTTGCCTTTTTTCTATGTAAAAATTTTATTTTATCTTTTCCTGCAAAGATAAAATTACTCTTTCTGTTGCCTCTGTTGCCCTCCTGTTGCTTTATAAAGTTTAGGACAGGAGGAGTCAAATTCTCTGTCACCCTAAGTAAGGGCTCCCCCAGCTGCACAAGGTTTGCCCAAGATTGTGACCTTGGGGTCCTGTCAGCAGGAGCATATTACCCACCCAGTAGCTACACAAAATAGACTGACAGGCCAGTTTGGGGGCTATCTGTGGGCAAACAGTAGCTATGCTGAGTACACCATAACTGCATCTCACAATGGGGAAATACATAGCTGTTTCTTTCTTAATTTAAGCCAAGCAAAATGGGAGTTGTTTAAAAGAAACATTTTGAGAGCTAGACTGTGTCCTCCTTGAGTTTGGGGAAAATAGGAGTCAGCACCCAAAGCTCGATGGAGGAAAGAGAGGAGGGATGCCTTGCAAGTTGACTGTACCTTAATCGTGCCTAGATCGAGGATGTGTGCTGCTTATGGACCAGATGTTGGTGTGGCTGACGGGAGCTGTCCAAAGGTTGTCTCAAAAGAGAGCCACCCAGGAGGACCCATAGATCTTATGATACCCACGGAGAGTTGGACACCTGGAGGTCTGGTAGCTGAGAGAGAAGGCATTGATTGCTCTTTCCAAGGGAACATGGTTGGAGACTCCCAACAAGACCTTTCTTAGGAACCCAAGAATGTTCCGCCATGAGTGAAGGAGCCAAAAATCGGTCCTCCATTCTGCTTAGAAGGTCCAAAGCCAGATAACAACTGTTCCACTTGGGTAAAAGCTTTCTGTTCCTTACAGCTTCTTTCTCCCCTATGCGCCAAACCCTGCAGCCATCGTATGTAGTAGCTGGTGAGGAAGAAAGGATGGCAGAAAGGAAGACAGAAGAAGGCAATCTGTAGGGCAGTAGAGAGAGAGAGAAGATCATTACAAGGGCCGAAAGACTGGTGGTTTTGTGTTATCTGAATGGATCTTTTAAATTACCAAAATGGCTGTTCTTCCAAATGAAAGACCATGAAAAAGCCATGTGCCTTGCTAAAGACTGCACCCCAGGTAGAAAAAGTTGCTGTGAGGAGAAGTAGTTTGAAAGAGCAGAGGGAGAAAGAATAAAAATTATTTTCTGTTCACATTCTGCCAAGTCCAACTTGTTCAATCCATAGGTTATATATTACTGCTTTAAATAAGTTCCTGAGTGCTGATTTAAAATTCTTTATTCTACTTCATACATTTATAAAAGCCACTCTGAGGAAAATCTCCAGTTCTTTCAAGTATTGTGGAATCTTTCAGAAAGATGTCTTCCATAGTCCTTTGGGGAACAATAGCGCCTTGTCATTGAGAGAGCCTCTTCTGCAAGGGAAAGTCATGTTAGGGAAGGGGCTTCGTCAGCAGAGATTCAGAGTGCTATTAAACCCATAATTCCTGCAACTGTGAAGAGGAATTATGTGTGAACATCAAAAGGAAAATGAGCTCTGCCTCTCATGCCATCATCTGCTATTAAGAGATTCTGGACTTTAATCAGAACTGTGACACAGAGGCCATCAAACCATTCAGAAAGAGGAGTCTTGGTTGGGGCCATTCAAAAAAGAGTTGGAAATCGGACTTGCTTTGTTTGAAAGGAGCCAACAAAAGACACCCCCCCCCCCAATTAGCAGACATTTCATCTTGCATGCTAGTAGAGGTATTTGTGGCTATGCATGTTTCCCTGAAGGTAAGTGATACATCCGCATAAGCCAGAGTTTGCACACTCCCAGCCCAGGGGCCCCTGTGTATTGCTAGGCTGGTGGTTATTTTCCTAAATCCATATTGTTGTTTTGTTGTTTACTAAGAGCTTTATCGAGAAATAATTGATATTTAAAAGGTGTAATTTTATAGAATTTTGTGTACATTTACACCAGTAAAAACATTATCGCAGTCAAGATAGTGAATCTATCCATCATCCCTAAAGGTATCATTGTGTCCCACTGTATTCACTCCCTCCTGCTCCTCTTTGCCCTACTGCCACCCTGATACAATCCCAATCTGCCTTCTGTTACACTATAGATTGAATGTTTACACTCCCCCCAAATTCATATGTCTAAACCTAACCCCCAGTGTAATAGTATTAGGAGGTGGGGACTTTGGGAGGTGATTAGGTCATGAGAGTGAAGCCTACATGAATGGAATTAGTTTGTGCTCTTATAAAAGAGATCCCAGAGAGACCCCTTACCCCTCCCATTGTATGAGGACATAGCGAGAAAAAAAAAAAAAAAACAACTGTCTATGAACTAGAAAGCAGATTCTTCACCAGACACCAGATCTTGATCTTGACCTTTCCAGCCTCCAGAACTGTGAGAAATAAATTTCTGTTGTTTGTAAGCTCCCCAGTGTATGGTATTTCTGATATAACAGCCCGGATGGACAAAAACAGATTAATTCACATTTTTCTAGATATTTATAAAAAATTCCTATGAAATATATCCTTCTGGTAGGTATATATATAGGTTTTTAAGAAATTACCAAACTCTGTTTATGAAGTGGTTGTAATCTCTTAATTCCCAACCATCATCGGTTTATTAGCATTCTAACTCTTTCGCATACTTACCATCACTTGGTATTCCCAGTCTTACAAATTTAAGCCATTTTAATGGATTGTACTGGTATCACACTGGAGTGTCAATTTGCATTTCCCTAATGATTAATAACGTGGAGCTTCTTTTGATGTGTTAATTTGCCATCTGTATATCTTCCATCCAAATGGAATGGATGTCTGTGTTTTCTTAGGTTATTTGTTTTCTTACTATTGAATTTTGAGAGTTCCTTACATATTCTGGACACAGGTACTTTACCAGATACATGCTTTGCAAATGTTTTCTTCCAGTATTTTTATTCTTTTAACATTGTCTTTTGATGAGCAGAAGTTTTTAATTTTGATGAAGTCAAAGTTATCAGTTTTTTCTTTTATGGATTTTCTTCTGTGCTTCTCATTTCTCAGGGATGATGGTCCTTCATGACTTGCATTCAGCGATTTGAAAAATATGATTTTAAGTATTATGTCTGTTTGGGGGAATTTTTCAAGAGGGATAGTAAATCCAGTCCTTATTATTCCATTTTGGCAAGAACCAGAAGCCTGGTGTGTTAGTTTAAATGTATTTTATGGCCAATATATAACAATCTGGAGACTTCAAGTAATCATCTACATATCTGGATTCCCCTGAAAATCATCTGGCCACACTGTGGTTACATTCCTGAAAAAAACAATAGGTGGGAGTCCTGTGGACTTTGGTTTGGATATCTAACTACTTACCCCATTCAAATGGTATTAATGGCTGTGAAGTTAGTGACCTTCCATAAGTACCCCAATATGACCATTTCTCTAGGTCGTAAATTGGATGGACAAAGAGCTTTTATCACTCAATGAATAGCCGTCCCTTCCTATTAAGTATAGAGAATACACTTCTGATTGAAATGGTGCAGTACTATTATTTTTACTTGCAAAGAAAGGGAGAAATGGACATTTTTAGTGCCTCTCTACTAGGCATCTTAACATATAACATTCAGTTAAATCGATGAATTCAAGTCCTAAAGCAATACTATGATTAATTCATTCAAATATATATTTATTAGCACTCAGTGCAGATGAGGAACTGACAATTCAGACTGAGGCAGAGTGTTCAGATATCATTCATATCTCAGGGCGCAGCCTGCTGGCCAGCCTTCCCACAGGCTCCATTCCTCCAGGTTTGGGGGCTGGCTAATTTACAAAAAATATAGTTACTCTTATCAATGAGAATGACCTGAGGCTGACCCAGGTGAGGCATATCACACTTCATGCTAACTTGGTAGAGTTGCAAGTTTTATCCACTTGCTTCAGAGACAGGTTCAAGGTGTCTCCTCTGGATACGTGGCTAGAAATGCCTTCTCCGACTCACTTCCTGTGAGGTGGGTTTGTAACTTCCCCAGACTCATTGTTCAGTCTAGTTGCTGTGTGAGGACTAAAGAGAGGCCAGGTGACCCACAAAGATCGAGCCCACCTGGACTGACAGCCCGACCCAAGAGGTAGAACAAGGATTTGTGTTCCATGAAACAAAGCTGAGATGACCTCAACTTCCCAGCTGTGGGCTCCTTCCTTGTCTATCATTGCCAATATTCTCTTCCCCATCCTAGTTTTGGGGGCAAATTAGATAAGGAACAAAGTACTGTCTAAAATTTGAAACAATATCAAATGCAGGCGACAATGTGTCATGTCCATCCATAAGGATGGATAACGCTTATTGAATGTTTCTTTTTTAAATTTTTTAAAGATTATTTATTTATTTATTTATTTATTTATTTACTTACTTATTTATTTATTTGACAGAGAGAGAGAGAGATCACAAGTAGGCAGAGAGGCAGGCAGAAAGAGAGGGGGAAGCGGGCTCCCTGCTGAGCAGAGAGCCCGATGTGGAGCTCAATCCCAGGACCCTGAGATCATGACCTGAGCCAAAGGCAGAGGCTTTAACCCACAGAGCCACCCAGGAGCCCCATAAATGTTTCTGATAGGAAAAGTGTTACCCTAAGTGTTTTCCAATTAGTGGTTCATTGAGCCCTCACAGTCACTGTATGATACCAGCTACTATGATTGTCTCACTTTACATGTAGAAAAATTAGACACAAAGTGTCTAAGTAACTTGTCCAAAGTCACAGCTGAAGGGGGGCAGAAATGGAGTTGTGGCCAGGCAAGAGTCTCTGTGTCTATATTCTTAATTCCAACACTCTGCTCTTCTCAATATGAGAGCTGTATTGTCCAAAATGAATACTAGAAAACAACTGGTGTAATGGAGAAAAAAATCAAGTTAGGAGTTCAAGGCTTTGGAATGCTATCTTATCAAAGTTTTGTGGGGGGTTTTTCCATACAGGGATTTTAATAATGAAGAGGTTTTCTTTCTAGAAAAAAATACAGAACAAAAGTTCATATCAAATTTTAATTCTCTGCTTGGATTTCTCTCCCAATATACCATGACCACCTTTAGAACAAAAATGTGGGGTTTTTTTTCTTTACTCAAAAACCAAAAGAATGAGCAAAAGCATAACTTATACTAGGTCCTCAGCAGGTATTTGATAAATAGATTTAAAAATATGTTTTTAAGTTGGTTTTGTTAGAAAGAAATAGTTGATCTGATATCTCCACTGAAGACAGATACAAGACTATATTTAACATCCATATATTCCTGGAGGGTTTCTTCAGCCTTTGCTATTTAAGTAAGATTACAACTAAAGAACTAAAGCTTATATGTTTATGGGTGCCTGAGTGATTCAGTCAGTTAAGCATCCGACTCTTGATTTCCGCTCAGGTCATGATCTCAGAGTTGTGAGATGGAGCCCCACATCTGGCTTTGTGCTGGACATGAAGCCTGTTTAATATTCTCCCTCTCCCTCTCTGCCTCCCCACCCCATGTGCACGCAGGCACACTCTCAAAAAAAATAAAAATAAAATAAAATATACAAGTAAGTCTTTTAAAAACCTATTTCTAGCTATTCTGGGTATTTAAGCAATCATAGGTTCAAAAGCTTCATTTAAGGGATGCCGAAAGCACTGTAAAAACCCAGAATCATTTTGGCAACAGCAATGGCATAAGTAACTCAACCTGGGCCTCACTTGAGGTCATAGGTCCCAAACCTAATTGCCATGTTTCCTATCAACCGCTTTGAGACTTGATGTGAAACAGACACATGAAACACTATAACTGGATATTAGGAGAAGAACATGGAATAGAAATACGTATCATGGGAGAAATTTCCCACCTAGCTCCAGACACATGTTCCTCCCATAGCTGAGTTCCAGAGGTCATCCTCAGGATTGGTAAGTGGCCTGAATATCCCCAACCTTATTTTTTTTTTTTTTCTCATCTAGATAAAATGTGCAGTTTTCATTCTGAAAGCATGCTGTTCTGTTTTGATTTTTGCAGCATGAAACTGCACCACTCATTAACCAAGCAAATGCCTTAGAAGCCAAACTTAGTAGAGCTAAGAGAAAACGTGTCTACAATATTTTGGGATCAATATTTCTAGGGATCCTTGGCAGGAAAAGAAATCCCAGTTTCTGGGCTCCTTGATATGCAGAGTTGATGCTACGTAGCGTGAAATCTGGCCGAAGCTGCAGTGTAACATCTGGCAGCTTTTCAAGAGCCATGTTGTTAAACCAGAGATAAACCAGAGATAAAAATGAGAAAATCTGAGCAAAGGACGCAAACATGAAAAAAATACATTAAGTCACAGTAAGCTAGAATTAGGCTTCGCGGGCTTTTTGGAGCTGAATGGGTTCTTTTTAGAGACACAGAATTATATAGATCAAGGAGTTAATTGAACATAGAAAAAGAGGTCTTTGCGTTCAGCGTTGGCCTTCTGTGCATTGGCCAACGGCCTCTTCCTCATCCTGCCATTCCATCTTCAATACAAGGGCAGCTGGTTCTGGGCCTCCTAAATGGCTAAGGATTGCCTTTTACCCTAAAGCAATGGGAAGCCCTGGGGCTTGGTGCCTGAATGTGACTCCATCAGTCTGGTGTCTTAAAGACATGCCTCTGACTGCATGCGTAAAGAGATTAATCTTATAGAAAGGGCAGTTATGAGCACTAAGTAAGATAATTCATGTAAAGGCCTATCATATTTTTTTTATTTGTAACCTTGACCCAGAACTTATCACAATTTTAAATATGGAAACATTTATGTGGTTGCTTCTTTCATGATCCTCTCCTTCACAAGACTGAGGTTCCATGAGAACAAGGAATACGTCTAACTCAGCTGACCCTGAAATCTAAGTGCCTAGCTCAGAGAAGGAAATGAGTAAATTGCATCTAAATGAATGGATGGAGGGATAAATGGTTATCTGTGAAGCCCTAGAAACAGCTCACTGCTTCTCTGGGTGTGACTTTATATGCACGTGAATATTTGGTTCATGTCTTACTTCGGCACTTGACTGGATCTCCATAAAGGCCTTGTTCTGTTCTCACCATCTAGCAGTCGCTGGTGCACAGTCCTTAAACATAAGCAAGTGTAGAATAAGTTAATGTCATGAGCCCCACTGCTCTAGCAGAGGGCGTACATCAAGTCTTGTAAATGGCGACTCGGTCATCCTTTTGGTTGTGTTGGTTCCCTCCTCTGGCCTGTGAGCTCCAGAGGGTGGACTGTGTGTGTCTTCCCCCACCTCTCCAACACCCGGCAGGGTGCCTCTACCATACCAAGTGCTCCCTGCAGAGTATCGACAGGGTGACGTAGATCCCAAACTAGATGTAAGTCATGTGCCCAATTAATTTCATCTTCAGGAAGAGTTTTGAAAAGAACTACGGTTCCATGGTCAGTTTAATTTGTGTTGTATTTTATTTATTTTGGAGGAAAAAAAATCTGAAGAATCTGGAGACTTAAAATGTTATTTCTTTCGAATCCGTGCTTTGGAAAATCCCAAGAGGCCCTTCCTTCCCCTTGGTATTAAACAAGGCCAATGATATTACCAAGCTGAAGCTAAACTGGCATGAATTATTCAGAGCAGCAGGAAAAGCAGCTGCTCATCCTCTCCGTCCCTAATTGTGAAGGGTAGAGAATTGGAGGGCAGTAGTGACAACACCAGGGGGGAAAGAAAGATAAATTGGTGCCCTAAACCTCATAAGCTCTAGCATCTGCAGCACTGTTTCATGTGGCAGCAGCAGCCATGGTCCTACCGTAGGGAACAAGGGCAGAAGACAGGAGGAATCCTATGAAATCCTGCTTGGACAGAGAGAGCTGGGACAGGACAAGGGAAGGGGAGGAAGAAAGGAGGAGGGGAAGGGGAGGGTGGGAGAGGGAAAGACAGGTGGTCCCAACCCTGGGAGGCAGGAGGGCAAATTCCAGTCGAGGATCTTCCTGTCTAGAGAACAACTCAAGGGAAATATAAAATGTAGACATGTATATAAAGAAAAGTAATTACAAATGAAAACATGTGGTGATGTCATCAAAATACAAAGACCCTGCCATTCAACTGAAGTGAGTCCCTGCCTTCTGGATAATTTTTTACCTCTTCAACCCAGAGGCTATTTTGGAATATTTTTAATTTCTTGGGGGGAGGGGCAGGATGTAGCATATAGGAAGGTAGGAGGAGAGAGAAGGAAGGGTAAGGAGGTTGTAGTTGGGGGTATGGATACCAGAATCATAAAACCTTAGAATTCTAGAACCAGGGAGCACTTTGAGTCCCTACCATAGGTCTTGGGCTGTAGAATTTGAGGCCTGTCCAATTTTCTTCTCATTTGATATGGCTTTTAGATGATGGATGTATGGATGGGTGGGAAGCAATCTTGAATCGATAAAGTTTTATTTAAAATCACCCTGAAGATTTTCTGACCAAATCAGCTGCTCGCTAATGTTGAAAACCAAGAGCATGAGTCAGAAATGGGAAGAGAGCCCGACTTGCAATCTGATGCTTTTTCATGAAGGACAGGTAGAGGATCAGTGTCCTCACTGTCTGAGGTTAAGAAACTGAGTGAGGCCATCTAGCCTTTCATAAAAGAAAATGTAGAATAAAAATAGGGACTACAAAGCATAGATCCTATTACATTTATTGAAAGGAACTTAAAAACTGCAACTAAGACCACACCCTTCTGGACAATCATACACACACACACCACACACACACACACACACACCACACCGTGCACATGCGCACGCGCAAATCCATAAAGAATTGTTAGATTCTCTCCTTAGGGCAATGGTTCTCAGTCAGAAATGATCCCCTCCCTACTCCACCACCAATCAGGGACATTCAGCAGAGTCTGAAGACACTCTTCATTGTCACAACTGAGAGAGGAGAGGTGCTATTTGCCTCTAGAGGGTAGAGGATGGGGATGTTGTTACATATCCTACAGTGCATGGGCAGCCCCCAGCCCCCAATCTCAATAGGGGAGAAGTTGAAAGACCGTCAAGGTAGAGGAATAATAGAAAAATTCTCTTCCTGAAAATAGCAAAAGCTGTCATTGTGCCAGCCCTTACAACTAATTATTTATGACCTTTATGATTAATTCTCAAAATATCCCCAAAAGGTCATTATCAGTATTTGCTTACGGGGAAGGAGAAGCTTAGAGAAGTGTAATAAATTATCCAGTGTTACTTGACTCTCAAGGAGGGAAAAGGGGACAGCAGTGGAGCTTGGTTGAACTCATACAGCTGTCCCCCAGATTTCTCTTCAGGAAGGTACTGTCTTTGCAAAGAAAACCACTTTGATAAAACAGAAGAAAATTAACAGATAGACCCCAGGGAGAGTTATGGGAAAAGAGAGTCCATAGAAAACAAAAAGAACTTGATTTGCACAACACAGGAAATAAGTACCACTTTTTCATGGAGAATATGGTAAAATGGGATTCTTCCTATCTTCCCTTTGGCTGAAGCAATGAGACAACATGAAACTACTTTCATATTCCCAAGTGATATGCTTAAGCCAAACCTCCAAGGGCGGTAGACAGGAACCACTTTTGTGACCTGCAACTGGGCACCCCCTCCAGTTGTAAGGAAAGGTTGAATTGCTGAGAGAGATGAGTGGGGAGGGGAGACAGAGTTTGGAGAGAGCCGTGAGTGCTGGGAGCCTTTCCACTCCAACTGGGGAGACACAGAAATACCTTTGTTTACTCCAGGCTTAGCTGGGGGCAGGGGGATGCTTCAGGGTTTTTTTGGAGGGGGTTTGGTGGGTTTTTTTTTTTTTAGATTATAGGACAAAGGGGACAGATGTCATAACTATATCTGAGAAATCTAAAGGCCGATGTCTGTGCACAGCTAGTCATTTGGCATGATGGAGAGGCCAAGGATGATGACCTTCAACCCCTGAGGTCATTGCAACAGGAGATGCACGAATGTTTTCTGGTCAATAAACCTAGAGAAAGAGAAAGAGAAGGCACCAGCCTAGAGAAAGAGAAGGACCTTGAGTTGTTTTTCATCCCAACCAAAAGGGTTACCTGGATGGATGAGGCAGTATCAGCAGAAAGTCTGGATGCCCAAAGGTTGAGGGATGCGTCCTGAGATGGTCATGGGTAGAGGTATGATGTACCTATATCCCCATTAGAGCAAGAGGCAGCCCCCGCACCACTGAACAGCCCAGAGAGGAGAGGGCAACATTAGGTCTCCTCTATGGGACCTCAGGGGAGACCTCTCCTGCTTCTTCCTGTGCCCCCTGATCCTCCCAGGATAAGGGTGAGGTCAGAGGAAAAGAAGCACAAGGCAGAGACACAAAGGAGAAATAGTGCGAACAGAGTTCTATCAAAATACTTAACAGTGAGTTAAACCCCTTACTCCCTTTAAAGCGCAGTATCACTCAGACAAGAACCAGCTGTAAAGCACAGGTGTGACTGCCTTGGGGGACTGTGGCTGAACCCCCCTTTTCCCCAACCAGTCCAAAGCTGACGTAGGCTGTGAGAGTAGAGACCTTAACTCTAGAAGAGTTTGCAGGATTTTTATTATTATTATCATTATTATTACTTTGCATGGAATGCATTCATCACTGAACCAAGACTGTTGATTCATATGGAAGCATACTGATTAGCCACTTAAAACATGTAGTTATGAATAATTATCAGGCAATTAAACCTACTAATTTTTAGATCAGTGGTTCTCAAACTTTATATGCATTAGAGTAACCTGGTTGAAACAGATTTTTGGTTCTCATCCCCAGAGTTTCTGACTCATTAGATCTGAGGCAGGGCATGATAATTTGCATTTCCAACAATTCTCAGGTGATGTTAGGATGCTGGTCTGGGGATCACTTAGTCAAAACCACTGACTAGATGATGCTTTTGCCTATGTTCTCCTGAGGTCCTGTGGTTTCAAGAGATGAATAGCATCTGTACCATTTCAGACATGTGTTCTTCTTTTTCTTCTTGCCTTTAAAAAAAAAAAAAGAAAGAAAGAAAGAAACCAAGCATGTTATTTGGGAAAAAAAAAAAAAACCCTATTCTTATTTTTGGAAGGAAATGCTTTGTCTGGAACAAGTAGGTAAGGACTTGTGATTAGTCGTGGGATAGAACACCACTTTTTTTTTCTTCACAAGAAAGGGTGTATTCACTAGAATTGCTGCCAAAAAAGGTTATACTTCAATCTCAGTTTGTGAGCTCACACAAAAACTCATTAAAATTCTCAGTGCTCTACCTGTTAAGACTAAGGAAGCAAAAACTTCAGTTTCCTTTGGATGGAAGTTTTTCAAATAATCTTTCTTAACTCACTATATAAACTTTTCTTAAAACAGAGTTGTAAACATTTTTTGTTTGTTTTTTTTTCCTTCGAGGGCCAGATAGTAAACATTTTAGACCTGCAGTCCATGCTGTTGTAGCAAAAAAAAAAAAAAAAGCAGACTTAGGCAATATGTGAACGAATGAGCATTGCTGTGTTCCAATAAAACTTTATTGACAAAAACAGGAATCAGGCTGGATTTAGTCTGATGACCATGGTTGTCCATCACTCTCTTGGAATAAGAGACTCCCATCTGACGTACCTGATACCCAATCATGGTACCCAAACCTGAGTAGCCATATGAGAGAATTTGAAAAATGCCCATACCCAGGACCCATGTTCAGAGATTCCAGTTTAATTTGTCTGAGGGGAGACCTGAGCATCTGTTTATCACAGGCTTCCCAGGACTGGGAACCGAGATGCTGATTGTTATCTCAGGGTCAGAGGAGAGGTTCAAATATTCCCTCATCGACCCACCAAAGCCTTATCCATGCAGAGGTGCTCTATTTTATACAAATTGACTTTGTCATTTGTTTTTGGTCCTGTCTCTCCCCCTGGAACACACTGTGGAGAGATGCCTGTGGAAGAAGCAGCTCAACAGAAATGATCAACTTTAACCAGACTCCCTGCTCTCTCGACAGCCAACTTGGGGATGATTTTTCAAACCTCTGTTAAGGTGCTCCAGGCATCTTAATAGATACAGCAAATCTCCCCTGATGAGAATCACATAGGCTGTTAGAGTAGGGCTTCTCAAAATTTAATGTGAACACAAATCACCAGCAGAACATGCTAACATGCAGGTCCTGATTCAGCAATTATGAGTGGAACCCACAATTTTGCATTTCCAACAAGCTTCAAAATGCTGCCAAAGCAGCTGTTTGCAAGCAATGCTTTGAACGCTGAGGTTTAGCGGACCACTCTTCGTTTTGCCCTAAAGGATGACGGCTATAACCTTGGTATACCCTCCCACCACCTTGTGCCACAAAATATATTTGGAAATGCCACAACCCTGTATTTAAGTCAGAGTATTGCAAATGTGGTGAGAATCCACACTGAGTTGGGGTTTTTTGTTTCTATGTTTCCGGAGTGGGGCAATGAACAAAGAAAGGCCAAACTATTTATGTATACAAAGTGTTTTACAATGATTTGTAAACAGTCAGCTGTGATTAATGAGGTTGTACTGGATCAAATGACTTTTTTCCACATCTTATTGTAGTGCTCTAGCCTGTGTGTGTCTCTGCTTTCACCGAACATCCATAATCAGTAGACATTTTTGCCAATACTACAAGATGGGCTGGTCCTTCTTTGTTTTCTATGGAGAAGGCTTGAGTCCTTAACAAGGCTACACATGTTTCTATTGATAAGTCTGCAGTGGTGTCGTAGAAAGAAAATTGACTCAGTAGCTGTATAAGTTTTTTATACTGTGTAACAAATTACCACAAAATTAGCAGCTTAAAATAGCAATTATTTACCCTCTCATAATTTCTGTGCCTCAGTAGTTCAGGTGCAGGACCCAGGTGGCTGGGTCCTCTGCTCTAGGATCTCACTGCACTATGATCCAGGTGTCAGCCAGAACTGGAATCTTGCCCAAGGAATGACCCATTTCCAAGCTTCCTCAGACTGTTGGCAGAATTCATTGCACTGTGGCTATAGGGAAGAGGTCTCCATTTTTTGCTGGCTGTCAGCCCAGGACCACCTCCAGATTTGAAGTTCGAAGAGTCTATCCACAATTTCTTGCCATGTAGGCTTCCTCAACTTGACTGCTCATTTGATCAAGCCAGCAAAGGGAATCTTTTGCTCTATTCTGATAAAGTGGAGTCTTGCATAATGTATTCTAATCAAGGGAATACTATCCTATTACTTTCTGCACATAATGCAATCCAATCAAAGGAATGATAGTTCATTACCTTTGCCATAATGTATTAGTTAGAAACAAGTCACTAGTTTCATCTATATTCAAGGGGTAAAATTACCCAAAAATGTGGATTCAAGGAAAAAAGGATTTTGTGGGGTCATCCTAGCATCTGTCAGAGTTGTTGAAAGGCTAGACTTTTGTATGTCTTGAACAAGCAGAGATTCAGCCACTTTGGGTCATTGGATACTCATGTATAAAATGGGCATAAACACAAAGCCTGATAGAGCTCTAAGAAACAAAATGAGATTAATATCTGGCATTATTATAAAGTTTTATATAAATGTAAGTTTTTTTCTGTTATATCCCCTATAAGTTTTGGAGCTAAGAAAGCAATAAAATTGATAAGTTTATAAAAATAATAAAATAAATCCATTCCACCTTCTAATCAGAGGTAATAGAAAGATCAATGGCAGTGTTTTAAGAAACATCATTTTCAGTACTAACACTTGGATTAATCCTCATGGGTCTCAACTGCATATGATAGAGGAACAGTGATTAAGTGTGTGGGTTGTAGGACCTTCTAGAATACCCAAGAATCTCCTTCCGGTACAACTCTTCCTCAGACAACAACTATCTATTCTGGGTAAATAGAAAAACAACCAAATAAGGATCCTGGAGAGTTAACCAAAGCAGGCTAGAATGAGAGGGAAGTCAACACAGAGGGAAAAGAAGTAGGACTGAGTGAGTTTCTCATTTTTAAATGGCCTTTATCCTGAGGGCATGCTCAGTCTATGCTACGTAGGGCATTTCAAACTATGATATAAAGCCCATAGTTTCATTGGTAAGAATAGAGTATAGGTTCTGAGGTAAACATGTGGAAAAGTGAAATAGAGGAAATACCCCCCCCAAAAAAGGCAGAGAGAGAAAGCACCAAATTCTATCTATCAACTATGCCCAAATCACTGGCTGACCCCATTACCATACATGCATGTAGCAAAGTCCACTGAAGTATAGAAGGACTGAAGTGAAATATTCTACCTAACACAGGAGAGACAGAATTTTACAATTTGAGTTCAACCAAATTAACTACCTGCTTTTAAAAAAAAAAAAAAAATCAGTACTCTTCAGAGGAACATAGCAGAATCTAACATTTCAATAGCATATTATTCACAATACAAGTCTATAATTGAGATTATTTATTATTCCAAGATACAGGGAAATATAACTTACCCTTAAGAGAAAAGAAAATCAATGAAGACTAATCCTGAGTCGGCCCAGACATTGGAATTAGCAGACAAAGATTTTAAATAGCTCTTATAACTAGGCTAAAAACATAAAAAAAATATGTGTGAAATAATTGAAAAGATTGGAACTCTCAGCAGATACAGGGAAATTATTTCAAAATAAAACAAATAAAAATTCTAAGATTTAAGATATGACATTGGAAATTAAATTTTTCACTGTATGGGATTAGTCACATAAAGGAGGTAACAAAGTAAAGACCCAGTGAACTTTAGAATAGGTCAACAGAAATTATCCAGTATGAATAATCGAGAGAAGGAAAGAAATGAAAAGAAAATTAAGAGTCTCAGAAACCTACAGGACAGTATCAAGAGGTCTGATGTATATGTAATTGGAATCTCAGAAGAAGAAGAGAGACAATGGAAGAAAGAGAAAGAAAGAAAAATCAAATATTTCTCAAATTTGGTGAGAGATATTAATTCATAAATTCCAGAACCTCAGCAAATACAAAGATGGATTAATACAAATAAAAGCACATTTAGGCACATCATGGTTAATCTGATGAAAATCAAAGATAAAAAGAACATCTCAAAAGTAGCCAGAGAAAAGTCATATATCGCATACAGAGCAACAATGATTTATATATCCACTCATTTCTTATCAGAAAGAGTGGAGGGCAGAAAGAAGTAGAGTAAAAGCTTTAATATTCGGACAGTATGGGCGGCATCAGAAAACATGATTTAAAATTTTATCTCTCCCACTTAATATCTGTATAGCCTTGAACAAATTGTTTGATAGTCCATATCTTGAAACGTTTCCCTTTTAACTAATCATGTTAAAATTTATCTATCTCATTAGGTTGTTGTGAATATTGCATAGGTTACTAATTCATGTATAGTATTTAGCACTTAGTACATCATACTAGCAAGATCGTTTGCTATTATAATCAAACGTTAATATTTGTAGTCAATTTAAATACCTCAACTTTAAATTTTCATAGATAATTCCATATGTATAAAGGCAAGGAAACACATTTTTTAATCCAAAAAATAAGAGTAATTAATTCAAATTACCAATAGCAGCAGGAGTGTGCCAAAGAAAGAATGATTTCCAAAGGGACAATTTTTCATACATCCTCTGCGGCAGGAGTTAAACAGTTTCACAGCAAGGGAGACCCAGTTCTCTTGAGCAGCTCCTGGTTGACTAGAACAAAATTTCTCACTTTCTCACCTCAGGCTTCTGCCTGTATCTATTCCCCAGTGCAAGTAATTAGCAATCAAATTCTTAATTACTCAATTACTCCAACCCACAAGGCTATCCAAATAAATCAATTAATACACCTCTCACAGAAGAGCTCATGTTTACAATGTAACACAATATTGTTCTGGCAAATCAGGATTGAGCCCTGCAGACTCAGAGTTTGATCATCATGGCCCCAGTCCACTGTGCAATCTACACTGAGCTTGACAGAAACAGAAGTAGGACTCTAAACTTATAGTTCCTTCCTTATTTTTTTCTCATGTAAAAGGTAGTCAGGGAAATGGGAGTCAAATGGATGAGTGGCTCAATCACCTGATCTTAGATACTGATTTTCAAATTTATTTTTAATTATATATTTTAAAATTTATCCCTCATTTCATTTGCCACATTTGTCTTGTGCTTTGTGTCACTTTCTCAGCTAGATCCTTTGGGGCGCATCCAGATACCTCTTACAGAGGATAGCTCTTAAGTGTTCCCATAAAAAGAAAGAAGAAACGAAGAAAAGGAAATTGTAACTATGTAAGGCAACCGATATGTCAATTAGCTTTATTTCAGTGATCATTTCATATGAAATCATCATTTTGTACACCTTAGATATATGCAAAGTTTTATTTGCCAATTATATCTCAATAAGGCTGGGGAAAAATATGCCCCTTTACATAGTAATTACATTACATTACGTAGTAATGTAACTCTTTAAACCTCAGTTTCTACAAAGAGCATCCATCCGTGCTTGTTAAACTTCAGTATACAAATGCATGTCCCAGGGATCTTGGGAAAATGCAGTTTCAAATTCCATAGAGGGGGCATGGGCCTAGAGGTTCTGCATGTCTCACTAACTTGCACGTTCTGCTGATGCTATTAATCTAGGGGGCAGACTTGGAGCACAAAGAATGTAGAATAAGCATTCTTATCGTGCTCACTTCATGGGATCATTGAAGTTGCTATGAGATCTTTGTAAAGCAATGCAAATAACACACTTAGCAAGAACTAATTAAATTGTAAAGTTTATTGTTAGGGACCTGCCTATAAGGACCAGAGTCTTATGAGGACAGAGGAGGTCAAAGATATAACAGGATGGAGATCTACAGGAGAGATAACTATTAGACAAACATCACTAGATACAGATTCTAGAACTGGTTTTACCACTAATAGATTTTGAAAGCTTGATGACAGCATCACTTAGCCCCTTTGGGCACCTGTTCTTTACCCATTAAAACAAGTCATCGGTGTATTACCTTCAAAATTTTTGTCCTACTCAAGTGCTAAATTACCTTTTATTTTTTATTGACTTTCAGTCAAATCAGGTTTGAAATTTAGCCTTATCCTAAGCAATACTATCTAGAAACCATAGGTGAGTAATACTAGCTGTAGATAAGTATTATTCTAACAGATTAAAATAAATATATAACTACTATAATAAGAACAACTCCTCCATAGAGTCCCTAGGACACCATCTCATATTCCACCAACCATAGGCATTCTGAGAAAATAATGGATTAGTTAATCCCACAATTCTTCAAAGAATCAAGAATTAGGAGATTTATGGTCCCAGGTGATCTGGATACCAGGTAGAAGGAGAGGGACTTTGTAGAGGAGGTACCGTGTAAGCTGAGCCTTGAAGAATAAGTAGGCTTTAAGTTTAGATAATGGGAAACTAAAATTTGGCGTGTGTGTGTGTGTGTGTGTGTGTGTGTGTGTGTGTTTTGGGAGGGTAGGGAGTTGCTGTGTAAGGAGAGAGAGAAGAGCATTCAGGATATGGGCAGCACCAAGAATTAAAACAAAGCTCAGAATTACACTGATACACTGGAGAGAAAAAGGGATCTGTTGCTTGAAGATAGCTTGAATGGTAACACCAAGGCTAGAGAAAAACACTTATGCTGGAGTCCATAATGGGTTTTGTCATCATTAACTCTTTTTAGGATTCTGTTGAAAACTCTAGACACTCTCCCAAGAAAATGCATGTACATAACACACACACATATGTACATGCCTGCACATACACACTTACAATATTTTGCCACAATATCGGAAAATGTTTTTCTCTATGGCCAATAGGTGAAAAATCTAGAGATCTATCAGTCCAAATGCCTAATGGTAGCAATTTTTGGAAAAGTACAACTTAGAGGACTTGAAATTTTGTCCAGTGTTTCAGCATCATGTGGTTCCATCTGATTTATGTAGCTCCTTTATGATGCGTGACAAAGAACACGACTCAAACTGGCTTACGCAAAAGAAAACATGAAACTAATATGTAAGAGTAGATTATTAAATCTTCAGATGAAGCTCCAAATACTGTCACAAGAGTCAGTCTCTCTCTAGACTCTGCTGTGCCCCCTGTAAGCCTCCAAGTTTATACTTGGGAGCAAGATGGTGCATAGAAGCTCCAAACCTGAGTTCCCTCAGATTCAAGTTATCTTGAGGCAATAGTCCTGAATTTTCTCGAAGGTCTACACATCTTCTACTGGGGTCATATTGTTCCCATGAAGCTGACTCTACTCAAAGTCTCAAATGTGTCATGTTCCTCAGTCTTGGCTAATCTGAGACCAATTCCTTTGGTCACATGGATTGACTTAGAGATGATCATATGACCTATAAGAGTTTTTGAGGTGCCATGAAAATTTGTTGAGACTTGTGAGAGAGCAGACACCAGAGCAGACACTCTTTCCCTCTGGGTGGGAACAGGAGAAGATGCAAAGTTTGGAGCTGCTGCAGCCACCATGCAACCTTGAGAAAAGAATCTAAGCTTGGAACCAACATGTAGGAGTGTAAGTGAGAAAAAGGAGACAAAGAATGAGAGAGAAAGAGAGAGAGAATATACTAGTGACATAATTTTATCCCCTGATCAAGTTGTACCTGAACCTTAATAGCTCTGATCATTTTAGTTATATAACCTACTTAATCTCTCTTTTGTTTAAGGCAGTTTGGTTAAGACTTGTAAATGAAAGATGAGTATTTGGCACTCACCACCTGTCATGGATCCGTCAAAAATATTCTCATGGTTACAAGTGCTCCCAAATAGATTATTTCAAAAGCCCCTCCAGCACTGAACTTTTTTGTAACACATGTGGTAAGATGTCTATTTAAAGCTTTTGGGTGTCCCAAGGATCGGCCTCCTGTTTCATGTTGAGACTGCTGCCCTAAAATCTACATTACTGAATATATCAGAAAGTTAACTGAGGCCTTTAAGATCCACATCTATGGGAGTGCCCGGGTGGCACAGGTGTTTGAGCTACTGACTCTTGGTTTCAGCTAGGGTCGTGATCTCGGGGTCCTGGGATGGAGCCCTGAGTCAGGCCCTGAGCTCAGCATGGAGTGTGCTTAGGATTCTTTCTGACCCTCCCCACCTCAAATAAACAAATAAAATCTTTAAAAAAAGATCTATATCTATGACTTGCTCAGACACCACTGTAATTAATTGTGGACTCTCAGTTTTAATTTGGGAGCTAAAAATATTTCAGGGCTTGACTATTTTCACAGTCTTTATAGGATGCTCATTTGAGAGCAATTTCTAATGCTCTAGTTTTTGTTTGTTTACAAAATTATTGAGTATACACAATTAATTCACATGCTTTTATACTAGAATAAGCTGAAAAGCATCCCAGTTCATAGACACTGAGGCCATAAAATGCAATACAAATTAAGTAGTGATTTAGGCAATGTATTAGCTCAGGAAGAGTTAGACCAGGTGAGTCATAGGGATTTAAGAATGAATTTTGGGTCTGGAATCCACAGGCAGTTCCTTAGGTAGTTGGGTTCTCAGTGTGATTTAGCCTAATTTCTTTGACAGTTGAGTAATTGACAGGAGGAGAAAGCAAGGTGGTAAGTACCACAGGGGAAGACTAGCACCTACTTACCTCCCATCCGCCACTCGCATCAGCTGGTCTCCACTAAATAATTACTTCTTTTCCTCTAACCAATAGAACCTAACAATTTTTCCCATCAGTTTTAATCTTCTTTCTGTAGATTAGCTTTTTCTTAGAAGGAAACTATTTTCCTTATTTATTTTTACATGCCCTGACTTCAGTCATTTCAAGACTTCTGTGTCTGGGAATGCACGCATTGTTTCCTTCTGCTGAGCCTATTTTCTTAGGCCTGATGTATTTCAGAAATGATAAATCTTCTATTTACTTTGGTCTGGCCTGAGATCGCCGTGATATTGTCACTGTAATGGAAGGGAGGCATATTCGGAGGTGAAAAGCAGCCTAGACTCCAATCAGGGTGCTGGGAACAGGTCCCTGCCTTTTCTATGAAATGATGCTGTGACTTCTATCCCGCAGTGCTTCTGCTTCCTATATGAGAAACTACTCGGGTCAAACATTCCTGCCTCGCAGAAATGTTGAATGAAAACTGAACACGCTTGAGTGCATCCCAGGTCTGAACACCAGAGAGGGGATAAACTACTGTGATTCACATACCTAGAGAATCGATGGGGGCCGTGGCAGGACAGAGAGGTTCCATTCAACCTCTTAGCTACTTTCTTTGGGCCATTTGTAATAAAACTCAGGGCAGGAGACAAAACGGCGCATCCTTGGAATCCTGTACCATTCTTTATATACTTTCTGAAATAGACTTTATATCTAATTTTAGAGACCTTTTCCTACTTACTAAATCCAGTGTAAGTTCCCGTGTGATTTCATACAAACCCCAGAAGGCTCCAATCAAATCAAATACCAATCAAAGTTGAAATTACGTGACCGTGGAAGCATCTAGAAAAGCATGTTCTCTGCCAGCTTGGCTTCTCTTGCCTCTTCTTAATCACGCTGCCTTCCAGGGACAGATGTCAGGGGAGATCGCTAATGCGTGGTGCCTTTTCTTATCAATACCACTCAATATCGCTTTCCCCAGGAAGTTCCCTCATTCACTTTCCTCAGAGAAGTGAGCATCTCCATTTAACTTGATCCTGGGGACAGAAGCTGTGGATGGACGCAATTTACGAGGAAGAGAGAAGGTTGAAGGCCACCCATAGATTTATTGGAAAATAAAAATAAAGCAAGTCCAGATGTGACTCATTTTTGAGACATGCCGTAAATATGCCTGATTTGTTTCATTTATAACAGAGAAGATGCCCAAGCTTACACCAGAGTTCTTTTTTCTTAAGTGTGTTACTCAACTTCTCTCTATTCCTTTAAGGGAGACCTACAGCTAGAGTTTAGGGTGATTGATGAGAGTTTGAATATCATGGTTCTTTCAATACCCAGTTGGTTTTGTAAATTACCACCTCTGCACAAGCTAATCATTTCTCACCATGACCTCCTAAAGAGTTTTACCTGTTGGTAACTATTTCCTACCTTTGCCATTTTTAAGGCCAATATCTAACATGAAGGGATTGATGACTTTTATAAATACGTGTAGTGTTATTGCCTGAAATACTGAAAGCAACACATAAAAAAAAAAAAAAACCCTGCTTCTTATAGTTCCTACTATATTGAAGAGGAATGTTATCAACCATCTGGGTCATCCATGGCCGCCTAAAAAGCATCTTTACATCTGTGTGAAGTGCGTGTGTGCATCGATGCACACACAGAGATATATGTTACCTCCTTGACACTCAAAGTATGGCCTGTGGACCGGGAGGATTGGCCTCCCCTGGAAATTTGTTGCAGATACAAAGTCTCAGGCCCTGCTTCAAAATGCAGAATCCTCATTTTCACAAAATTTCCAGGTGACTTGTGTTCACATTAGAGTTTCAGAAGCACTGCCTTGGAAGTATTATGACAATTATGTTAATAATAAAATGAGAGAGAGCCTTAAGCATGAAGAACCCACATTTCCCGTAGTAAAATGGATCGTGGATGTTCAAATCTGTCTTTGGTTTCTGGTGTGATGATATCAGAGCAAGGTGTGCTCATTGGGACAAAATGCAAATTGTCACTCTTTTTCCTCACTCAGTCATTCTTTTTAAGCTGCCAGTGGGAACAAATCTTATAAAGCATGCATAGCTGTCTCCAATTAGCTGATGAAAAATGACGTCTATGCCAGTGGGGTCTGGACTGCTCATGACAGCCACGTGCTCGGGTCCCAGTCCTTAGCTTTCCTCCTCAGCAAAGCCCAGTCATATAAACTAGGTGTGAGGACTCTCTTCCGATGAGCAAATACTGTTTCCTTATCCACCAACCATTACTTATTATTTTTTTCTTCTGAGTGAAAGGAAACTGCTTATTTCCAATACCTTCAATTTCTGAAAATCAGGGTAAAAAAGATAGAAAATGTGACAAAATGCGTCTGCCCATAAACAGAACACTTTTTTTTTTTTTTAACCAGGGTGTCATTGTTGATTCAACTGGGTGTGGTGTTTCAGAGGTAAGCCTCTCTCCAGGGAAATAAAGGCTACATTCCTCTAAAGTGGGAAGCGGTTTGAACTCCATGTTCTGTGTGCTTTGAAAGAAACAGAAATGGAAGTTACTATATTTAAGTTGGCATCAAATTTAGCCGAGTCAACATCATTCCAGTAAAATATCTTTGAAAAGATGGAAAAAGAAGAAAACTGGCATTATAACCACAAATGGTCATTATCACCAGAAGAACCGATTGCCAGGCCCTGAGGGAAAATTCAGCTGTGGTAACATGTCCTGTGTGTGGGGAAGGAGGGGGCTAGACGGTCTGCCTTGCATTGAAGTTCTGGAACCTGGCCTTAGGTTTCATAAAAACAGAAGATGAGGCAATTCTCCAACTCTGATCACCTTCTATGCCTGCTTAGAGACAGTGGCTCACAAGAGACAACAGAGCAAAAAGTGGGGCGGGGCAGAGCAGAGGAGCCATTGCCCTGCTAGGGAAATAATCTCCCTAAAGGACTGTGTTGGTAACAGGAAGCTTTGTGGTCACAGCTTGCTAGAGGCGATAGATGTTTTTTTTCTCTGTAGTTTTCAAAAACTTCATTCAATCAGATTTAAGCAATGTGGGTAGAGGAAGATTTTACATTCAAAGAAGATCATTTTCCCCCATTGCCCCATTTGTGAAACCTTTCTGGTTGTATTTGTCCCTCCTTTCTTCCCATAGAGGACGAGCCAGTAATTTAGTTGATGAATGGCAAGGGTGGGGGGTGTCTCTGATTTTGATTGGCTGGAGCTAAACTAATAAGACTTTGAGTCAGGGGACACAATCCTTTCCCACTTCTTCTCCTCCAGAGAGCTAGAGGTGGAAGGCAGACAAGTTGGTGGGCTGTATGGATTGCATGATTGGCTCTCACACGGTTATCGTCTTCAACCTTGATGTGTTTAGTAATGCAACTCGCGTTTGGCTCTTCAACTTGCTGACTATTTTGTCTCCTCTCACAGTTGGTTCAGAACTTGAACAGGAAAGAGAGGTGATGCTTTTGCGTCTCAAAGAGCACAAGAAGATATAGTCATAAACATTAAATATGAATAATTAGGTTAAAATAAATATATTAGGTTAAAACGAATATGCCAGGTCAAATATATTTGGTTAATGTTATTGATACATTAATTCAAGCTGGAGATCTGGAAAAAAGACTTGACTGAGGAACTCTCACTGAAGGATGTGAAGACATTTACATAAAATTCAGAAAAAAAAGTGTGTTTACGTATTTTTTCTAAGTGAGGTTGTATATGCAGTTACTTTCCTGTGTGTGCATTTTATAAAGCAGTGATTTGTTAAATCAAAACATTTTATATATTGTATAGAGATTTTTTTTTCATTTTTAAATATACTGGATGCCTGAAAAATGAAGTGGTCTGGGTCTCTCTTGACCTCTAAAAGAGCTGGATAGGACCCTTCTGATGTCCCTGGGAGCTAGGTCAAAGACCATCCCCAACTCAAAGACGCCTCAGTTCATTCAAATGAGTAAAGAGGAAAACAGAGTGTTGTCTAGAAAAAAATCTTAAAAACTCTACAAAGGAAAAATGACCCTGAAGTATCATAAAGACTACACCTCTGGAAATTATTTGTGCAGGAACTAGCAGAAATTTGCATGAATGTGTTTATTGTCCTCAATAAAATGCAAAAAGACATTCTCTGAAACAAAAGCAGGAAGTCATGAGGTAAAAAAGGCACGAAGCAGTTCATTTATATCAGAAGGGATGGATGAGATTAGGGAGCAGTTCAAGGAAATTTAAAATAAAGAAGCAGAATTATAATCCACACTGTAGACACTGAGGAAGAGAGCAAAACACATCTTTGACATAAAGGATAAATGTGAAAAGTTTTCTAAGAATATAGAAAAAGGAGTCGCTAACGTGAAATCGATTCAGAGATACGGAATGAAGATTTAAGAGATCTGTGCTCAGGGTTTCAAAGAAAAGACCAGAACAGAACTAACAGCAAGTATGGAAAACTATTATATCTACTTATCATGACAACAACAGTAATCTCTCAGATCGTAGGAAAATGTAAAAGGGAAAACTGAAAGAGTGCACTGCGTTCTCAGGAAAATCAGAGAGAAGAGAACTGCAACCAGGTACGTAGAGTTGTACTTTTTAAATTATGTGGTGGAAGTAAAATAACACCTAAGGATCCTAGTGAAGAAAATAGAAAGTTCCCTAATAAGGGAAGACAAAGCAGGCTGGCTTCAGAATTATCTACAACCTTCTGAGTCATACAACAAAAGGTCAGCTGCACAGTTTAGAGACGATATGTGGTCCATCCAAAAACCATTGCCCTGCCATAGTTGCTCAAGGCAATTTTTGGGTAATCCAGGGCTCAGGAAGTATAGCATTCTTGGAGGAAAAAAACAAAACAACAATGATACGTGAATATGCACTTCATTTATTGAAGGATAAAGCAAAATTAAGAGCTTGAGAACAGGGAAATCTTCATATAAAAGTATTAGAGGCAAACACTTAAACCAATCAAGCCTAGTACTACTACTACTTAATTGTATAAATCTAGACATCAGATTAAAGGTATATATCAAAAATTACTCTTGAATGAAAATGTTTATAATAGCAAAAAATAGATAACCTGTGCTAAAAAAAAAAGTGCAATAGAAAAAATAACCCCTTGGCTAAAAAAGTTGGTGTAAATTCAGAATATCACAGCACTGTTGTTAACTAAAGGTTGAAGAACACACACACATGCATATACTCATACATGCATGTAAAAGTCTAATATGATGTCATTGATACAATTTATTAAGTCTACTGTAAACGGTCAACATCAACGACTCAGATCATTTGAGTTGCAGAGAACGTGATCATAAGAAGGCAGAAAACAATGACATATGGATTACAATAATAAATAAAATGAATGCTATTAAGATAGAATTTATTTGCTAAAAAAGTATACTACAAGATGTTTACAAGAGAGAAACTAAAGGATTTTGAAAGGTTCTGAATAAAATGATAGGCCAAGAAACTCCAGTGGTTGTAGAACCAAAGGAAACTGAGGTTTCAATATTAATGTAGGATGAAAGCATCCAAGTGGAAAAACAGTAAATGGTAAACAGGATCCTTTGTTTATTGACAAGGGGTACTATCCTCAATACAGAAAAAGCAAACACAAAACTTTAAGAATTGATATTAACTCTCATTGTTTTGGAAAGAGAAGAAAAATAAGACATGTCTCCCAGACTTAAAAATATATAATTGAGAGGGCAAGAAAACATTGAAGCAAATAATTATAATTCCAAATGCTTCATGCATGCATCCAACCATTCATTCAACAAATATTATCTCAGACACTTTGTATGTGAGGCAGTTTCAGCATTGGGAATACAGTGGTGACAGTCGATTTTGTACAAAAGACAAGGATACTACAAATACAGAACAATGGCAGGGCAGGGGGAGGAGTTGAGGAAGGTTTTGGTGAGGAAACGCTGAAGCGAAATCATTTATTTCCCATTAGATTGGTAGAAACTGTTTTTTGGAGTGTGTCCCTGCAATGTTAGGGACAGGAAAAGAAACATACTCAACAGTGGACCCAAAGTTTATATCTCACAAGAAAATGGTTGTTTACGTTATTTTTTAAGACTATGGCCCAAGAACTGCTCCCTTCCAGGTCATGGGCCCACAGATGTGTCCAAGCTTCCCTGATACACCTCCCCCCATTCCCAGCACAGGTGTGCAGGGAGAGTAAAGTTGTTCGAGGCAGGGCGTTCAAGGTTCCCTCATCTGCCTGCCTCTTTGGCCTCGGATGACACACAGAGAAAGGATGGTTTGAGCTCCTCCAATGTGGACCTCCCAGTGGTGTCTGTGGTCCCTTCCTCTGGTCCTGGCACCCCAGCCCCCCGTACTGAAAACATTCGACAGAATAGAACCTTCTTTTCTTGCATTAACTAACAGAAGTCCTTTCAGAGTAACAAAGAGTACACGTGGACTTTGACCACCTGAATTAGATGGGTAGTGACGAATTTCTTGTTGGGACCTCTATGTCGTCGCAGAAGGTGACTACAACCAGTGTCTACACCGAGACAGAGATCAATTCCGTGCTTAGTTTGACCTCTTGCTGTTACTCCTGATTTCCCTTCCATAGAATCCTTTAGAAGTTGAACATGGTGCCTTGGTCGATTTCCCTTTGGGCCTCTCTGAGATCTTTCATCATTTCCAAATAATAACTGAGCTTGATGACACGCGCTCATATTTAGGAGAAACCCTTTCAGGGGAGACTTCAGGGAGACGGTACACGGTGTTCCCATCCAACAGGTGTTAAGGAGGGGTGCACTGTTCACGTCCCCTGGTCTGTGACATCACTGATGGTCAAGAGATTGTGCATTGTGCATCACTCTCCTCTTCCAAGCTGTGAAATGTTCTAGTTTCCGAGTCTGGGTTTCATTTTATTTTATTTTAGGGAAGGGAATTTTGAAAAGAGTTCTCTTTGTTCCATTACAGTAATTTTCGGAGCTCTCTTCATCTCTTATTAAGTCGTTCTGTGCCTTCTCTCAGAGCACAGTGTGACTGAAGCATTAATTAGCCTTCAGAGATCCTCAGACATGCTTCTCTCAGCAAAGATCTGACATTTGGGGACTGTCAGTCACTGGGAGTTATACTGAATAAAAAATCCATATTAAACATTTCCATCGAGGAGTTTATGCACACTGAGGGAGGGGAGTGGGGCTGAGGAGGGTGGAAGGAAGTCAGTTTAACTTATTTTATATATTAGACAACATAGGGTAAATGACATTTGGAATTAATGAAGCATGTAATCATAATTACATGGTTGGTTCATCATCGTACCTCCAAAATTGTGCCTGAAATCAGCTAATGGCATAACACATGTACGAATCTAAGTTCAGAGCCTGTCTCTCTTGGAGTAAGTGTTTGATGGCTCACCCATCATTGTCAATAACAAGTGACAGAAAATAAACCAGCCTCTGGCCAATGAGGTTACAGCAGCAGGATGAAGAAAAATTGCATATTACCTTCTATTCCTGACTTCCCAGCTGGAGAAAGGTCGGATGACATGGAGGAAAGTTGATTTCATAGGAGCACAGAGCCCTCCCATGGTCTTCCCCCGGGTAAATGCAAAGGAAGGAGAGAGGAAACTAGTGTTTATTAGACAGCCACCAAGTGCCACAGGCACACCCACTCTGATCACTCCAGTACATGAAGCCCAGTACCTCCCATGTAATCGACGCTCAATACACATTCAAATAGATGAGTAAGTGCCTGACTTTAAGAAACGGAGATATGCATGTGTGCATATCCATGTGCGTGTCAGTATAGAAGCATAGAGGGGCGGGGCGCCTGGGTGGCTCAGCCTGTTAAGCAGCTGCCTTCAGCTGGGGTCATGATCCTGGGGTCCTGGGATCAAGCCCCACTTCGGGCTCCCTGCTCAGTGGAGAGTTGGCTTCTCCTTCTGCCTCTACCCCCTACTGATGCTCTCTCTCTCTCTCTCTCTCATCTCAAAAATAAAATAAAATCTTAAGGAAAAAAAAAAGCAGTATAGAGGGGTTATAAAGAGCATGACATTCTACATTCAGTAGACAGGCTCATGACCAGGCATCACATAATTAAATATAGGAAACTTTATTGGGGCACCTGGGGGGCTCAGTCAGTTGAGCGATCAACTCTTGATTTCAGCTCAAGTCATGATCTCAGGGTCATAAGATGGAGCCCCAGGGCCAGCTTCACACTCAGCGGGGAGTCTGCCTGAGAGTCTCTCCCTCAGCCCCTCCCCTGACTCGCACATGCGTGTAAGCGTGCAGTCTCTCTTTCTCTCTCTCTCAAATAAATAAAATATAAAATAGGGAACTATAAAAAATAATCAAAAATAAATAGACGAATAAATAAACTATGATGAGCTTTGTCACAGCTTCTCCTTTTCACTACCAATAACATTCTTCCCACCATCTCATAACCCCTGCTTCCCTGTAGTAAACCTCCAGGAAAAAGATCTTGCCATTTCCCTGAAAAAAAACACGTTTGAGGAGACCACCCCCCCCCAGATTCAGATCCATACGTCATCACTGGGCATTTTGATACTTGGCCTAGATCCCTTATGATGATAGTGGTGTATTTTCTCTGCCTGTGGAATGGAAGTTTGGCAAGAATGTTTATGGTGTATGAACAGCCAGGATGACCTACAGGATGCCATCCAGAGCCTTGTCCCTCTGACAGGAAGCCCAATCACACATGGCTGGCCCATTTTCATGGTATCCATGAGGATGGACAACTGTTCTCTGCACATATCAATTTTCACCCCTGATTTATTACATCATTTTGGGCTCTGAATATCTTGGCATTCCACAGACTAGCTCTGTAAACACTATGTATGTGGTCTGGTGTCACAGAGAGAGCATGAACTAATCTTGTACTCAGCTGTATATCTAATCCTAAGGAGCCAGTCCTGGTATTTCCTCTTTCCCATAATTAAAAAAAAGAAAAGAAGAGAATATTTGTGTATCATTGCTCAGATGTCTAGTGGGAAACAACAGCAGACTCAGAAACTTCAAAGAGCCCCATAGCTAGGCAGGATTTGTAGCCACAGAGTGAAATTCACACCCAAACTAATGAGACAGAGAGGGAGCAGAAGGGAATAAATACCCCAGCTTCTTTTTTCTTTGGTTCTCTGAGTTTTTGCTGGGGCCTCCCAGTTGGTTGGTTGATCAGTGCTGGACCCTGAGGTGCACAAGGGCTAGGGCAGAGAGTGAGCAGAGAAGAATGTAATGTGAGTCTGGGGCAAGAGGCCAACAAAACATGAGCAGAACAATTTTATCTTCTCCTGCCCTGGTTTCCCTCCCTTCCCTTCTCTCTCTCCTCTAATTTTTATAAACTTCTAGAAACATGCTACCTTCACGTGCTTGCCTCCGACTGCACGTTAACCCCATGAACCCAGCATTTGCTTCCCCTCCTGCTCTGAAGCTCCCTCCGGCAAAGTCCTAGAAGCCATCTTGCTGTTCAGTCCAGGAGGAATTCTTTAATTCTCATGTTAAAAACCTGCTCTCACCTTGTGCACTCTTCTCTTACCCCTCTTTGGGTTTTTGCACTCATTGTAAAAATCACATTTACAGCAAAATAAGACAAACTACAAACACCATCCAAGACCAAAATGGTGGCTGGCCATACCGTCCTGTATTCTATTTCAGATTTCTATGTGTTCATCTTTCCTTCTATTCCTTATGGAATTTCCACCAATTTCTTTCTGCTATCACCCTTCTTCCTCTTCCCTTCAACCTCATCCAACTAAGGCCAGCAACATTAGCAGCCTGGTGTGTGTTCTTCCAGATCTTTCTCCATGGCCCATGGAGACTTATGCAAAAATATATACACCCATCTAAGGTGATTTTAACATGATGGGTTCTTTACCCAAAAATGACTGAAAATAGAAAATGATATGTGTTTCTCTAAAACTGGCTTTTCTCCATTCCCAGTATAGCATGTGAATTCTTTAAGTTGATATATATGGTTAGAACTTATTTTGGATTACATAACTGCATGATATTTTACTCTGTGACTGTCCAGGTGATCCTCAGGGTTAATAGAGCGGCTCCTGCTGCTAGGTAGGTGTCCCCTCCTCCTTATATTCAACATGAACCCTTCTTTAGTCAAAAGCAAAGAACCTTTAGAAGAGCATTCAAATTCCTTCTGGAAATGCTCTCTCCTGTGATTTCTGATATCCCTTCCCCCTGGTTTTCTCCCTTGAGCCACTTACACGAAATCCTTTTGCTCAGTTTCTCTCCTTTCTTTGCATTTATGTATTGATCAACTTTTTCAGTGATAACACCTCATCACAAACAACCCTAGAATCTTAGTGGCTTACAGTCACAACATTTATCAGAAAAGACTGGTTTTACGTCTCTAGTCCATCTTTGGTAGGTCACTTTGCCTGGAGTCAAATTTTATTTGTATTTTTGTGTGTTACTGTGTTTCATGCAAATTCTTCCATGTTTTAATTTGCCTGGAGCCTTTCTTAAAGTCCTTCTATGCAGACAACTCTTTATACATATAAAGTTGTTCCTAGAAACTAGTGTAAGGTTCTGTGATGAGGAACAAATGGGAAGCAAGCTTTATCTTTCTTCAAACACCATAAGGAGCCCAGGGCTGGATGAACCCCCCTCGCTCATGGTCCTAGAGGGCCCAGTAGACTTTTCCAACTTCACAGTCAATTTTAATTCTTCAATAAATAAAAGCACTGTGTTTTGCAAATGTTGACTTTCATCCTATGAAAACTGATCGACACGATATCTCACTTGAACCTGCAAAAGAACCAAAACACATTAATTAGAGTGTCTTGAGACAATACATAGCACACAGAAGTCAGTTTATATACTTTTAGTGAGGTATATTTAAATCTGCACCATGACGATGAGTGTGGTGGGCGATGCTCCAACCAGGAAAAGCAAGGTTGCCCAAGTTTTAGGTGCGAGAGGAGAGTTTAGTAGGGTTCCAGCTGTGGAGTGGGAAATTCTTGTGATGGATAATACCAAGAGCTAGAGTGAAAAAATACAAGAAAGTGGGAGGAAAACCAAGGCTCAGTACCAAGGAAAGCACATTAAATCCCAAGTCAGCTGTGAACCAGAATAGGGAGTTAAAGCAGAAGTCACAAAGCCAAAAATTGAGAACTCTGGGCAAGGGAGAGTCAGGGAGAT
Organism: Potos flavus; assembly: GCA_028534135.1. Lineage (NCBI taxonomy): Eukaryota > Metazoa > Chordata > Mammalia > Carnivora > Procyonidae > Potos > Potos flavus. The sequence continues at coordinate 116,349,503 of CM052885.1, forward strand.
GAGCAAAGGTCAGTTCTCCCAGAAATGCTCTCAAACACCAGGGCATCTCTGAGAGTGATAAAGGTCCTGGCCACTTTTATCTTTTGAATCCTGCCATATTTTAGATTGTATTAAATTCCCCATAAGAAGTAGAAAAATTGTGATGTCGTTTGATATTCACTTTTAAGTGACAAGTTTCCAAGTGATGGATTCCAAGTTGGAGGATTATTTTTCCTCTAGTCTTCTGCAATCAGCTTTCTTCCCTCCAATGCCCAGTTATTTGAATTGTCCTTACAAAACAATAAAGGCACCTGTTTCAATAGAGAAGTTCTGCAAATAGTACATTTTTATTCATTTTGCTAACATTGGTGTGTCCCTAATGTTCTGTGCTTTACAACTCCTAAAAATGATTCTGTGTATGACTTTCAAATAGAAAGTCGAATAGAAAGTCAGAGCCAAGTCACCATCCTGGCCCTCTTCCTGTCATTACACGTAGAGGTGGCCCAGGGCAGTGTCACAAGGAAAAGCCCCCTGAAGGTGTAATCAATCCTATCTTAACAAAAGCTTCCCAATGCAACATAAGTGTACTATTCATGAGATGGAAAATTTCTGGAGCAGTAATTTCTGGAGCACTGGGTTTGTCCAGTTCAGGGAATCAAGTTTAAAATTTAATGCTGTATCTTCTTGCAGTTTTACCAGTGTTTCTGTAACTGAGTACATAATCTCATTTGTACCCCCATGTCAGGGCCTGTGAGGTATGTGAAGCCTCGCCCAAGGCTCCTCGTCTCGTCACCTCTGTCTGCCCATCCCAGGAAAGATCTTATAAATCCCAGCTGGTAACTCATCTATATTAGCATGATGAGTTTGGCTGACCTCAAGGGTTAGGATCAACCCTATGAATTTATAGAGCCCTAAAAAAAAAAAAAAAAAAATGGATTTAACATTTCTGGTGCATTTCTGATAGGCATATTGCCTTGGACATATATTTTATTTATGCTTTTGTTCATTGGCTTATTTCGCTCTTTTGCATACAAATTCTTCTTTATGTTTTAATTTGCCTGGACTTGTTTTCAGGACCACATCAAGTCTAAAAGGGAACCTTTGACAAGAGTCTCTTCAATTTAATGATTATAGACAGATAATCAGAATAAATTGTGTTAAGTGTATTAATTATCCGATGAGGCAGTCTAATCAATTTCTCCAGGAGATGGCCAATGTTCTCCCTTGTTTTCTATTTGGAAGTCACAGCCAGAATCATTTTTCAGGAGCTGCAAAGCACAGAACATTAGGAACATACACATGTTAGCAAAATGAATGGCAATGTACTATTTGTAGAACTTCTCTGTTTAAACAGGGGCATTTATTGTTTTGTAAGGACAACTGAAGTAACTGGGCTTTGGAGGGAAGAAATCTGATTGCAGTAGACTAGAGGAAAAATAATCTGCCAACACAGCGTCCATCTCTTGGAAACCCCATAATATATAATCTAGCATCTTAAATTACTGTAAAAGTATATATATTTAAAGTGTTGTGTTTAAACTAGTTCCAATAATACACCTTTCAATATAGCTTTTGAAGTCAACTTTCAAATTTCTATAATATGGGAGCCTGGGTGGTCAGTTGGTTGGGTATCCAGCTTTTGGTTTCAGCTCAGGTCATGATCTCATGGGTCATGGGATGAAGTCCCACCTTGGGCTCCATGCTCAATGGGGAGTCTGCGTGGATATTCTCTCTCTGCTCCTTCCCCTGTGCTCTCTCCCTCTCAAATAAATAAATTAAATTAATTCCTACAATAGCTACATGTAATTCAAATCCAATGTAATCAACACAAATGATATGAAGCCTTACCACACACACAACCTACCTGTGCCATATGGAGTATTTATCCCTTTTTTCCATGTATTATTCTTGTTTATTTGCATCTCATCTACCAGAATTTAATCTCCATAAGAGCATGTATTAAAAGGGACTCTTAAAGCTATAAGTGACAGAAACCAGATTCCACTGACTTAATCGAACAAGGACTGTATTGACTCACATCCCTGGAATGCCAGGGGTATACTAGCTAAGAGAACTTGGAGAAAATTATGGGACAGGCTTCCATATTCTTTTATGTAAGCCGGGGATAACAATATAGGAATTTTTAAGAGAAAGAGATGACATAGTCATCGTCCAAGTCTTTATATTTAAAAAAAGATTAGGCATACACTCACTGTCCACTAAAATATTATCCTATCAATATTAAAATTATCATTTAAATTTAATTTTTTGAAGTTTAATATTTTGCCATGAAAACATAATTGATCATTCATATAATAAAATAATATAATATCTACTGACTTGGGTTCAAATATATAAAATAATGTTTAATTCAATGAAGTGAATTTTTTTAATAAAATGAAATTGAAAGGTGTCATTCAAGGAAATTCCATATTTGATCTTTTTTTTGTAAAAATATGTAGCTCTTTAATGTTAGGGTGGGTTGTTAATTTTGTCACTTGGTATAAATATTTAAAGGAGAGAGAAAAAGAACAATTCCATTTCTTTTTAAAGATTTATTTATTAGAGAGAGAGCCCATGTGTGAGCAGAGGGAGAGGCAGAGGGAGAGGGAGAGGATCTCAAGCAGACTCCCCACTGAGTGGGGAGCCTGATGCAGAGCTCAAACCCAGGACTCTGCGATTGGGACCTGAACCAAAATCAAGAGTCGGATGCCTTATCAACTGAGCCACCCAGGTGCCCCAGAACAATTCCATTTCTATTTATCCCTGACTCCAGGGAATTTAGAGATAATATTGTGGTAGAGCTATCATTTGTATATATAATATCAAGAAAGAATAAATATTAAATCTATTCCTTCCCTTTTCTTCTCCTTCATGTCTCTCTATATTTCTCCAGAGGTGTCAACTCTGATATGTTTTGCTATTACGACACCCCCAGGAAGGTAAAAGGGATTGGCATGCTGATCTAAGGAAGCTACCTGTTGATGATATTTTTGTTGTTATTTGAAGAGCTAGAATAGGCCTAGAAACAAATCTAATCCTTCATACTTGACTTAACAATAAATTTCATCATGTACAGCATTTGTTTTTATACATCAATAAAAATGAGATTCTAGAATGCTATTTAGCTTATGAGATGGTGAAAAAAATAAGCCCTACCACAGTTCTTTGGTGTGTTCCCCCATCAAAAATAATTCTGTCAGGTGTTAAATAGAGAAAGACTATTGCAGAAATAGTCTGGACAACACCAAATTTGATCCCTATGCACGTTTTGGAAGAACCAAGAATAGAAGGGGGGAAAAAAGAGCCCCAGGATATTCTGGGAAAAGCTAAAATGTCTGCATCCTAGAAGAAGCAACACCTGCCAAGTGAGATATTCAAAGAGGAAGCAATGAGCCAAGGCACTGTCATGGTCTTTTTCCTGTCTTTACACATAGAGGTGGCCCAGGTCAGTGTCACAAGAAAAAGCTCCCTGAAGGTGTGATCAATGTTAACTTAAGTAATCTTCCCTAACATTGTCTAGCTTTGTCTACTTCCATACTTTTTAAACATTCCTACTAAGAAGCCTCTAACAATGGAGAAAAACAAACTCATATCTTCAAGTGTGTGGAAATTAGCCCAAAGCAATATGTATCCTTTAAGCTTTGTTTTATGTTAAGAAGTAACTACATGGGGTGCCTGGGTGGCTCAGTGAGTTAAGCATCTGCCTTCAGCTCAGGGTCATGATCCCTAGATCCTGGGATTGGGTACCACCTTGGGCTCCCTGCTCAGTGGGGAGTTTGCTTCTCCCTCTCCCTCTGTGTGCTCTCTCTCTCAAATAAATAAAATAAAATCTTTTTAAAAAAGTAACCACATGTATATCTTAAATATATACATTTCTGTTTGTCAACTGTACTTCAATAAAGCTTGGAAAATGTAATTTACATATCAAATTTTGTACAATAGAAAAAACAGGCTTTCCTTAATGTCATGTGAAAATATTTACTCGAGTTTATTCCCACTCAACCAACTTTTCCACCACATCTTTAAGTAAAAATTCATGCTGTGGCTAGATTGGTGTGGCTATCATTTTAATATCAGTTTTATATTACTATTCCATAAGCACCAAGAGAACTGGAACAATGACTCATTTCTCCATTACCAAATCCCCCGGGCTGAGGCAGTATCTGGCACAGAGTAAATACTTAATAAATGTTTGTTGAGTGAATGAAAGAATTAGGTAATTAATATGCCATGCTTATCCTTTGGCTTCCCATTTTCCCAGCGCACAACCCCCAGAGGATGCGTACTTGCACTTGAAAAGCACTGCTCCATAGGATGTAAACTGAAGCCAAGATTCGGAATTCACAGAGACAAATTAATAGAACAATTTTCTTTTCACTTCTGTGATTTTATTAGCTGAATTATGGGCGCGGCTTATTTCATGGATCAGATGACCAAGCCTTCTAGGTCTATGGACTCAGTACTCAGCAATTAGCCAGTTAATATGATTAATGCTGACAGTAAAAATGAGCATCAATGTGGTCATGGGAGTCTCATGTTCCTGAGACTCGGGAACCACATCAAATCTGTGGAAGAAATGTTCTTTAGAAGGAATTAAGCTCCAGAGGAGCTCTCCATTGCCTCCATATGTCTTCTGCCCTCAAGTTCCCCCTCCTGAGCCTGGGGTCGATCAATATTTTTGCAGATCTTCATTTTCGGTCATATGGCAGATATGCTGTCAGTCTGAATTACCTCTAATTTCTTGAGCATTAGGAAGACGAGGCTAATATTACTGTTAAAACTTGATGACAAAGTACTGACTAAACAGTGAGCGTGATGACCCATGGTCATAGCGGAAAGAAAAGAATTGCTGATTTAAAATATCCTTTTACTTCAGAAATGCTCACTTTTTTAAGTGAGAGTTGCCTTAAAGAAATTCAACACCAAAATCAAATCAAATCAAATAATACAATAAAATCAAATAAAGTAAAAAATAAAATACATAATATAAAATACAAAATAAAATAAAATAACAGCTACGGGAATTTTTGCTTCCGTTCACCGAGGATATCTTAGCTGCTAAGTGATTGATAATATTAACCTATTTACCCCTCACAGCAACCCAGTGAGGGGAGTCATTTGTCCTCGGCACTGAAGACAGGACAGGAAGATTTGGAAGAGGTAAAGCCTCTTACTCAACATAACAGGTAAACCTGTGACAGGTAAACCCTTGGCAGAACAAGGGTCTCAGTGCAGATCTGCCTGGCTTGAAAGCCTGAGTATATTAATCAGATACTCATTGTGACTCTGTCTAACAAGTCCAAGAAGATGAGATGGACAAGACTTAGAACCATCACATGAGTGTGAGACTTTGGCACAAAGAGAACATGAATATTCTGGTAAATGTAGCCTGGTGGAAATGGCATGAATCTGAATTGGAACCAGATCCAATTATCTGAATAAAAGAGTGAAATGCTGTTATGCAAACCTCTTGGGTGAGTTTTAATATCTGCAAACACCACTGCTAGTCTCTCATTGTACTAGAAAAACTTGCTATTGAAATAATATGATTTGAAAGTTTCAGTTACAAGTCCCCATTCTAAATGCCCAGCAGCATGACTGGTTGGTTTGTCAACTTGGGTGAAATTTCACCAGTGGGTTAAGACTCCTTCTCATTTTTAAATCTCTCTTCACAATACAAAAATTTCCCATAAAAGGCAAGACATAATTCTTTGAAGACCATGTTCCCATTTTAAAACCAATCCTTTGGAGTGATGTGTATATGCCAAAATCCTAATTTATTTATACAACCTCAAGTGGGTTTTTATCATCTCCATTTGCAGAAAGGTAAAGAAATTTCCTCAAGGACAGCTAGATAAGACATGATAGAGCCCAGATGTTAACTCAAGTCCTCAGCTTTTCCCATTATAAATTGTCATACCTTGTAAGGGAATTTAGAAGTAACTGCTGTGCTACAGCCCTAGAAAATGGGGCACTGAATAGTAAGTTTTGGTAAGATTTATCAGTAGAAGATAGAACCTGACAAGGGTACATGTTAAGGCAATAGTCACAGGGGCAACATGACGATCCCAAAGGCTGACATCAAATGAGAAGCCAACTCTAATTGTATCTCAGATTTGCCCAAAAAGTCCAACTATAAGGTTTAGTGACAGTGGGAGTGGTAATTACACTGCAGTTGACCCTCAAACAACATGAATTTGAATCGTGCGGTCCACTTATATGTGGATTTTTTTTTATAAATACAGTACTGTAAATGCGTTTTCTCTTCCCTATGATTTTCTTAATAACATTTTCCTTTCTCTAGCTTGCTTTATTGTAGGAGTACAGTATATAATACATAGAACATGCAAAATATGGGTTCATCAACTGTTTATGTTATCAGTAAGGCTTCTGGTCAACGATAGGCTATTAATAGTTAAGTTTGGGAGGAATCAAAGGTTTTATGTGGATTTTCACGATTGCGTGGGGGGTCAGCGTCCCTAACCCCTGTGTTGTTTGAAGGTCAACTGTCTATTGAATAAAACATTTTATCGGCAAAGATAGCTTCCGTTTTTGATCAATCTAATTTCAAAAAGTTAGCCTTCCCTTCAGGAAGGGATGTGTGGAAGAATTTGTATAAGAAAAATGAGGGAAGAGAGGATTATGTAAAACAATTATGTAAAAAATCATATTATGTTCCAGTGTGATGCAAAGAGCTGTGTGATTGCAAGCTAGGTGAGCGTGAAGTGTGGTGGGATCCACATTGCAGCGACAGCTACACACACACAGTGCTGAGACCCCTGGGGGAGTCTGGGGGGACTGCAGCACATCAGAGACAGACATTGGGAAGAATGATGAAAAGGAGCGGCAGGGACAGGTGCTTTAGGGTACCTACCAGGATGGAGTCCAGTCCTCAAAGCAATGGTGTAACGGTGTCAACAGAAGTTGTGAATATATTGAGACTGGAAAGTTGGTCACACATTCAGATTGAGAGCTAGTTACAATTAGGGATCATTTTAGCTAAACACATAAAAAGAAATAGCTTTCAGGTTATAAGCTACAGCTTCATTTCGGCATCTCTTTTCTCTGAAAGTGGAGATGCTCTGACTTCAAATAAAAATCTATGTTTTCTTGATCATGCAATTTCTAAAGCCCTCTCTACCAAGTGTAGAACAATTATGTTTTGCCCAAACAGCATTAAGAGGCAATTTCCCTATGCACTAGATGCCCACAGAACTTTGTCATTTCTCCTTTTATTCACCGTAACCTTCTCCTGACTTTTTACAAACATAGACTTGAACATCCTTCTCTTCATCTCTCCAAAGGCCCTATTTTGTTTCTCAGCAGCTACTGTTTCTGAAGACATGAAGTTCCCTTACAAAGCAGCACTTTGACCATTATTACTGACACTCTCAACTCCAACTCAGCATTTAAGGCAACCTAACCAGGGGCCCTTTTCCTCAGCCTACACTTCAGGAGGAAAAATCAGAGCAGGAAGGATGTGTATGTCGCTGCTCACAAGAAGCCAGAAGGTACTCTTTCTTTTCATGGAATCAATCCCCACATTCTTCTTCTACTCTTTCCTTCCTTTGCTCTTACAAGGTCAAATTGCAGGGAGACACCAAAACATATACAGAGTCAGAAAGAAAGGTTATGATGGTTGGTCTTTATTTTATTCTTTTCCTCCTCTTGATGATTTTTCCCCCTTCATTTCGAAAATTCCTCCTCTAAAATTTGCCCTGAAATTGAACTTGATGGATGATAGAGTTAGTGATTTATTATTCCCTGGCAAAAGAACATTTTTCCTTTCAGATATATGTCTTTAGAAGTCCTATTTTAATGTCCACAGGCACCCCACAGATAGATTGAGAAAGAGAATATCTGCAAATGCCCCGTTAGACAATTTTGTGTGATCAAAGGAGTTCAAAGGCAAATCAGGGTCCCCAGGAAAGGAACAGGGGAAGTGATATAGACCAAAGCTTGTTCTACTCAACCTAGTGGAGGGCAGAGGCTTTGAGGATAAGGGACAGGAAGGAAGAAACCAAGAAAAGAGGAGATCAGCTCACGATTGTGCTAGAAAAACTAACAGCTGCAAAAGAGGAGGCAATTTAGGGATTTCTGAATAAGACTGATGAAAACAATTACTCAGATCTCCCCCATCCCTCCACTGAAATGCATAAAGGCACATGAAAATCTGGGGAAACCACTTTTGCAACTGGGGGCTTCAGAGGAAGACCACCAGCAGGTAAGTAACTTTGAGTTTTTCCCCGTAAAATTATAGAAAGAACTAGACACAGCAGGTGAACTCCACCTACATTATTCCACCAACTCTAAGAAATATCTTCAGGGTGAAAGTGTAGAGGACTTTGGTACAAGCTTGTTAACATCACCTAACTTGGAGAAAGAAGGGCTGGAGCCAAAATCAGGACATGTTCTATGAACTCCACTCGAAACTACAACTGTAGAAAGTAGACAGGGTGTCAGTGTCAAGGTTATACTTGGTGCCACCGCTGTAACACAGGGAAAGAAGGTAATTGATGCCTTTGGGGGATCCAATTCCTCACCTCTCTCTGTACCCACACCTTGTGCCATGGAACATTGCGGCCTCCCTCCCATACCCTCCCCTTCATGGGCTGAATAAATCCCCTTGCTTCCTGGCTTGGAGTGTGGCCATGTGACTATGTTTGGCCAACAGGATGAGGCGGTGTGCTTGTAGTGCTAATGTGCAATTTTCAAATTAGACCTTACTGGACCCATGTGATTCCTTTTGCTTCTTGTATCTCTGCCTTCACCTGGGGCAGAACCCACCCAGAACAGCCTTCTCATCCTGGCATGTGGAGCAGAGCCAACTCTCCTCAGCCAGACTGCAGCCTAGACCAGCCAATGTATAGTTCAAAAGCTAAGTAAATACTGTTTGTTGTATGGTATTGATAGTTTATGGCTGCTTGTTACACAGCGATAGGTGACTGATACAGTACACAGGGGGTTTATCTGTAAGCCAGCAGGAAGCAGAACCAGAGACCTCAGTGGCCTAGACTTGTTAGGTGATCATGCAAAATACATGACCAAAGAATCTGAGGACAAGGAGTCTCAGCAGGTAAATTCATCAAAACCAGAGAAACTGGGCCCAGTGATGAGGAAGGGATTTTAGAACGGATTTCCTTTCCACTGCCCTGGATGGATGGAAGGCTGACCCACCAATTAATGCATATTAATGACAATGGTATTTATGTGTTTATTTTCTCTGGACTCATTTGTTTGACATGACTTCAACAAACACATTGGACTGCACCTCCTAGGTTTCAAGCAGTGGTGAGTTCTTTGGAGAAAATGCTGAGCCTCAAGCAGAAAATGGCCTAGCCTTCAGAAAAGGCTCATGGCCATCAATATCAAAAAGCATGCGTTGTGTGTTAGGGGGTTTTTGCCAGTACCAGAAGCAGAGGACAATGGAGTAAATTTCAGGCAATTTGGATAGCAATTAATACCACACAAGAATTGTCTAGAGAAACTATACATTATGCATTTGTGAAGGCAATAAAGGATTCTCAATTCAGCAAAAAAAAAAAAAAAAAAAGGTTATACCACTCATGTTTTCTTCCTTACCAAAAAAAAAAAAATTACTGAAATATCTATTGCAGTCAACCAAGAGTAAAGAATACATGGAAAAATTTAGGATTGGCATTAAGACCATTAAAGAGTATCTAAATAATTTAATTACCAAATATATAAAAATTAAAACTGAAATTGTCATTTATTTCTAAAATAGGAAATTGGAAAACATATACAGAATCTGGCCTGTTAAACAAATTTTGCTGACCTTTACTGTATATTAATGAATTGGAAGCTCTTAAATAGATGATATTCTCAGAAAATACAAATTTCTGGAATTTATCCAAGGGGGGAAAAATATAGTAAAAAAAAAAAAAAAAAAGGAAAGCAATGGGTGGTAAAACAGTCGTTAAATGAATCCATCTCTAGAGGGCTTTGTGACTAATTTACTCAAATTCCCAATGTTATATAATCTGCTCTAGAGCAGAGCAAAAGAACAAAAATATTTCTAATTAATTTTATGAAGCATAACTTTGAAATCAAAGCTTAACAAAGTTTTATATGAGAAGACACAAGATATCAATCTCATATGTTAATATTGACAAAAAGAAAATATTAGTCAATTCAACCCATCACTACATAAGAAGCATTTTATACCATTAACAAAGGTTGATTTCAAGAATGTTAAGAAGCTTCTATTTTATATCACTTAAAGTAATTGATTGATTGATTGATTGAAATGCCTACAAAGACACATTAAGATGTGGGGAAACCATTTTTATAGCTGGAAACTTCAAAGATGCTGTCAATGGGTGAGAAACTATGAGGATTTTCTGTCAGGAAAATTATGGAGAGAACCAGAATTCAAGAAGGCATGCCAACTAACTAGGAAAAACTAGAGGTACTGTTTTTACCACTTTAGCATATTCTTAGGAAGGAAGTGGGGTGTGGGGATACATAAAATTAAATCTACTGGTAAGTAAAAGACATTTGGTAAAATTTAACATCATTATCATCTTAAAGTAGGAATAAATACTTTCTTAACAAGAAAAACAACAGACTCAATGCCGAAACATTTGGGCATTATCACTAAAATTAGAAGCAAACCAAGGAACCACTATCATACAAAATTGTTCTGGAAGTTCCAGCCAAGGCAGTTAAGACAGAATATAAAAGTGAGACTTCCTGATACATTGTACAGCTGTTGCTGTTAGTAGTAAACTGGTTTCATCTCTGCTCCAGGATTCTTGTACCTTCTAATAGCAAACTGTCTTCCAAAGTGGCTGCACCATTTTGCATTCCCACCAGCAATGAATGAGAGTTCCTGTTGCTCCACATCCTCACCAGCATTTGGTGTTTTCAGTGTTCTGGATTTTGGCCATTCTAATAGATGTGTGATAGTGCCTCATTGTTTTAATTTGCACGTCTCTGATTGACATATGATATGGAGCATCTTTTCATATGTCTATTACCATCTCTATATCTTCTTTGGTGATATGTCCGTCAAGGTCTTTGGCTCCTTTTTTAACCGGATTGTTTTTCTAATTGTTGAGATTTGGTTCTTTCAGCAGATGTGTCTTTTGCAAATATTTTCTCCCAGTCTGTGCCTCGACTCTTTATTCTCTTGACAGTGTCTTTCTCAGAGCAAAAGTTTTTAATTTTAATGAAGTCCAGCTCATCAATTCTTTCACGGATCATGACTTTTGGGTTGTTTCTAAAAAGTCATTACCAAACCCAAGGTCATCTAGATTTTCTCCTACATTATCTTCTAGGAGTTATAAAATGATAAAGTTTTGTGTTTTATATTTAGGTCTAGGATTCACTCTGAGTTCATTTTTGTGATGAGTGTAAGGTTTGTGTCTAGATTAATTTTTTTTCATGTGGATGTCTGGTTGTTCCCAGTATTACTATTTTTAAGTAAAAGTTAACAAAAAAATAATAAATGGAAATAATTAACACATATCCGTGTAAATACCACCTAGATTTTATATATGTTGCTCTAAGAGCATCCTCACTCGCTCTCAATAAGCCTTATATATACACTAATAGATCTATTTCTTCATAACTTCCCCTTCACCTCTCCCTCTCTAAAAACGAGACAATCTTCACTTTTGTGTTTACCATTCCCATGCATTGTTTTTACTTTTATTACATATGTATATATCCACAAACAATATCCAATTTTGTTTTGTGTGTTTGTAAAATTTACATAATAGTATCCCTGTAAAGTATCTTTTTGCAGTTTGCCTTCTGTTGCACAACATTATGCTTTTGAGAGTTACCCAGGTTAATGCATGTAGATCTGGTTCATTCATTTTATCTACAGAAAAGTATTCTATGAAACAGACTACGACCTATTTCTCCACTTTCCAATCAAGGGACAGTTGGGTTGTTTCCACAAATACTAGTGTCATTTTCCAAATGGAGAAAATTGGGCTTAGATACAGCATAAACATTAAGAGGTAGTAAGAAAATGTCTACTTCGCACTTCATAGGCAAAGAAAGATATGGTCATTTGGATTGACGACAGTGGTTAACTATGTCTTTGAGAATTTTCCACAACAAACTAAATTTACCTAGTCATTATCTCCCTTGGAAGTAAACAAAAGGTCAATTACACTATAACAGTGTAATTGATGGAGGTTGGCAGTATTCATTTTTTCCTTTTTTTTTTTTTTTTTTTTTTGCATACTAAATGGAGTTGTTTCCTTTGTGAAATTCAAAATCCCACTGAAGCCAGTTTCCTCCCATTCTCCCCTGTGTCCTTGCACATATAGGAATAGAGTCAACCTTGAGGTATTTATTGAGTAATGACAGGTAATTGTAGGAGTTTTCCGAGTATTTCACTTACCGTGAATAATATCAATTAAGGTACAGCAGTGATTCTCAACTGGGGTTTGGGGGGTTGGGAATTTCTTCCTTCCCATCCCCTGGGAACATTTGGCAATATCTGGACACATTTTTGGTTTTCATGACTGGGGTGGGGAGGATGCTACTGGAATCCAGTGGGTAAAAGCCAACGATGCCGCTAAACATTCTGCAATCTGTAGGACAGCACCCCCCAACAGAGACTCATCCAGCCTCAAATGTCAAGAATGCTGAGGTTGAGAAATTCTGATTTAAAGATTCAGAAGCCAAAATTATATACTTCAGCTGCTGTCTTTATTCTGAAACTGCCAGATTAAGGCTTGACTTGGCACCACATTTCAGGGAGGAAATACATTGTTATAAGGCAGATGGAATGTTCTGTTACCTTCCTATCCCTGCCCCGTCGTCTTTAACAGACGGCTTTAATTCCTCTCTTACCTCCTTGTTACATAACTCCAGGCTTCCTTTGAAAGCTCCTTCAGCTCTAAGTCTATATATCCTTTGGAGATGAAGCCTCCTCAACTTTTTTTAGATGCACCAGTCAGCATATTTCACCTTTTTGTGTTTATTTTTTCCCCAAGGTTGTTCTCTCCAGCCACTGAACTAACCTCCAAGCAGCAGCAATACCTGGCTGACTCCGCGGGGGGGTGGGGGGGTGGGGGGGTGCACAAGAAGGACTTTGTGCTGTACAGTAAGAATTCAGGGTGTCCTGTCCAGACCAGTCGACCAGTCTGTTCAAGTCTGGCTTCATTTGATCGAATCTAACCTTTCGAGAAGGTGGCACTGGGACTGACAGCATTAACTGTTATTCCAAACCCATGTCCAGAAACACCTGCTGGTGGGAAGTAGGAGCAGAGCATCACGATGAGGCAAGATCAGTAACCTGTGCTGGGTTCTCCTAACTAGCTGTGTGATCTTGGGCAAGTCACTGCCAATGTACAGTGAAGTGCCTGGAAACCCCCACAGGCACCCAAAAGGGGGCAGAAAAGCAGCTCATCTTTGATGGACTTCACGATCTGGCATCCTAAAAACAAGCTGTTTAGATTTTACTGTTCATGTAAGTTTTATTTGAATTTTAAATGGCACAGTATTTTCAGTGTTTAGGATTTCTAAAGGTCTTTTTTTTTTTTTAAGATTTTATTATTTATTTGACAGAGAGAGACACAGCGAGAGAGGGAACACAAGCAGGGAGAGTGGGCGGCGAGGGAGAAGCAGGCTCCCCGCTGAGCAGGGAGCCTGATATGGGGCTTGACCCCAAGACCCCAGGACCGTGACCTGAGCCAAAGGCTGATGCTTAACGGCCGAGCTACCCAGAGCCACCCAGGCGCCCCGGATTTCTAAAGGTCTTAATCTTGTCTTGGTTGTGAAAGATGCCAGGTTTCCAGACTCCAGAGTTCTATCTTCAACTATCTCAGCATTCATAGTAATTACAAAGACTGGAGAATTTTGGCCCATCCTTTCATTAAAAATAATAATAACAACAATAATAATAATTTTAAGTACCTATTATGTACCAGGCACTGAGCTAGATCCTGGAATTTACAGAGATTAATAATACTACAAAGTACAGACCAATCATTTATTTGTTAATCAGACATCTCTTGAACCCTGGTCTGTGTCATACAATACACGTATCAGTCAAAGAAGAATTTTTACCTTTGGTGATGCCATGGTCTGGTGGTAGGAACAGACTGGTGAGTACCCAGGAATACGACAATGTTAGAGAGAGACTCGGGGGATTATAGAATTACAGAGCAGGACCTAATAGAACCCCTTGAGTGAAGGAGCCTTCTGGAGGAGATGGCATCTGATTTCTGGGAAAAATGAACTAAATCGAAGTTTAATTGAATCCCATTCTTACTTATTTGCTTTTGTCCTTTTAGTGAATATTTATTGAGCGCCTACTGTGTCATAAGCACTAGGAAAAGTTTCAGGAATTCAGAGGACAGATAGACATAGTCTCTACCTTCACAAAACTTACTACATGCAAGGTCTTACTAATCTTACAATTCAAGGCTCTCACTGATTTTTTTAAATATTTTCTATTCCACATGTAGATATATTCCACATAAGTCCTTTCAGTGGCAATTGCGAATGGGAAGCCAAGCATCCTGGTTACCGCTGAGAATTCTTCTACACCATCATATTGAATTCCAGAGTGACTTGGATTCTTAAAAGCGTTCCGTTCCTTGTGGATGGCTGGCCTTGTAACTTTCACCAAGTCTACTTCTAGGCATGCTATCCTGCTGCCCTCTTATGTGACCACAAACTCCCAGAAAAGTGATTCTTTTGGGTTTTATAAGGGGTGTATTCTCCTGTGGGCTACTCGTACAATGTGCGTGCTTTCTCAGTCACTGACAGAATTTGTCAGGTGACATGGTTCTAATGACCTTTGGTCTTTAGTCTTCAGTAATTTACAAATTATCAGACTATTCACTCCAGCAATTGTTTTCAACATTATATTTTCCTTAGCAATGTTTTCCTTCAGGTTCCTATCACTTACTGCTTTTCTTCAGTTGGCTACATCAGATCGTCTCTTCTAGGACCACCCACTCAATAACTGACATTTACTATTATTAACATCATTTCCCTTAACACATGTTTCTGTGCAAATGTTAGGAAGAAGTAACTAATGAGGAAGAAGTAACTAATAAATAAATATAAGAATATCAGGGCAGGAATCAAAGAAGACTTCTCAACCACAAGGACTTATTCATGGTTTGCCATATGACGTGCTGGAGACACGGAGTGAAGAAGCTGATGTTCTCATGCTCATGAGCTCACGTTCTTGCTGGGAGCAAAGACTCTAACCAAGCAAACCAACAGATACATTAGATTATTTCAATGAAAATTTTTCCAAATACAATTAAAAAGCAATGTGGTAGCGTAGACAGTGACTGAGGGACAGAGAGCACTGCCTTCTAGAGGGAGGGAAGGGAATGCCTCTCAGAAGAGACCATTTTAAGATGGAACTTGAACAGTGGGACGGGACTGGTAATGCCCTCATCTTGGAGAAGATTGTTCTAGGCAGGAGGAATGGCAACAGCCAAATCCCTGGGGTGGCAGCAAATCCCCAAAAATTAGAGAAGCAAAAAGAATAACTCTGAAGCAAGGATAGATTGAATGTGGAGATGGTTAGGGGTTGAGTTCTGAGGGGCGAGCAGGGAGGGTTAGGCCTTATTAGATCAGAGCAGGGGTTTTAGGAGTTTCGTATCTCTTTTCTTTTTTTTTCCCTTCCTTCCTTCCTTCCTTTGACTTTTTCTTTTTCAGGCTAGAAAATCTCGTTCTTTTTTTTTTTTAAACTCTTTTCCAAATGACATATTTTCTATCGCTTTAACCAATTTTAGTCTTCTCCTTTCTTCATCATTTGGAGGACAGAATTGAATACCTAAACTTTAACAAGGACCTGACAATTGTGAAATATATTGAAAGAATCTATTCCCAGCCCTTACCCGTCAGGATTCCATTACAATAGCCTAAATTAATTAGCTTTTTTCCCCAGCTTTATTGAGGTATAACTGACATACATATAAGTTTGAGGTATACAGCATAATCATTTGACTTACTTATTTAACAATGGGGTTACGTCCCAATAAACCCATCGTAAGCTGAAAATATCTTAAGTTGAAAGCACATTTAATACACCTAACTCAACAAACATCACAGTTTAGCCTACTCTACCTCAAATGTGCTGAGAACACTTCTGTTCGCCTACAGTGGGGCAAAATCATCCGACACAAAGCCTACTTTATAATCAAGTGTTGACCATCTCATGTAATTTATCAAATACGACACTAAAAGTGACAGAATGGTTGTATGGGGATAGAGTGGGGGTCAGCATCCGGGTTGTTTCATCTCGTGAGCCTGTGGCTGACCGGGAGCTGCCGCTGCCCAGCATCACAGGAGAGGACTGGACTCCACACCACTAGCTGGGAAAAGATCCAAACTCAAAACCCAAAGTATAATTTCTACTGAATGTGTATGGCTTTCACATCATTGCAAAGTCAAAAAACTAAGTCGAACCATTGTCCCTAAGTCGAGACCATCTGTGTCGTGAAATAATTACTACAATAACTTAGTTAATACCCATTATCCCAAATAGATACAAAAAAAAAGAAGAAAGAAGAAGAAGAAAATGGGGAAAAAAAAATGTTTTTCCTTGGGCTGAGAACCCTTGGGATCTACTCTAACCACTTTCCAATATGCAACATCATGTTACCTATAACCTCATCACATTGTACATTACATCCCTAGTACTGAGTCACCTTACAACTAAGTCTGTACTTTTTTGGCCACCTTTCATCTTCCTCCTCCTCCCTCCCTTGCCTCTGGTGACCACAAATCTGATCTTTTTTCCTATGAGTTCGGTTTTTCCTTTTGAACAGGGGAATGATGTGATCTGACTTTGATTTCTCTTTGGGTTTTTTTTTTATGCTTCTGATTGCTAAGTACTGGAGATAAAACGGACAGGGCTGGAAACCTACAGGCAGGCGTCATCACTGGGGACATGAGGTTGCCTGAGCAAGGGAGGTGGTAGTAAAGAGACAGAGAAGTGGGTGGATACAAGCCATGTTTTGGAAGAAGCGATAGTAGTGCTAACAGTTTGGGGAGGAGGCTTAGGGAACAGAGCAGAATCAAGGCTGAGTCCAAGGTTTCTTACCTGACCAGCTAAGTGGGCATTCACTGAGAAGTGGAGTTGCTAAAAAGAAAACAAGTTTGGTCTGACCTGGAACCTGCTAAGCTTGTGAAAGATGCCTCCTAAGTATCTTCAGTGATGTGCCAAAAATGCGGGTAATTGTGAAAGTCTGGGCTCTGGAGAGGACTCGGGACTTGAGGCAGAACCGTGAGAGCTGTCCAAGGAGCCAGAAAACCTTGGGGGCCCCGAATAGGATTTCTCAAACAAGAAAAAATCAGGAAGTGCATTTAAACTCACCAGGTTCTTCCCAATGGCAACAACTGTCAGGCAATGGGGCTGTTTGCTGTCAAGCGAGAAAAAAAAAAAAAAAAAAAAAAAGGAGGACCTTTCAACGTTAAATCTGTTCCCTCAAGCAAGAGCCAAGACTGGAGTCTATTCGGTGCCGAGAGATTCTAACAATGCAGAATTCCAGCAATGCCTGTGCTTTCAGCCAGATTTCATGTGTTTAACATTTGTTGTGAACGGAGCCCTAAAATTTTACCACCTTCCATAAACGTTTATTGTTTTTCTGGGTTTCCGACTCCAAGCCGAAAGTACTAGTGCTCTATCATATATTCCTTGAAGTATGTCAATGTCAAAGACACAGACCATATTAAGCATGTGAGCCAATGTATGTAGGTCCCGGGAGAAAAGAGGCTTAGACAGAAAGAGGCAGGAGCCATTGTTCCCTATAACTATTTTTATCACTCAGCTAGTGGAGTTTTCACCCTCCTTATTACATTTTTCTATTCCGCTTCAACAGGCTTGGCAGACCACATAGTTAATACAAATTCTGGCAACATATTTTACTTCCCCTTTTATCATAGAACTCAAACCTTATTACTTGTTCATTGTATTGCAGTCAGGATTTAGATTTTTATAACATTTTCTCAAATGCTGGGCACTTTATACATTTATGACTTTTATTGCAAATCAATAAATTTTATTCACCTATTATTCAGCAGGGGACATACCTTGCAGAATAAACTATGCTATTACCATTAACTTTTCAATCCGGGGAAAATTTTAAATTAAAAAATTCCTAGTGTAAGTCAGGAATGAGGAGAAAGAGAATAGGTTGGTGGGATTCAGGAATAAAGTGGAAAGTGTCACAAGTACAACAAGATTTTGCTTTTCTTCAGTAACGTATCAAATTAGATGACTCAGTAGGGCTATTTCTTTCAAAATTATTGGGATGGTTAGTTTAAAACAGTGTTTTTCAACCGGGATGATTTTTTCACTCCTCGCCAGGAGACTCTTGACGATGTCTGGAGACACTTCTGATTCTCACAACTGAGGAAGAAGTTCTACTGGCTTCTAGAAGGGCGAGCCCAGGGATGTTGCCAAACGTCCTATAATGCACAAGACAGCCCCTGCAGCAGAGAAGGATCCAGCCCGAAAGTCAACCAAGGTTGAGAAACCCAGGTTCAAAACATGGGGCTTACTGATTTTGCTGATTTTGCCTCTGGTTACGTTAAGCTGTATCCTTAAGAAGAATTTTAAATATATGTATATACACACATACATATATATATATTTCAATGAAATATATATATATGTATGTGTGTATATATATAATGTATATTTTTGTATATATATGTATGTATGTGTATGTGTGTGTGTGTGTATATATATATATATATATATATAAAATTTCAAATAAATTTAAAGACGCCTTTTGATAGACCTGTGAAATGGCTACTAATATCATTTAACTCTTGGGGAATATGAATAACCTAGTAAGACTGATTTATCAAAATGCCAGTGAATGGTCAAAGTTGACTTCACCAGACATACTTTATAAACTGATTAGAGGACTCAACTTCAACCCTCCAAAATAATCTTACATGGCACGCACGGTGGGATGGGGTGGCAACTTGTCAAGGAGGTATGTATTTAACCTTGGTTTCTTCATGAATAAATCACTGGCTGATTGACTGACAAAGAGTTTTGTTAGATTAACAAATGGAATTGAAAATGGTTAATTTATTTACTGCTTTAACATTGCAAATCTCCCAGTTTCATTTAATTGTCCAAGCACCTGTGTATCATTTTAGGATGATCACCTACTACTTATGCTTTAAGATTATATATAATATTTTGTGTTTTATTTATTTTATTCATGCCTTGCTCTTATGCTAATTTTAGGAAGTGACCTGTTTGTCCAGAACAGGTATTAGAAGATGAAGTTCTTCAAACTTTCTTAAATAACAGGAAGGGGACGCTTGGGTGGCTCAGTGGGTTAAGCATCTGCCTTCAGCTCACATCATGATCTCAGAGTCCTGAATTGAGTCCCTGCATCATCCCATTGGGCTCCCTACTCAGCGGGGAGTCTGCTTCTCCCTCTGTCCCTCCCCCTAGCTTGTGCTCTTTCTCTTTCAAATAAATAAAGTCTTTAAAAAATAATAATAGAATTTAAGTGACAGGAGGAATAAATGGACAGATCAGTCCATTTATTATTATTCTTAGCTACATATAGGCTAAGAAGTCCTGAGGTCTGCAGAGTATTTGAAGGAGGTCTTTCATATTTATATATCATAGACATACACTTAATAGTCCTAACTAATGGATCATCGCTAACACTTACTGAGCAACAATTATGTCCTAAGAGCTTTAAATACATCCAATTATGTAACCTTCATAACATTCCTGGTAGGCTGACACTCTTCTTCTTTTTTTTTTTTTTGAGAGAGAGTTCATTTATTTATTTGAGAGAAAGAGACAGAGATAGTGACAAAGAGCACAAGTGCACCTTTCTCAGCCCTGAGTTCTGCACCAATCCGTTATACATAGATGCTTCTGCAATTATTAAACATACAAATTCGAAAAGCATTGCTGAACATAGAGTCCTCTTTCTGTCACTATGACCTCTCTCAAGGTATTGAAAAAGTAAGACTCTATGCAAAGTTTTAACTTTATAAAGACTGAGAGCCACAATAATAAATCGTCCCTGCTCACATTCGTTTGTGCTTATCAATTATTAATTATTATTATTAATGCAGCATACAGCATTACAAATGGTTAATGAGATCCTCAATTCATACAAGCACATTCCATAACTTAGTCATTGATCGTGAAACAACACACACACTACTCTACCTTTGTCTCTAACTTCAACTTTCTACTTCAATTAATACCATTTCCAGACATATTACTGTACCTATTAAAAAATAAGTCATTGTTTTTTGCAGGGCTCTGTAATTTAATTGAATGAGGATATGTGTCTTCCTTGCAGACTAATTAGGTTCTCAACCACACTTCTATGTGATGAGAATATTAGGACTTCAAACACAAAAATCATCCACATGGTTAGCTATGAAGTCTGGGGAAGGAGTAGGACACACAGGTGGTTCTTAGGCCTGGGAGCTTGACAATAGAAGGGAAGGCAATGGACATATTTTCCGGTGTTGGGACTTCCCATTATATTTGTGCCATGTGGTCACTCAGCACATGTTTAAAGAGAATCAGTGAAATTCACTTCATTTCCTACCTAGACTTCTATTTATCCTCAGACTGCTTTAGCTTTTGATTATTCTCACAGTGAGCAGAAGCCTGACTTGTGAAACCGTTTCCTCTTTGACTAAAGCCTGGGTAGAAGCTACTTGATTTGGCTGGGATTAAACAATTTATTAGTTCTGCTCTAGCCTTTGTGCTGACCCAGCTGGCACCAAGTGACACTGACAAGTGTTCCCTTTCAAAAGGCCTTCCCAATGGCAGAGGCTTGAGCAAAGAAAGTCGTCTTTAATTTAAGCTACTAAGTTTTGGGATGGTTTGTTATACAGCAGTAGCTAACTAAAACAATTAAACTAACATTTTTTATCATCCATTTAAAAATTATTTATCAAGTACTTACTTAGTGTCAGGACTCGTCTAGATGCTGGGTATTTAGCTGTGAAGAAGACAAATCTTCCTCATGGAGATTGTATGATAGTGGGGATAGACAAAAATAAATAAACATACAGAGAGCAAGAGTATAAAACAGAAATATCAACTGCTAATGCTGAAAAGAACAATAAAAAGCCAAGGGGTAGAGATTGCCAGAGGTGAGGAGGGATGCTGTTTTCCTTAGGGTTGTTTGGGACAGAGACCTTGGTGAAATCAAGGAGCAAGTCAAGTTGATATCTGGGGCTAGAGTGTTTTAGGCAGAAGAGAAGCAAGTGTGAACATCCTGAGGCAGCCATTTGTCTGGTATATCCCAGGGAAGGCAAAGAGGCCGGGGTGACTGTAGTCCAGTGGGTGGAAGGGAGAAATGGTCAGGGACTAGGTCAGAATGAATGTTGGAGGTCAAGTTACAAGAGCCTTGAAAAGTCAGCGTTGCCTTGTGTGTGAGGTGGGAAGCCAGGGAGGGTTTGATTGAAGTAGTGACTTGGTATGACTTACATTTAGAAAGATTACTAATGAGGACCCAGTGTAGAGTCAGGACTTACATTCGGAAGGATGACTAACGGCCCTACATTTAGAAAGACCAAGGGTAGAATCAGGAAGACCTTTTAGGAGGTCACTGCCAAGAGTAGAGGGGAGAGTGGCTGGTGGTCTGGGGAGGCTAGCAGTAGTTGAGGTTGTAAGAAGTGGTCAGATTAGTATCATCATGACTATGGGATAATATTTTTACAGTTGGAAACCTACATTCACATACTATGAGTTCAAACCTCAGCATTCCTCAGCAGAGTTATTGTCGCTAGTATTGTCAGTAGGAATTAAAGGTTCACACAAAACCAATGACAGCCCCCAAATCATATTATAGACAATTCCCAATTTAGGGAACTAAGGGAACTTGTTTGACTTGGGTTTTTCTCTGTTACCATGGTGTAAAAGCCATATGCATTCAGTAGAAACCATACCTTGAATATTGGTTTTTAGTTTATTTATTTTTTTATTTTTATTTCTCTATATGGGAGAGAGTGAGAGTGAGAGCGATAACAGAGGAAGAGGGAGAAGCAGACTCCCCACTGAGCAGGGAGCCTGATGTGGGGATTGATCCCAGGACCCTGAGATCATGACCTGAGCCGAAGGCAGGTGCTTAACCAACAGAGCCCCCCTAGGTATCCCATACCTTGAATTTTGAATATGTGGCCTGATCCTCTCTCGTGATGCTGGGCAGCTCCCAGTCAGCCATGCGATCGTGAGGGTCAACAACCAGTACACCAACAACCATCCTGTACCCAGGTATCCCCTCTCTCTCTCACTTTCGGTGCAGTATTTGATACATTACATGAGAGAGTCAGCACTGGATTAGAGAGTCAACTTGTATTAGATGATTTTGTCCAACTGTAGGCTAATGGAAGTGTTCTCAGTATGTTTAAGGGAGGTGAGGCTAAGCTGTGATGTTCAGTAGGTTAGGTGTATTAAATGTATTTTCAGTTTACCATATTTTCCATTTATGATGGATTCATTGGAACATAACCCCATCAACATAACCCCATATATCTTTTTGTCTCTCCACACGAAATAAATAAGATTAAGTTTCAAACATAGAGTTCCTAACTTTCTATTATATTTTAGTAGATAAATAGATAATATTGCTCTCCTGATTTAAAATTCAAGCTTCGGGGCACCTGGGTGGCTCCGTGGGTTAAAGCCTCTGCCTTTGGCTCAGGTCATGATCTCAGGGTCCTGGGATCGAGCCCCATATCGGGCTCTCTGCTCAGCAGGGAGCCTGCTTCCCCCTCTCTCTCTCTGCCTACTTGTAATCTCTCTCTCTGTCGAATAAATAAATAAAATCTTTAAAAAAAATAAATAAAATAAAATAAAATTCAAGCTTCATGTGTTATCAGTACTCAAAAAAATACACAAAAATTAAAATGTAATAACTCATAATTCAGTTACTCTGAGATATCATTGTTGGCATTTTGGTGTGTTCTTATGCTGCAGTTTTACTACCTTTATATTTAGTTATAGAATGTACTCTATACACTGTTTAATAAGCAAGATTTTAATTTAACCATATTCCATGATAACTTTTCCATGAGTTTATCATTATTCTGATTAATCTGATTGTAAGTGGCTGCCTGGTCTGCATATACTACTATTTACTAATTCCTCTATTGCTAGACATTTGAAATTTTTTCCAATTCTTGTATTTTATTATATGTTGAAGCCCAGATACTCTAATTATATCAAGAATATAAAACACATTTACCACTTACAACTGATGTTTCTTTCTTTCTACCAAGAAATTGTTTTAATCAATTTTCTTCAGACTGCTATCTTAGATATTTATAGAGATGTCTCAATCATATATTTGACTGATTTCTTTTAATCCGTTAATTGTGAGAAGAGAACATATTTAATAAAAGAAATGATCTGATGCTTTTCATAGTGTCCACTGCCTCACAAAGCATATGGTTTGTCTAAACCATATACTAGAGTTTTTTGTGACATTCTAATTTTTTTAAAACACTTACTATCCTAAGTAATCTAAGATGAACGCTTCCATGTAAAAATTTTGCTAAGATAGGCAATGCTATCTTTGAAGATAAATTCCTAGAAATGAAATTTCTGGATCAAATTATACAAAATTTTGTTTTAGAAATACATTAATAGGTCATTCTCTGTAATATTAAATACAATATTAAATTCTTACCATTAAGAGTCGGAAGGGGTCTCATTCTCCATAATCACATCAACACCCAGTATTGTACTCATCTCTGATGATGGAAAAGGGAAAATGGTTCATCAGAACATTATTTACAATTGTGAAACTCAATGTTTCACTAAATGTTTGACTATAGGAAATTGATGATATTAATTGTGGACCATTCAAGCAACCTAATGTCGTCTTGACACAAGTGAAATGGAGAGTCCCTTGAGTATTATCCCATTTTATAGTCATGTCTAATTAAAATTTAAACAAGTGTTTCTCAGAATGCAAGGTAAATATCGCACTGGTGACCCTGACATGGTTTTAGATGATACATAGACACAGTATTATTTAATCAAATAATGAGAAATTTGATCCCTTTTAATTTCCCTTTCAATTTCTGTAATGCTAATTTTAACTCTTTTCTAATGCCAAATAATCTCCCTTTTGATTAAAAGAGAAGGCTTATTATTAATAATTATTTAATTTTGAATAGTAATAATATAGTCAAAACTTACATAGCACATTATTATATGCCAGGCATTATTCCCAATGCTTGACATTTATTAACACATTTAATGTTCACAACTGTGTCAGATGACCTGTAGAAAGGCAATGCTATTGTTTTAGTTCATTGTAAAGTTTTGTGCCCTCGCCTTCTACATAGAGCAAATGATACTTCTATTTAGTTTTTAATACATGTATTGAGGTTTAAAAATATCAGTCGATTAAAAAGAACGTCAATCTAATAATAATACCTGGTTATACAAGAGGTCATGAAAGGGATGGGCGTAAGATTGAAGTTTGGTGACCATGGGTCTAGAGTAACAATTCCCAAAATTTAATATGCATTCACCCAAAGAGCTTGTTAAAATATAAATCCTGATCCAATAGGTCCGACGTGAGCTGAGAGTCTGCATTTTATTTTTTTATTTTTTTTTAAGATTTTATTTATTTATTTGACACAGAGAGAGAGAGATCACAAGTAGGCAGAGGCAGGCAGAGGGAGGGGGGGAAGCAGGCTTCCCGTTGAGCAGAGAGCCCGATGCAGGGGTTCGATCCCAGGACCCTGAGATCATGACCTGAGCCGAAGGCAGAGGCTTTAACCCACTGAGCCACCCAGGCGCCCCGAGAGTCTGCATTTTAAACAAGTACTACTGGTGTGTGGACTCAGATCCTGTGTCCTTGTTCAGATCCTTGGAACTTAGATCCTGTGGATTCAGGTTCTGAGAGCCTGTCAGCTACTTACCCAAGTCCATTCAACAGGTGAAGATAATTAGGGGAGACTAGAGTTGGACCCTAGTTACTTTCATTTGATAATGCAAAATATTCATCCACGATGTATCTGAAGAAACCTCTGGGACTCATTATATTTTCCCATCGGTGCTGAATCAGGAATATTTGTAAACCACTTTTTTAAAACACAAATCCTCCAAACAATAGAATTAACATCAGCTCCAAACAATTATTTCCCTTTTATTGAACAAGAGTGATTTCCCCTGGTCAGAATCCATAACCTATAATTTGAGCTAATGCAGGGAAATCTGATCCACTTCCCTTTTAAAGGATGACTTAGGATGGCCATTTCTTAATTGCTCTTTAATCAAGTCTTTTAATTCCTAACTCACCTTACTGAGACCTTACTGGATCAAATGCCTTCAGACTCTTATTTCTCTGTTAAAATAAAAACTCTTATTTCTCTGTTAGACAATCAGACCCGTTCACCTCATCGGCACTGAACTTGTCAGCTAAAACAAGGTGACAGAGCCTGACATTACACCGTTCGCTACAGTAAAAGTCAAGCAGCTATCCGTGTTCTGCAGCTGCCACATCTCCTTTATAAAATATTCATTCACGCTATGTCATTCTTTATTCAGCTGCCAAAAATGAAACAGTTGAGGAACCTTC
This sequence comes from Potos flavus, assembly GCA_028534135.1. Taxonomy (NCBI): domain Eukaryota; kingdom Metazoa; phylum Chordata; class Mammalia; order Carnivora; family Procyonidae; genus Potos; species Potos flavus. The sequence continues at coordinate 116,375,044 of CM052885.1, forward strand.
AAGTCATCAGAATGCAATCGTTGCCCATGCAGACATATGTCAATGCATCTACAATTAATTTGGAGCGTACGTGGAACAAGGACCCTTGCACTTCTGTTGATAGTTTTAAAAATGATCGGGAGAAAGTGGCCTGGCTATACCTTCAGACCAGGCCCTCTTTCGCTCACTGTTGTGAGGATGAGATCGTATACATTGGAAAAAAACCATTTTTTTTAATTGTGGCAAAATATACCTAACAGAAAACATACCATCGTAACCATCTTAGGTGTACATTTAAGTACATGGACATGATGGTGCAACCCATCCCCGAACCTCTTTTCATCTTGAAAAACTGAAACTCTCCCCCCGTTAAACAGAATCTCATTTCCCCCTCCCCCTCCAGCCCCCAGCAACTGCCATTTTCCTTTTTGTTTTTGTAACGTGACCTCTCTAGACAGCCTCACAGAGGTGGAATCTACAGTATTTGTCTTTTTTGTGACTCGCTCGTTTCACTGAACATAATCTTAAGTTTCATCCATGTCAGATTGTCCTTCATTTTTTAAGGCTGGATAATATTCCACTGTAGGGAGGGACCACGTTTATTTATCTATTTGGCAATCAGTGGACATTAGGGTCGTGTTCACATTTTATCTACTGTGCATAATGCTGATATGAGCATGGGTGTGCAAATATCTCCTCAAGATCTCACTTTCAAATCCAGACTGTTCTCCACAGTGGCTGCACCATTTTACATCCCCACCCGCAGTGCTTGGGGGTTTCCAGTTTCCCCACATCCTCACCAGCGTTAATGATTTTCTGAAGGGTTGTTTTGTGTTGTTAGAGTAGCCATGCTAATGGGATAAGGTGGGATCTCAATGTAGGGAAAGGAATATCTTTAAAAAGAAACAGAACCAGGGTACCTGGGTGGCTCAGTCGGTTAAGCAGCTGCCTTTGGCTCAGGTCATGATCCCAGGGTCCTGGGATCAAGCCCCCACATCCAGCTCCTTGCTCAGCAGGGAGCCTACTTCTCCCTCTCTCTTTGCCTGCCTGCCTGCCTGCTGCTCACCCTGCTTGTGCTCTCTATCTCACTATCTCTGTGTGTCAAATAAATAAAATAAAGTCTTTAAAAAAAAATAAATTTTAAGAAACAGAACCTAGGGTGCCTGGGTGCCTCAGTCAGTTAAAAGTTCAACTCTTGATTTCCGCCCAGGTCACGAACTTGGGGTCAAGGGATCGAGCCTGGCGTTGGGCTCTTCTACTTGACATTCCCTCTCTCCCTCTCTCTCTGCCCCTGCCCCTGCTTGTGCTTTTAATTAATTAATTATTAATTAAATAAAGTCTTTAAAAAGAAACAGAACCCAATGGAGACCGCAAGGAGGAGATGGGTTCTGGTGCGTGTGCGGTAGGCAAAGATGGCACGGTCCTGCCCTTGGAGATCTCATGATCCAATGTCAGGGATTTGACAAGATAAACAGAAACTGAAGCTCTGTCTGGCCGGGGGCTTTTGGTTAATCACAGCCACTTACTTTGTCCTGGCCTTCACCCCCACAGAAAGCCAACAATTCCCAGAGAGGGATTTGAGGCAGTTGGGATTCATTCCAACCCATTTCTAAAGCAAAGAAAACAACTCAAATCACTCTAGCATGAGGGAAGAGAATCATGATTTTCAAATAGTATGTCATTGTTACAGCTTTTCAGAGTTTTGTATGTTATTTTATTGCCTTGACGAAAGAAATTTATCCCTAATTCCTCCCTTAAGCTCCACAGTGTATAAATATATTTCTCCCTTGACCCCAAGTGGAAACACGAATGAAGGGAATTATGACTTAAAGCTGTAAAAGTTGGCTATCACTAGAATAATGTTACACAAACACACACATACACACTCAAACCAAATTCAGCATTTTAGGACCAAAATCATTCCTTCTCATAGGTAAGACTTAAGTCAGCTGGGGCACAGTTAGTCGAGGCTGAACTGGGCTAGGCTGAGCAGCTCTGCAGTGGGCTGCCACCCCTGGAGTGGACCAGGGTACCCTCAGGTCTGGGTGACTCTTCTCCACGTGTCTCTCATCCTTCTGGGACCAGTGCAGAGGCACAAGAGGAAAAGCAGATGTGCCATGCTGATGATCCCCGAGCGATATTGGCCAAAGAAAGTAGAGCTCGAAGACAAAATATGAGAATGGAACAGTGGCAAAGGGGTGGGTGCATGGAGGAGAGAACAGGGGCCGTTCCTTCGGCCAACCATCTCAGCTGCCACTTCCTGCAGGAACTGGAAGGAGAGAGCTATCCTCCATGATTGTAGGCTAACGAGAGTTAGGTTGTTCCATTTCCTCCTCCTTTTGTGGGCATTCTCCCCTCTGCCATACAGGGCATCCTTTTTCTGGCCCTATCATTGTGAAAACTGAAGTTGCTCTCAAATCGAAATAGTTTTGACTCTGACAGAATATAGAAAATATTCGGCTATGTGCAGAGTAGTCAAAGCACTCCTTCTTTCTCCAAGAACTTTTCCTGGGAAGCGGTATCCTGTGCTCACTTAGGTCCAAGCTTTCCTCTCAGTAGCTCTGAGCACCAGGAATAGCAGCATCCAGGCACCAGCGACAGCAAAGGACTCTTCTAAATGGCAAGCTAGTCAGCTAAGATGAATGGAAAGGTCCATGTGCGACTCATTTTCCATACAGAATGTGCATGCTTAGAACAATACAAATAAATTCTCTCAATTGCCCCCAGTCTTGGGACATATGTAGAGAACGTGCTGGCTTTGCAGAAGAATTTAAATTAATAGGTGTGACCTTCCAGTGACTCGTCCTGCATTCTCATAAATTTGTTCTGTTTGCTAACAATGCTCCACTGAGAGACACTGTGGAAGTTTCTAGCATGAAAACCCACAAATTGGGCATGATTTTATAATTCAAGGAGTCTATTAAAAATAAAATAAAGCAGGGACTGTAACTTCCCAGGATGCCTTCATGTTTTGATGGTGTTTGGAAATTATTCATAAAATACATTTGGAGTTAAAAATCACCCCCCCTTTTTTTCCAAAAGCAAATTCTTTGGTGGTGTTATTAAACACCAAGTAATGTCCTGACAAATTGCTGATGAATACTTCCCGCAGACCCAGCTGTGTGAACAGCATCGCTGGTGGGGAAATGAGAATGTTTTCTGACGCCTTCTGGAGCCCAAGCTGCAAAGCTAATATTTCTATGTTCTTTTCTTTCTATTTTCTTCTGTTGTGCATAATATTGGAGGCACGGCAGTTGGAATTTGACAGGAAAGGAATATTTAAAACACAGACAAAATGGCTCTCTTCTCTCTAGCATGTCAGTTCCTCTGTGAGAATCTGTCAGCCACTGGCATTGGCCCTCTTCTTGCGGTTCTCAGTTTGGCTCATACCTCCTAAAATAAAGCTAATATACTCAGTACACAGCATATTAAATTCTGCAAATGGCACTGAGTTGAACTATAATATCTAGTGAAGCTTCCCTCCTGGAATGCAAGCTGCCTGCCCTCAGGGACCTTGTCCCATTTTCTTCATTGTTCTAGGCAGTATTCTGCACATTGTAGGTACTCGAGAAAATATCCATTGAATAAATAAATGAATGGTGGCTCTACATCATCACTTCCATTCTGGAAGCATCTCAGCCTGTCAAGAAAGCTCCATAGCCATATGATGAATCACTGACTACAGAGAAAATGTTTTAACTCTAGCTGGTGTTCAAGGCTTTCCGTGTTCCAGCTGACCATCTCTATCGTTTCCATATGCTCTCTGGGCGCTACTCTATGGAAATAGTACAGTATAGCAATTAAGGGCTAGTGCTGGTGTCCTGCTAGGACCTGGTTCAAATCCCAGCTCCATTTACACCGGCTGTGCTGGTTTGAGAAGGTTCCTCAGCATCTCCCCTCCTCAGTTTCTGCATCTGTTAGAGAAAATAACAACGAAAACTTCATCTGGTCCACGGGAGGTTTAAGTGTGTTAACATATGCACAGCCAGTACGTTGAACAGATGTGAACGTGGTCATAATCAAAACTCAATTGTATTTTTTTTTCCTGTTGTCCTTTTAAAATGTACTTGTTGGGAGTAATCTCTCCTTGCTCCCTATAGAAGAGGAAAAGTCAGTTCCTGTCTTCAAGACAATCAAGGTTTGTTCAGGGAAAGAGGTAAAAGGCTGGTGATGGAAATACAGGACAGACCCAACTACTCCGTCTCCCAGCTTCAGGGAATCTATTTCAGAGTTCTCTTATGGGTCCTGTCAGCCTGGGGGCAGGGGAACTCATCATCATTCTTTTCACAGAATTGTCTCTCTAGTCACCCGAATTTCTTTTTCTTTTTCTTTTTTCTTTTTTTTTTTTTTGGTTAAGATTTATTTATTTATCTTATAGGGAGAGAGAGTGGGGCGGGGGTGGGGCAGAGGGAGAGAGAAATTTAAACAGACTCTGTGCTGAGTGCAGAGCCCAACACGGGGTTTGATGCCACGATCCTGACATCATGACTCTGAGGTCACAACCTGAGCCAAAACCAAAAGTAAAGTTAGGCGCTCAATCAACTGCACCACCCAGGCCCTCCCCTAGTCACCTTAATTTCTAAGTGGGAGATGAGGTTCAAGAGCTGTGGAGAAGATTCTGGATCCTTTCCTTTCAAAATCTCCACAAGCAACTCACACCCATTGCTGGGGTCTCATAGTCACTGTGTTGGCAACTCCGGTAAAACTAAAGCCAGATGAGCCCCATTATTGTACCTTGTTACAACCCTAAAGCACTTCCCATAGCTTTCATATAAGTGCTTCAAAGCTCCTCATCATCGTTCATGTCCTTGGTAAGTCTGTAGGGAGACTCTCTTCCAGAAGATGTTTCCACTCAGAAGGGCCCTTCCCACATCTTTTCAGCTCAAGATGTGATTTGAACACAGTGCTGGCACACACATGACAAAGAGAGGTAGAGGACATCCAACTTAAGACCTAGCAGGATGGGCTGAGAGGAGGGTGGGAGAGAAAAATAGAGAATTCTTGTTGAGAGTAACATTTGAGTTGAAGCTGTAAGAATAAATAGCACTCAGACAGTTAGAACAGAGACAGAAGGGTTCCAGCAGGGAAAGGCTACATTGGCAATTAATCTCATATTAACTTATAATATCTCAAACTATCATTGACATTTTTCTTTATCTATGTTTTATTTCACATGAGAATGGTTTTATTTTCTTTATTACATCCAACAAAAGCATCTACCCACTAAATAAGTGCTCTTATTTATACCATATACAGTCTCTATGTTTCTAGGAAAGATAATGTTATTGGTCCCAAATAGTAAGGATTTCTACAAGCCGATCCCTAAATTGTTTGATTCATGTAATTAGTGGGCTGTGATTAAAAGCACAGTCATTGACTATTTTGTTCTGGAATCCTTCTGGATCGGGGTCAGGGTCTGTTCAGCTCACTCCCTCGGGGAAATCTACATGATGAAGTGAATGAACAGGAAATAATTTGGCCCCTTGATGAATATACCTGCTGGTCAGAAAATTCTGAAGCTCACCAATCCCTGTGTTTGTCTTCTTCTTGAACGCTTAGCAAAATCTGAGCACAGAGCAAAACTGAATCTCTCCCCCTTTTATAGTGAAGCTGTTATAACATGGCTGAGTTATGGCCAAGAGAATGCGGGCAAAATGGCGGGCATCACTCTTAGGACTGTACCGTACACACGTCCTATACACAATCTTATCTCATCTTATCTTATCATCTTATCTTATCTTCCTTTTCCTTCCTTCCCTTCTCCTCCCCTCCCCTCCCATTCTCTTCTCTTCTCTTCTCCTCTCCTCTCCTCTTCTCTTCTCTTCTCTTCTCTTCTCTTCTCTTCTCTTCTCTTCTCTTCTCTTCTCTTTCTAAAGGTCCATGGAGGCCTCATATTGAAGACAGTTATGATGGAAGGAACCTGAGTGTCTAAATAACTACACGGAGCAGGTCTCCACCTACCCCTCCCTGTCAATCAAGAAAGCATTGGAGAAAAGTAGAGAATACTTATACTCAGGAAGATGAGGCACATAGATGAATTTTTAATTATTTACTTTTAAAGACACATTTTTTATTTTAATGCATGATAACAAGTACCTTCCATTTATGGTAAATTTATTTGCAGGAGTGATATAAAATTTCCTTATTGAATAAATATGTCCAACTAAAATATCGAGTAAATAATATGTGGATGTGCATATGACAAAATAAATTTTAAGGATGGAATTCCAGGCAATATTGCCTTAGAAAAGTATAATTTTGAAGCTCATTGGCTTTATCGCTGTGATTTTTTTTTCTTTTTTTTTTAATCACTATTCTGTGAGTGGGCAGAGGATGGCTCCTCCATGGGGATGATATGTCTTCTAGGGTACACTGAGGAAAACAGAAACTGTAAAGGTATTTCAACAGAGAGAATTTAATGTAAGGAATTAGTTTAAAGGGTGTTGGAAAATTGGGGGCACCTGGGTGGCTCAATGGGTCAAGTGTCCAACTCTTGATTTCAACTCAAGTCATGATCTCAGGGTTGTGAGACCCGAGTTGGGCTCTGCCCTGGGTTTGAAGTCTGCTTAAAATTCTCTCTCTCCCTCTCCCTCTGCCCTTCCCCACCCCTCTCTCCCTCTCTAAATAAATAAATAAATGGTGTTGGCAAATTGAAAATCTAAAGGAGGGCAATGATGTCACATAGAGATAGTAACCGCACCCACAAGAAGGTGGAGGAACAGAGGAAGTCTTTGGAGTTACAAGAATCTAGAATAAACCTTGAGGAATAGCCCCCATGGAGCTGGTACTCAGTCTTGAGGAGCAAGACTGGCTGGATTTAGTGCCATAGATGCTTGGCAGAGGAATGATCATTACCTTGAATGGTCCCAAATCCCTAAGGGGGCATATAAGGCCACTTTTGGGTATGTGTACCCACTGATTTTCCAACTGAGTACCAAAGAAGTGATGGATCCTTGGTCACTCTTCTTAACCTCAGTATCAAACTGCAACTCATTTTAGGGAGAAGACATCATCCTATGATTTTTCCATCATAAAACCTTCCTTTTCATTATGTAAAGACAATTTCTGCCTTGGTATTCTTCCCTCTCGTTGACAGTCAGATTGGTCAACAGGTACCTGATATGTGACCTAAGGTAGAAAGATAACCCTAACAACAGAAGCAAGCTCCTGGCCAGGGCAAAATTGGCCATGGATAGAGACAGACTTGATGCCTTGTGGATGACTTATGGGGTGGGGCCATTCTGGTGACATTTCAATGCCAGATTTCCTCTTTTTTGTTGTTCTGTATTTAATAGGGTAGACAAAGCAAACTGATAATAATAAAGTTAACTATATGAACCTACATAGCAAAAATATATATGCTTAGAAATCCAATAACTTGGGGCACCTGGGTGGCTCGGTGGGTTGGAGCCTCTGCCTTCAGCTCAGGTCATGGTCTCAGGTTCCTGGGATCGAGCCCCGCGTGGCTCTCTGCTCGGCGGGGAGCCTGCTTCCTCCTCTCTCTCTGCCTGCTTGTGATCTCTCTCTGTCAGGTAAATGAATAAAATCTTAAAAAAAAAAAAAGAAAAAGAAATCCAATAACTTTTCTTTTTTTTTTTTTTTTTTTTTTTTGGTATATGATTTTGCAACAATACTGGCAAAAATTTAGGGGCCAAAGTGGTATTTTCAACCTATGAGATTGGGCCAGAATCAGGTTGGGGAAGCAGTTGTTACTGAAGTTTTGTTTACAAAGACACAGAACTTAGTCATTCAGAACATGGGCTCCAAAGACAGATTGGGTAGGCTTGAATCATAACTCTGCAGCATATTAAGGGGGAAAAGTTTCTTAACTTCACTGTGATTCAGGTTTCTCATCTGTAAATGAGGTCAATAACAGGAGGACTGTGACGAAGATTGAGTTCATGTGTATAGAATGTGTTGTATTCTTTTGTGCTCCCTCATACACACACATTTGAAACCCAAAATAAGATCATGATAATAATAAATTAAGAGTCACAACCCATATAAACTGCATTTAACATGCCATTCTCTATGCTACGTGCTGTTTATACAGTTTCAGGACAAGTCTATGAGGTGGAAATCGTTAGCCTGGGGTCTGATTTTTCCATAGCAGAGGAAGCTATGTTTCTTTTATAGCAGAAATAAGAATCCGTACAAGGTACCAAAATGCAAGTAATGGATCTGGGATTTGAAGACTGGTTTCTCTGATTCCAAAGCCTCTGTTTTTAAATCACTGGGCTCCATGGCCCCAATCTTCAATTCTAGAAAAATTTTTAAAGTAAATTATAGTATATCCATACAAAGGAACATTGTACAACTATAAAAATAGTGTTACAGGGGCGCCTGGGTGGCTCAGTGGGTTAAGCCTCTGCCTTCGGCTCGGGTCATGGTCTCGGGGTCCTGGGATCGAGCCCCGCGTCGGGCTCTCTGCTCAGTGGGGAGCCTGCTTCCTCCTCTCTCTCTGCCTGCCTCTCTGCCTGCTTGTGATCTCTCTCTCTCTCTGTCAAATAAATAAATAAAAAATCTTTAAAAAAAAAAAAAATAGTGTTACAGAAGTATGATTATTTGTATTAAAAGAGAGACAAGCTATAATCTTTGAAAAAGAAACAGATTGCAACATAGAATGTTTGATCACATTTTTCTTAAAAATGCAAATGTGTATATACTCAGAAAAAAATTGAAGGTGTTTATAGAAAATGAATGATGATTATCTCTGACTGAAGAATTGGGGTGTTTATTATCTTTTGGAGAGCTATGATTATTTTTATAAAAGTGAACATATATTACCCTGGAAACCCATTTATACTTTTTTCTTTAAATCACTTAATTTTATAGATTGCTATGTTGGAAATGCATGTAGCCATTTAGAAGCATACTTGAATAAATATTTCATTAAATTGGAAAATATTCATGATACAATGGTCATACTATAATCATGCTTTTCACTATGAACTAACTCAGTTTTATTTTAAACAATATAGGGGCACCAAGGTAGCTCAGTTGGTTAAGCATCAGACTCTTGATCTCAGCTCAGGTCTTGATCTCAGGTTCATGAGTTCAAGCCCCGTGTTGTACTCCACACTGGGCATGGAGCCCATTTAATTAAAAAAAAAAAAAAAAAACTAAATAAATAAAAAATAAATACAAATATAATTTTAAATATTACTAAAAGCAAAATATCATGTGTTGGAAATCTCTGGATATGAAATTACAACTGATTTTTTTCTTATACTTTTCCATAGTTTTCTAACTTTCTAGAATTAGAAGAAACATGGTCAGAGTATACATTCTGTTTTACAACCAGCAGCCAGAGTACCACACCCAGATGAGGAATATGTTGCCTCCAAAATCCAAGTAGACCTACGGGACATTGTGAATCTTACTTGGCCTTAGGAACAAGCAGATGCAACTATCCTTCACCTTGGAAGGGATAGCTATTTTTTTAAGTAGGCTCCATGCCCAGCATGGAACCCAACTTGGGGCTTGAAGTCATGACCCTGAGATCAAGATCTCAGATGAGATCAAAAGTTGGATGCTTAACCCACTGAGTCACTCAGGCACCCCTTCGAAGCAATATCTCAACCTGCCCACACCGCTGGGCCCCTAGAAATTTCACAGAGGTAGAAGGCCCCTGAATATTAGATATATCCCCCCTCCTCTGACACACGAATCACTCACCAAAAACTCTAGATTCTTCTCTACTTCATGCTCACTGGGTCCAATCAGTATGATGTCATCAACGTAATAGATCAAGGGCAAATTCACTCTCTCTGCCCTTGGACATCGGCTCTCCTGGTTCTTGGACTTTCAGACCTAGACTAGAATTTGTACCACTTATCTCTGTTTCTCAGGCCTTTGGACTTGCGCTGAACCAAACCACCAGCTTTCCTGGTTGTCCAGTTGCAGAGGACAGTTTATTGGACTCCTTAGCCTACATAACTGAGTGAGTCAATCCCTGTCATAAAGGTCCTTTCCTATGTATACATGTATATCCTATCGTTTCTGTTTCTCTGGAAAATCCCGACTAATACACAGAGCCTGGGACATCTAAGATCAAGGGACCAGCAGATCGGGTGTCTGGTGAGAATCTATCTCCTGGCTTGTTGATGGCGGTCTTTTCATCATATGGTCACCCGACAGAGAGCAGAGAGTGAAAGCCAGAACGCTAAGAACACTAATTATATAGAACCTTCTTCTTATAAGAACATCTCCCAGTGGTGCCACCTCCAAACCCCATCACACTGGGACTTAGGGTTTCAACATAGGATCCCCAGAGGCTGCAAACATTCAGTGCATAGCAGGGGACAAGCGGAGAGAGTTAAGCTCTAGACAGAACTCTGATGAGATCAAGTGATGTGAGAGGTTGTACTTGTATCTGTGCAATTGGTACATCCCCAAATACACTTTAGATGGCAAATCCACTTTGTGAAATAAATGGATGTGGGCTGAATACATGAATCTACTTTGAAATATATCAGTTAACCACTATATATACATATCTGAGTAGCCATTTTATTAGGACCTCCATTCCTTAATCTGTGTATATTTTTGAGTCAGTGCTAAAATTTCAGATAAACTCTGACAAGCATCAGCTCCTGGGTTTCGCTAGTTAGTAAGCTAAATAGTTGTCCATCAAAGAAATGCACTCCATTCTCCCTTTAAAGGAGAACAATTTAACAAGTGGCAGTGGGCTTTTTTTTTCTCTTCTTGCATGTGAAAAAACATTTAACTTGGCTTGCCACACGTTAATTTCAACCCAAATTGTGTGTTATTTTTATATTGTTTCAAAATCACCCAGGTGCCATGTCTCAAAATGAGTTGGAACATAATCAATTACTCATCAATGACTAAGAATACTTTTCTTACTCTTCCTTCCTCTACACAGAGGTTGACATTTGCTTTAGTAGAGCACAATTTTGAGGCTTGGTTTTTAAGCTTCCTAAATGCATTTGCCAGTAAATGAGACGTTCCCTATAATTGAACAATGGAAACAGGAAAGGTTGGTTTATGTCAGAATAGGATTAAACTCCATCATTATTTTTCTATTTCTCTAGAAAGTGTAGGGCCAAGTTACAGCACCTAAGGTGACCAGTAAGAGTCCAGCACTTCAGTGAAAGAAGATGGTTGGATTGAGAAACATTTGAATATCTTACGATTGTAACTGGTCTAGATTGTAGAGGAGAATCCTTCCACCTGGACAGTTCTTTGCTGTTCTCAAGTCCTTTCTTGTAATCATTTGGTGCCTAATCGCCATCAGAGAAATGGATTTTTATGTCCATGTGTTTTTTTTAATTAAGGCAGTATTAAGCGGTAATTAAATTGCAATACGAAAATGTATAATTGACCAATCAATTAATAAATCCATTACTATTTCCAGTTAAATGTCTTTCAGTGATGCTATTTTACCGTGTCCTCTCTAGCAGCCTTTTGGAATAGGAGGTTGACTGATTTGAGTTCAAATCATGGCTCTGTCACTTTCCTAAACTTGGACAAGTTAATTGACTTATCTGGGCCACCATCCCTTTTCTCCATTTCTGAAGTAGGTATAAAATAGGATACTCACCTCATGGGGATGTTAGAAGGAATAGAGAAAATGCAGAGATTGCATACATAAGTGCTCAATAAATGTTTGATGAGTTACTGCTGATGCATAATTATTGTTATCAATATCAGTAGCTTATTGGCACAGTTTCTGATATTTAATAAGTGATCGATGGATGCTTTTCTTTGCTTCCTCCTCTCCACTCAGGCCTCTCCTTACCTAGAATCCTCTTGAGACCCAGCAAAGGATAGATTCAAACACTCTCTTTTACAGTGAATTCAGGTCATTAACACAAGGAACATTAGCACAAGCCCACACATCTGGCTGGCTGACCATAGTTCTAATTACTCATTATAATGCTTTTAGGAAATAATTACTTTCTTGCAAACAAACTTGGCATGTGGCAAAAAAAGAGGAATCAATCTTGTGTTCTGAATGGCTGAGCTCTCCCCTATATACAGAGCAAGGCTCAGAATGGAAAAAAAACTATAAACAACAGCCACAGAAAATGCAGAAGCCTAGACGTGGAGCACGCAAATTCAGCACCTCTGGGAAATTAGACACAAAGCCTCCTTTTAATGTAATCTCTCTTTGACTCTAAAGATCAGCTTCATCTGCTTTGTTCTTAAGAAAAATTTACGTTACAGTCAGAATTAAGTTTCCTGATACCGTGTGAATGTGACCCTTGTCCCAGCTCTTACCAGCAACTGTAATTTGGTCATAAATACTTGCATACAAATGTTACAGAAATGCCCTGGGGAAAAGAAGAGGCAAGGGAAGTTGCCTCCAGCTGTCTAAGTAAGTCATATCGATGACCAGCTTGGGATCATGTCATTGACCTTTGAAAATCCCCATTGCCTGAACCACCAGGCACCTCCAATTAAGCCAGGTTTTGTGTAGCTATGGTTGAATGTCAAGTAGATAAACAGATTCAAAGCAGGAACCGATACTGGATACTCCCATATTAAGGTGACGATATCACAATTATTTCGGTATTCATCTCTATTAATATGCTGTATGTACATAGGACTTTGTGAAACACTTACATTCTAGTGTGTTATCTCTCTTAAAAAATAACCCATGAAAGGTGCTTATTGCATGCATTTTCTTGGAGATGGAAATAGTAGCTCAGTGAGGCTGCATTCTGTATGTGTGGATGACTTGACATGCCAGGCAAAAACAAATACGGAGTCAGTTTAGTACGATCATTAACAGAGTGTGTTTGGGAGCTGGACTCCACCCATGTGGGCTAGAGAATGTCACTTAACATTCTAAGCCTCAGTTTCTATGTCCGAAAGTGATTACAATAAGGCCTGCCAAGGATTAAATGACTTGATTTGTGTAGGCATTGCTCACAATGCTTCGGTCACTGTAACGGTCATTGCAAAACAATTGCAACAAATGATACTTTTCGTATCATTTATTAGTTTCATTTTCACTCTGGAATTTTTTATGCAATGTATTTTTTCCTTTTCTGTCCTCAGCCACATGAGCATTTTCTATAGAGAAATCGAAACAATCTTTTCTATGTCCCCAGCAAAAATAGAGTCTCTTAAATTAGTTCACGATAATAGACAAAATGATAGAAAACAGTTGCAGCACTCACAAAACTATTGCATTTGAGTCCAGGTTTTCTGGAATTATGTGAGTGGATATTTGTTTAATCCCCATTGAAAACCATTTCCTTTTAGGATGGGCATGCCCAAAATAGCCACACACACACACACACACACACACACACACACACAGAATGTGTGTGGAGTCTCCTAGATTATTGACTTGAAAAAAAATTTTTTAAGTCAAATATCCTCCTGAAAGCTTTCCGACAGCAGGACAAGTTAGATTTTTCACAAAACAGTTTGGCCTCTAAAACAATCAGTTGCAAAATGCCAAAAGTAATCAGGAGGGATGATTCATGACTTCTACACCTGTTCTGAGGTAGGGAGAAGGAACAGTGGGTGGCAATTATACCAAGCAGCCGTTTGGACTCTCCCTCCTTGTTGGCCAATTAATTCTAAAAAAGATCCTTTGAGTTGGTGAGAAAAATGACTTGGGCCTAAGTCTGGAAAATTCACAGGTGGGCATTCATGGGTGCATATTGAAATGTTCCCATCACTAGCCAAAGGGTGGGGGAGGGGGAGAAATACTATAAATGAGTATTTATATTGGCTGGAATAAAGCTGGCCATTTTTCAAGAGTCAGCCCATTACAGGGTTTCTCAAAGCATAGTGCATAGCTTGTCTTTATGGAAATTGCCCAAAGAACTTCATACAAACTCAGATTCCAGGGTCTTGCCTCAGAGGTATTAAATTGGAATCTTGAATCACAGGGCCTTGAAATCTTCATTTCTAAAAGGAACCCAGGGTGGTACCGTAATTTACACTCACTGGCTTTGAAGCACAAAGTAGAGCAGACAGTAGCAGCTGAATGGGTTGAGTAAACTCACAGGCACATATGAAGCTCCTTTCTGATTATTCAATTTAAAAAAGTCTCCGTGTTTGGTTGAGCTTCATTTCAGAATACTCAAATCCTTTTCTCAATATTTCTCTTCTCCTTGTGTTCACAGTCCCAGGTTCCGTCCTAGCACTAGCTCTCGCAGAAAAGCTAGCGACCATGACAGGAAGTCACTAAGCCAGCTGGTAAAATGCCTTTTGCATTTCTCATGTTACTGATGTAGTGCCTCCTAGGTCCATTGAAAATATGTGCATTTATCTACTGGGTATCTACCCCAAAGATGCAGATGCAGTACAAAGAAGGGCCACATGTACCCCAGTGTTCATAGCAGCAATGGCCACAATCGCCAAACTGTGGAAAGAGCCAAGATGCCCTTCAACAGATGAATGGATCAAGAAGATATGGTCCATAT